>VZSZ01005513.1:200468-252990 GCA_013398815.1 Ibidorhyncha struthersii
GGGGGAATCTTGTTAATGCTTTCAAATACTTGAAGGGAGGATGCCAGGGGGATGGGAGCAGTCTTTTTTCAGTGGTGCCCATTGATAGGACGATATTTTCTCCTTGAAAATGGGCAGGAGGTATGTCTTTTTTTAGTCATCAAGAAATCCATCATAAGTGGACTGTACACACTTAAGAGGATTCTCGTTTCTTGGAAATATGTGCATGTTAAACCTGAAACCACAGTTGACTCCTATGCTCTGAAGTTTACACAGGATTTTTTTTAATCGACTAGTGTTAAAAAGGGCGGGGGGGGGGGAAGAAGGAGGTAATTCATATGTAATTGTCTTTGTGTAGAAAAGAATGGCACGCACTTTTTGTCTAAAATTCAGCCTTGAAGTATCTTTTTGTGAAATTGGAGAACAGATGCTTGGCTTCATCTTACATACAGTCATTTAAGCTTCCTCTGTGGTTATGGTAGTGATGCAAGTGGATCTGAGGATAACTTCTAACAGGTTAGGTGGCGGTTTACTTCTGGAACTGTGTGGATTTTCTCCAAGGTCTGGTAAGGAGATTATCTAAGTAGGTAGGTACACTAGGTGGCTTAAGTTATGACATCTAAAATTAGATGAAATAAAGACTATGTTTGAAGTGCATTTCATTTCACTGACTTCTGTCCTTCTATATTCTAAAGACATTAAACTGTATTTTCTAATGTTTCTGTAGGAAATAGCAATGCTTCATTGAGAGTGGGAAGTTTATAGAAATTATTATTAATATTATTAATTTTAAAAATTAATTCCCAGCTGCTATGGCAGTGGACACTCTATAAAGTAATTGATTGTGTTGTCAGATAAATGTAAGTTTGGAGATGTCTGAGTTGGACAAAATTTAATTACTCAAAATGAAGTTTGCAAAGGTCACCAAGTCTAACGCTGATAGTGTTTTTTATATGGGGAAATATTTAATGAGATTGTAAGCAATCCCCAGTGATCTGGATCTTGATTTTATTTCTTATTTGAGAGATGGCACATTAGCATTACACTCCACTGTCTATCACCATTCCTTACAAAGCACATCACCACCTTGCAATTGCTTTTAAACAAAGAAGTAGATACTGATGAAATATTACATATCCTTCTGGATTGCTGATACTTCCATTGACAGTATTCCATCCTAGTATTTACTGATCTGCATGGTGTATAATTTAACATCTGGTTTCCTATGTGGATAAAATATATTCTCTTTAAATGCTGTATTTTGAATCTGTTGGTGATAAGACGATCTACCGTTTGTACTCCTTAATGAGGAAGTAATACATTTTTATAAACTTATTTAATAATTTCATAATCTTTAAACACTATAAATTATTTAAAAATAAGTTTATGCTGAAATCAGCCTCATAAACTAAAAAATCTAATTGCATTTCATTAGATTACCCTATAGAGTAGTATGAAGCCATTACATATATTGACTAAAATGTTGACTTCAATTTATTTAAACAATGGGATGACACCTGTGTGTCAATATTCCCTCTTACGGAATGTAGATCTTACCATGTGCACAAACATTGTATAGGCTTTAACTAGTTCAGTATTTCACCAGATAAATTTATTTACATAACAGTGATATTATTTCGTATTGTCTCTTGTTTATAAAGACAGGAAGGGCCATGTGATAGTCTAACATGTATTACTCCATTAAAAAGGCTACAAGATCTCCTCTTATGGGTTGTTGCTTTAATTTGAATCTCTCTTTTAGAAGAAAATAGTTTTGCTTTAAAAATACTCAATGACTGTGAATGTCCCGGAACTTTTTTCTGAGTATGTTGAATTTTAGTTTTTAGTAATTTAATCTTGCTGTACTTGTGTCTGCCAGACTAACACATCTCCTACCAGCAAATTCTTAATAGAATTAGAGGTTATTATTTGGTTTGTTCACATTCTCACAGGTGCAGTTCTTGAGCCTTGAACCTCTCTTGTATAGTTCTCTGAACTCCCTCAGTCTATTAGTTTTCTTCCTGATGTAAAGAAGAACATCATATTCTAGTAATGGTTGCCTCTGCATGAAAAAAATAATTAAAAAAAACCCAGTGCATTGGTCATATTTTAATATGAATGTGCAATAACTATGTGAGTCTTTTGAACATAATGTATGTAAGAACCATGTTACTTGTCTTGTTTGCTGTCTTATACTTGGAGCTCATGTTCAGCTGATTATCCAAAACACCCCTCAAATCCTCTTGGATGTAATTGCTTCCCCAGCTGTGTAAATATGGTCTGCAAGGTTTTCTGTTTGTTCATTGCCCACCACCACTCCCATCCAACATTTATATTTTTTACATCTGCTAATGTTAAAATACCAAGTTTACCTGCACCCAGATTCCAATGTGATCCAGAATTCCTCCTAATTACTCACTTGTTTTATTTATTCACTTTCCCTAATCCTTATGCCACCTGTAAACTTCATCCCTAATTTCTTTGTTTCATCCATTCATGAAAATCTTAAATTACAGTGCCAAGATTTGGGACCTGAAGAATGACAGTAGAAATAAACCTGCTTGATAATGATTCTGTGTGTACCATGAAATTTTGAAACTTATTAATTAGCCATTTTTATTTATTTATTTAATGTGTAAAGACTTGATTTTAATGTCTAGTTTCACTAGTAAAATGTTGTGGATAGATATTTTTAATAGAAACTAATGTCAATAACTGCTATTTTTTTGTCATACAGAAATTATTTTTTTCAAAAAAATTGTATCAGTTTGGCTGAATTTGTTTTTAATGAACCTATGTTATCTTATTTCTTACTCATGTCCGCCTTATTTTCTTATATCTAAATCCCTACACATATGTATTACTTTGCTTAGAATTAGAACGAAGTTGACATCTACAACTTTTTATATTTTCTTGCTTTTTTCTATGAAAAAAACCCAACTATTTATGGAATATTTTTGCCTTTACGTCATCTTTGGCTGTTCAAACACACCAGTCACACCATGATTCTTTTGATTTTACTGTTCACTCTTAAAGATGTTTTCCCTTCTGCTTTAAACTTCATTTTAAAATGAGTACTACCATCTTTCTTGATCATTGTATCTTTTGGGATCTAGTAAAGCATTTTTCCCTTATTTGAATCTGATCCATTTGAAGGTATCTACTGTCTATATGGTGTCATGTATGCACGTTTATATACTATAAACTCAGAACTGAGTCTTTAGCATGGAAGACAAACTACAGTTTTAGACAATAAACATCTCTTAGTCACAGTACTGAAAGATCAGAGATCTTCACAAGAGCAGATTATGAATAAAATATTCAGCACAACTCTGCATAAAATTACAGTGCAGCTTCCAGTGCATCAGTTCCTGATTCACCCATACACAACTGTCCCCAATTCTCTCTATATAAAGAGATTGTGGAGGCACTTATTATACCTTATTTCATCCCTGAATAATCCAAAACTTATCACATTAAAGATGGAGAAGAGGTTAGTGCTCTTAGCATAAAGACAGCATTGTCTCTGCCGCCCTCCACTCTTACAAACAAGAGCACTGGAATCTGTAATGATCACAGTTATTCATGACCCCTTTTATTACTGTGTTATTTCCAAAACACAGTTTAGAGCATTTGGCATCATGATAGTAAATTGGCACAGTATTCCATGAGGTGATGAATGCTGTAACCTGTTCAGCCAAGTATGATAATTCAGTTAACTTTTTTAGGCATAAAATCTGTGAGTTTATAATAAAACTGCTCAAAAGTGTAATACCATTAAGCGTCTATAAAGCAATTTTTCTCCACTGATATCTGCAGGGTTTTTTTTTAACTGATGTTCAGTATGCCACTGAGCACAAACTGCTGCTCCATTTGTTCTGCCTTTGGATGGTCAAAAATATTATGTCATGCTTTTGGCTGGTTTCAAGTGGGTATTGTATCAAGTATAACAGTTGAATTTGATATTCGTAAGATCGTGTGTATTCTTAAGGGACAGAAAACAGTTATCATAGCTAATCTGATATGTGATTACCTTTTTCCCCTCTGCAAACCGTTTCCCACACACTGAGGACAAAATTTAAGTTCTGAACTAATAAGCCCTTAAGAGATAGAGTCCCTACTAATTATAATTTCCAGTGCTGCTTTTTTATTCCTTTGTAATCTCAGTAACCATTTTAACACCTTGTCAGGCATTCAGGAACTTCCATCTGTGCAGCCTAGTGCATTTGTGAAATAAACCCATCTGTACAGCTGATTAAAAGTTGGATGTAGTCCATGTTTTGTCTTTATCCTGAAAGAAACAGTATTGCTGCAGCAGTTGTTGATGTAGGGCCTGAATACAGAGTGGAATGCACAAGGCTAATGGAGCAAAATAGCTTTTAGTGTTTTCATTTGTATTTAATAATTGTTTAAAAAAAAATCAGAACAAATTAAGTGTGACAAGCAAGACCAATTAGAAAGGCTGCAGAGTTCAAGACTGTAGTTAGATGCAGGAAGCAACTCTAGAATTACTGTCATTTAAAGCACGTGTTAGACAGAAAGGTGAATCCAAGCAGATAGCAACTTCATGCACTCTTACTTTTCTACAACCATACTTACATTTATTCTGAGAGTGCATTTGTTTCACATGTGTTTTTCATTGGTGTGGTAGGCAATTTTCAGTAGCGTCTTTTTAGAAAGGTGGAGGAACAGATGCACAATTCCTTACCTACAAACTAGATCAGTAGAATAACTGCATCTGACTACTTGATTTGCATGCATATTTGATGGCCAGAGATACCATCTCTCATATTTCTGTTCATAATCTCACTGCCGCTGCTAAAAGTTTTATGGATACAAAGCTATATATCTTCAAAAGGTGGTAAGGAACATCTCATCTTTAGGAAAGCAAACAGAAACAAAAAACCAAAACAAAACACCCAACCAAGTAGGTTACTAAAAATTTCAGAAGAGAAGACATGGATAGGGTGTGAATTATCCTCTCACAATTCACATGGGCAAATGAAAAAGAAAAAGGAAGAGAAAGAGAAGGGGAGGGGAGTTTAAGAGACAAAATGAGAATCTTTGTCTTGTGTTTTTTTTAGTGTGCTCAGGACAATTGTTACCATACGTCTTACTCCACTATCACGGAAATGCACACCTACCTTTGGATGTCAGAAGAGGTATAACAGAAAGAATTCATACCACACTGAACTAGGGTAAAAGTAACATAATGACATAGATTCTGATACATGGATCTGTGAGCTGATGTTAATTCAGGCAAATGAATCTGCATCAGATGGCACATCACCATGCAAATGTACTAGGTCACATTTTACTGGTGCAATGCCAAAGACCTATTTTCTCAGCATTGCATAAATGTGGCTGTGTTGCTAGTTATTCCAAAGGTATTTCACACAATGCTTGCTTAAGGATATATGTATGGGCATGCTCATCAGTGCTCTCCAAATGACAGGAGGTGTAATATAGCGATAAAATAGTATTAATCACTGGATGCTCAATGTACCGCAAGACCCTTTAATCCTGTTACACCAATAAAGAATATCATGTGGTTTCATATATGAGACCACATCTGTAACTTCCTGAGCTACAAGTTAGGTCTATTGCCCTTTATTCCAACATAAGTATAAGACTTATCCTTTCTAACTATCAGCAAGGAATTCCAAAGTCTGTTGACTGAGAGAATTTTTCTGAAGTTACACAGGTGCAACTGAAAACATGACCTTAGGTATTTATGTGAGAAATATGTAGGTTTTTTTGCTAGCTAAAGATGCCAACAATACTGTGTAAAATGGCATAACTCATGAACTGGAGCAACACAGTCTTTTGTAGTGCTAAAAAAAGAGATACAAATAGGGTTTTTTGCTTTTTTTCAAGACATTTACAGTAATCAACAGAGAAACAAGACCTTAATTAGAATGTGGTTGCAGCTGATAATTATAATTGGTAGCAGTGTCATATATTTAAAAACAAAACCAAAAGAAACCTCAAACCTCAGAACCCAGAGTAATGCTAGAAAGGAAGGAAAATCCAGATTTTCCAGTGAAATAATAGCATAGGTGGAATTTATTCAAAGAACCAAGATAAAGAATTGTTTAAATATTAAAACTAATCTCCTTAGGTGTTTTGAAGGGTGGAGAGAGGTGGGTCTGTTTTTTTACTGTTGTTGAAGTTGAAAAGTGAAAACACATTTAAACCTGGGATGGGAAATGACAACTATAATTATACACTGCAGAATTGCTGCCCACTGAGTACTGTTTCATTGAATATGGTTCACTTTTGGTGATAATAACAATACGTCATTTGGTGAATTGTGAATTCCCTCAAGGGATTTATGATACAGCCCTGGAGCTGAACAAATCCCAAGTGCTGGTGTCTGACTTAAACTAGATAAATGCAGCTGCTTCCTATATAGGACAAGTGTCACTAAAATATTTTTTAAATACTGTTTTTGGAATTTCAGTTTCAGGTTGTCCAGTTAAATTGGCTTGAATGCACTTTAATTTTTTTTTTTTATTATTATTTATTTTCCCCCAAGTAATGTGTAGGTGAAAAGATGATAGACATGGTTTTCCTCTCCCTTTTCAAACACATTTTTCGGTCTACACAGTGCTGAGCCATCAGCTTCAAGTGTATCATCTTTACCTTCTCACAGGTGCAAAGGGTAATTCATTCAGGTATAATCTAATCATCACCATTATTTGAGAAGGTTTTCCTAGAAGTCAGGGTACATGACTGGTGACTCATATTCTGGTTCCTTTAATAGACTAATATATAGAAAGCTTTCTCATTCCATGTGGATTGAATGACTAAAGGTGCTCCAGGGAAGTAGTGTACTGAAGACAACAGAAAGAATTAATTTAAGCAATGTCATATGGAAATCCCTGTTGCCTTTTCACACCAGAATGTTAATTCTAGGGATATGTGACCCCACTGGAGTTTGTGTCAGTCTCAGACAGGATAATATAGAGGTATAGTACAACTAGGGAATAACTTTAGATTTGAATAATGCTGACTTCAATATTATAGTGACAAATTCACCAGTGGTTTACACTGGTGTAACATACGATATCATTTGGGTTATGAATTGCATAATAAAACGAAGAACTTGTCCCAGAGTTTTTTCATGAAAGATAAACAAGGCAGTTTTATATACAGTCTAATTTATTCAGTGCAGTGTCAAATCAAGCTGAATGTAAAAAAAGGTTTCGGGCATCATGTTTGCAATCAACTAAATTTAAGGGGCTAAAACTTAACATTTATGTTCACCTCCCTTAATATATTTCCTAAGCAGACATCTTTTTCAGCCAAACTGTTTGAGCAGCTGATCCAAACTCATTAATGTAACAGTATTTCAGCAAAAGTCATGCTGATAGCTATTGGTTCATTAGTGCCTGAATCCAGAAGGCATATAGAAATAGTTAGAATCAACTGACAATCTTGGCTTCGAATGCGATGTACTTATAAATAGTTTAGCAATGTTTTTTGAGATTTTGTCTGTGTTTTGAGAGATCAAGATTATACAGTGTTTGATAAGATTGCTAAAAGATCTGCTTTATTATTGTATGTTTATTTCTCACACCTAGTTACAAATTAGATGTCACTTATTAACAATGTGTTTATTGTTATCTTACTAAGTCATGGTGTTATACCAAATTTATCACACAATTTCATTGACTAAAACTGACATCTGTAGTTCTGTCAGTTAATCTATCACTCCATGGTATAGTTCTAGAGACTTTTGGGGCTAGAAAAAATCATGAACAAGGAAAGTTGCAAAGTGTACCAATCCAAAGAGCAAAATATGAACATGGTCACAGACCAGAAGAATCATCAGAGAACTGAGGGAACCAAGAAATCTGCCAGTCTGTAGGACACGATGATGGGTTGCCATTGGTCTGAACAATTTCTTCCACCCCTGCTTCATCTTCATCCTAGATTCATGTTACTAGACGGAGTTTAAAATGCAGAAAATAGAGGATCCTAAACTGTAGGAGCAGGAGAGAGGAGGTAGGGTAAAATGGACAAGAACCAAGGCCCATCCAAGCAGCACCTCATACAAAAAGCAGTGGGTAAAAGTGCCTAAGATACCCGTTAGACCACTCCAGGCTTGTAGGGTAGTTCTTAGCCTTCAAAAAACTGATCATGCCTAAATGGGTACCTACAGATTAATTATGCAGGTAAAGCCTGACAGCTGGATCTTGAGAGCTTGATAAAGACTGGGACAAAATTAAGTGAATGTGAGGCAATTACAAGAGAGGTATTTTAGACACATTTTTTCCCCCCTTATTTTAATCCAAGAATGGCTTGAGACCTCCTGAAAATATTTTAGTAACTTGAAAAAATAGCCATGGGCCACACCATGCGTGTTCAGAGAAGCACCTTGTAACATGTTTACAACCTGCTGAAATACACATCTCAAAAACATTCTTCAGACTTTTCCAGATTAGATTTTTAGGGGTGATTAATTACACCCATAGCTCTCTGGATTCCTATGTACCACGTAACTCATTTTACACTAAAATTATACTACAATAAATCCAATCCCATGTATACTCCATGGTATTTTAAAACATTTACAGAACTCAACCTTCTCATCTGTTGTATATAATCTCAAAAATAAAGATGATGAGTTATTATTGAAATAGGTTATTTTGCATGCAAATAAAATTTGTAATTGAAAAGAACTTGTCTTTATCTTAAATGTTATCATTTAGGAAAGAACTTATGGTGCTTTTAGAAAATATGTAATTTCTTTCTTCTGCAAGTGTTTTTCTACCACTAAAGGGGGATGAAAGCAGGAACTCTGACCACCTTTTGTATTGTATTAGTAAAGCTTTCCTACTGTGCTTTCCAAGTTGTCTACTGGAAACACAATTCATCAGCTGGATGCTAAAGTTTCCATGACACTTGTATTATGGTATTAAATTGTTTCTGTTTCAAATGGTTTAACTAAAATTAGTCCTTGGAGCAATTCTGAGAAGTAGTTAATCTTTGCAGCAGTTTAACAGGTCTTAAGATTCTTCTTTTTTTTTTTCTTTTTTTTCCTTTTTTTTTTCTTTTTTTTTCTTCTCTTTTTCTTTCTTTTTTTTTTAATTTAGTGTAGTATTCTCAGGGTAGATTTCTCTTGAAAGACAGTTTGGCTGCAGAAACTATTATAGTGTATGTATGTGTTAAAATAACAGCTCATTTAAACTGTAATCACAGAGGGTGAAACTGTATTTGAACTACTAATGTACAGTGCAGCTACATGTGGTTTATAGGTCAAAGTATAATAGTGTGAGCATTTTTTGATTGGTACAAATTGTAACCACGGTTGTCAACTTGGCTCGAAGAATCCCACACACTTGGGGAAAAATAATAATGTGGTTTTTAACGATGCCAAAGTACTTCAGGATATTGCTTCACCAAATCTTAATTCTTCTGTGCAAGTTCCACTTTCCTCTTAGTGCTGTCCCCAATTAAAGCTTTAAGCACTTAACCTGTAGTTCTGAAAAAAGCAGTTTATGATGGGTGTAATCTTACTCCCAGAGGTCTAATTATCTCAGTTGGTTCCCAATTAATCCATGAAGTTGTTAGGTCTTCCTTTTAATTAGATCTGTTCTTCTTGAAGAGCAGTTTTATTTTTCATATTTCACTTTATTATTTCCTTCACTGGAACCCTGCAGGGTGGGAATTCTACTTTGAAATGTTCTTATTTGTTTGATTGCTAGTTGATGCTTAATGAAGATGATGTTCTTTAACCACACCTTGCATTAAAGTTCAGTTTGGAGATTGGAATGAAAGTCCTTTAAGCATGAAAATGAAATGTAAATATGTACCAAGTGAGAGAGCGAACACATTCTTTGTTCTAAAGCCATTATTTAAAGGTTTTTTTCTTGTTAAGGCACAATTATCTTTGGTCCAATCTCAGAAAATTGAAATTGAGGTAATTCTAAACATATTCTGAGTTAGCATTTTACTAGTGGTTTGTAGTTTGTTTTGTTTTCATTTTTTTCCCTTTTTTTTAAATATTTGTATTAATGCATATATTTAAGAGGATGCATATACGAGGAAGTTGGATATAAAGTCATATTTTCCTTCTCACTTTCATCTGTGAAGAAAAATTTATATCACAGGGATCTGCAGGCAGGAATAGAAGGTTCATTAAGTAGTCACAAAAACATCCACTAAGTGGAATATTATCTGAAGACTGTTGGGAATGTCACTTACCCCTCCACTGCTATATCAGCTCTGCATGATAGAAAGTTATATTAGTTTATCTGACATTGTCCTTTCCTCTGTTGTGTCTCAGTGATATTCCCTTGTTGTATTCCATCAAAAAGTCAAACAGTTTACCCACTGGAACTGTGACTCACTTCTGTGAAAAAAGTGATCAACTGTGATCTTCTTAACTGTGGAATTTAGACAGCCCATGAAACTCTATTTGATATATGTGCTATACAGTTTCAGAGACCAAAATATTTTCTTGACATGATGCACAAGTTCTGTTTTCACACCTGCGTAAGTTTGGTAACTGTTTATTTTTTTATTAGTTTTACAGATAGTGAAATAAGTGTCCATTCAGTACTCACTATACCATTTAAGGATTACTTAATAATCAATTAGTATTCTTTATGCATAAATAGTATAGTTAGTGAATGAAAGCAATATTCAGTAAGCCAGGAACGAAAATAATAACCAAAATAGAATCATAATTATTGTTCATACATTACACTCATCTCCACAAACACGCATTTTAATGAAATTACATATGCTGCATAAAGGAGATGGGAAATAGTTGTCATAGAGAGGAAAGGGTCTGATATATTTTCTAGAGTAATTGGTGGTGGTGTAGCATAAGAGTGAAGTAGTCATCTTTTTGTGTTTTTAGGAGGAAAGTATATAAAAATACTGGGTTATCTTGTGCCTGGCTGTTAAGACAACTTTTTCTTCTATCTGAACTTCAGAACTGTATAACATTTATAATTCCTTCAGATTTCATTGTATCCCTTTACACCTCAAACTTTGCAGAGACCCTTTGTCAGGTGGTGTCCATATAGGTATTTAAGTAAGTAAAGGGAACAGCAAGGAAGAGCCAAGTAATTTGTGTTGTCCTCTTCCTGACTTCTGGATATCAGTTAAAGAGTGGGAGTCTGAAGGACTGTTTATGCTCTTTAGGTTTTGGGTAGGGCTATGACCAAGGTTTTCTGTACTGGTACCCTTCAACTCTTTTGCTAGAGAACAACATGGGCAGAAAAAACTTAGAATTCACAGTCTAAGAACTTACTTTATTGATTATTTTTTTTTCTTTTGCAAGGATCTTTGTGATGAACAGACAAGAGATGTGTGAATATAAGATGAAATAATTGGAAATAATAGAATCATAGAATACCAGGTTGAAAGGGACCTCAAGGATCATCTGGTCCAACCTTTCTTGGCAAAAGAATGGTCTGTCTAGACAAGATGGCCCAGCACCCTGTCCAGCTGAATCTTAAAAGTGTCCAATGATGGGGAATCCACCACTTCCCTGGGGAGATTATTCCAGTGGCTGATTGTTCTCATTGTGAAAAATTTTCCTTTTGTGTCCAGTTGGAATCTCCCCAGGAGTAACTTGTCCCCATTACCCCTCATCTTTTCCATGTGACTCCTTGTAAGAAGGGAGTCTCCATCTTCTTTGTAGCTACCCTTTAAAATAATGGAACATGGTGACAAGGTCTTCCCTAAGCCTTCTTTTCTCAAGGCTGAACAAACCCAGTTCTCTCATTTTGTGGGTTTGTGTTTGGTTGTGGGTTTTGTTTTTTTTTTCCTAGAAACAAGGAGTTCAAGTTTGCATCTTTACCCAAGTATGTACGCTACATCTAATATTGTCAAGTAGGGAGATACAATACACCACCTTAGAGTGAAGCAACAGATGCTGAGGTCTTGACATCTATACTGTATGATTTTTTAGAATTTTTCTAGGTCTGGCTCTTCTTTGGTCCTGTGCTGGATGCCCTGGAATTTAGGAGCTAGTCTTACCGTTCAGCTGAATTCACTAGAAAGTCAGTCTGTGCAATCCAAACCTCTCCACACTGTGAACCAAGGCTCAGTCAGTGAACACAAGCCATATGATCATTTCTAAAACTTGCTCGTGACTCATCCAAAATGCTCACATAGGTGAATCCCTAGGTACATGCAGGTTTTAAGTAACTTCTGGCAGTCGAAAAACATTTACTATGGTTCAACTACTGTTAGTTCTATTGAAGATTGTATGTTACCTGTTTTTCCTGCTAATGCATAGTTAGTTGCACACTCTGCAACTAAAGTAACTTTTTAGTTTCAAAGGGGAATTTTTTAATAAATGTTGAAAAAAAAGTAGACAAAAAAAAAGCGGTTTATGGCCAGGTGGAACAGTGGTGGGAAATTGAATGTTGTAGCTACATTTTTAGGAATAAAAGTGTGATATCACACTGCATTGTGGTGAAATTGTATCTAAATGTTTAAGTGGAAATGGTAGTAAAAAGGCCTAACATTGTTACGATTGAAATTCACATATTCTGGTGGCTGAACATTTAAATATGCAACCATACTAACTATCCTAACATAAGGTGTTGCTTTAATTATAGCTAATGTGTGCAACATAGGTGTATGAATATTCTGCTAAACTCCCCAACTGTTGACCTAATGTATCATGAGAAGAATGAAGGGAGCAGAAAGCTGGTGTTATAATGGAAATTGCTGATATTGGACCTTGCTCGTGCCTAATCCATAGTCTTTTGCTATTATGGGGAGGCCTTCCATCCTTTTCATCTACCCTAATCTTAAACTTTCACCGTGTTATCCTGATCACAGCTTTTCAGGATAGCAGTGATGCAAATGTATTTTAGCTAGTGCCATTGATGCGCAAAGTAGGTGGCACAGAGGATGAAATAGGATGAGCTGCTACACTTTCTGTCTCCATTAGAAATAATATCTTTACTCATACCTATGCCATTGGAAATACTGGAAAAAAAAATAGAATTTACTTTGAAAAAGAATGGGAGTTTTCTAAGACAAATCATTGGATTCTGCTCCATGCAAGCCTGGATGTAAAACCTGCCAGTAGATGACAAGACTCTGCTCCTCAGTTATCAGTGCTCCCTAAAGGAAATGAAAAGAGAAATCAAGTTCAGTCCCAAAGCGGTGATCCATGAAAGTTAAGTACACTTCAGGGATGATGTGATAAAGCTGAGGTTGTGGCTGTTAGCAGGTAGATTAAAAGGGAATGAAGAAAATACTAATTTTGTGTAACTACAAGAATTTTTACAAGTATTTTTTTTTTAAAAAACCCAGCTATTTTAAAAATATTATTTAGCTGTGTCGATTATTTCTATTAAGTGTGTGAAATTTTTAGGTTGATTTTTATTAAAATGGGGTTCCTAATCATGAAGTCTAACCTCTGAAATTGCTCTGACAGACCTTTGTTCATTATGCAGTAATTAGAAAGGCACCATTAGCATCTATGCTGTGAACTTTTCAGTGTAGTTCAGGACACATGGTAGTATAGCCAATTAAAACAAAAACATTTAAGTGGGTAAGAAAACTATTAAAGCCAATTCATTAGACCTGCATATTTTGGGGTCAGTGGTACAGAACATGCACATCAAAGCAGAAAAAGCTTGAGTTGCTAATATGCCCCAAAGCACTGAAGTGAGCAGCATTGCAGATTGTGAATTTGAGAGGTAGGGCAGCCTTAGGGTACTGATTACATTGATGAGGATATGGTAATGACTTAAGCAGCTGTCAAGAGTTACAGAGACCAAAATCCACAAGGATGTGTGGCTAAGTAACAGATGCCTTTAAAACTGTCTGTTTTGTTACTGTTCAGTAACTTACAGCAAAACTTTAATGAGGTGACCTCCACAATGTTTTGTACATAGATTAGGTTTTTTCAGTTTTCAGAAGACAGGTTTGTTACAGCAGTGGATGAGCTCAGATCGGTCTGATTTTAAGAGCTACCAATACATGTGTCAGATTAGAGAGCAAAAACAGGGGAAGAAGGTGATTTGGAAGAATGCTGAATTGTAAATTACTTCGGTCAATACCGGGCCTTTTCAATGTCTTATACAAATCCAGCTGAGACCAGACACCAATGATCCTTGAAGGTCTCTTTAGGGCCAATGCTACACTGGACCAATGTGGTCAAGTTGGTCTAGTGTCCAGTCTTATCGCAAATAATTCTGACAATCTGACCAAAGCCTGCAGATTAAGAATAAACAATAGAAATAGATTGGTCAACAACTGGAAAGAATCTAGTGGCTAAAATCATAATTTGTTTTCAGAGAAATTAGTTTTCTCTCACAAAAGTTAGCTATCTAAAAGTTAGGTGCGAGGTCAAAACTAGTCATCCCAGGTCTATCTATGGTCCATGTAAGAAAAACAAGCATCTCAAAGGAGTGAATCACGCTGTCTGGGGCATCTAATTTCTGGTGCTTGAATTATTCCCTGAAGGATCTTTCTCCTTTGTCTATAGAGGTGGACTGGATGAGTAACTTAGATTGGATGCTTAACTTGTGGAAGGCTAAAAGAACAGAGAGTGGAAGAGGGGTTAAATAATAATGTGCCTGTCACAAATTAGCCAGTTAGTATGACTGTGTAGCTATCTGCCCATATCCTATCCATTTTTCTGTATTCACATATTCCAGTACTTGCAGACCACTTATTAAGTATATGGAGTCAATTGCCTTTTTTCCCCATGCTGTAGTTCCTAAAAATGTTCCACCAATAAAACTGAATTGTGCTACTTGGGCAGTACTGTCAGTAGCAGGGTGCAAAGCGGTATTGGCCTCAGGAGAGGTGTGAGGAATCACTGACACCTGACCTCAGTTAAGCTTATATAAAGTGCTGAAAAGGCCTCATACTGATTATAATAATTCCTCAGGGATCACCATCCTTCCCTCCTGCAGCTCATGTGCAGCTCTTTTAATGAGCAGCTCAGTGATCTTGTCCACAGCAAGGATAGAAGTGAAGATAGTTGAGAACCAATCAGCAGTGTGATTAATCACTGTTAACATAAGAGCAGGGTACTGCCGACTGTTGGTACGCACTGTTTGATTTGGAAGCGTTTATCTGGGGAGGCGGAAGTCTCTCTTTATTCTGTCTGGAGCAACCCTGCTGTTTCCAACAGCTGCTGAAATCAGGCATGTTTCATTGCTATTAATTCAATGCAAGAAATCATTATCATTGTGCTGAGGTGCTGGACAGTCGTCATTCTTTCTTGTCTGAATTCTAAAGTCAAATTACGATGACTCATATGCTCCTAGTCAACTAAACTTTTACTAGGTAAATGGTTTTGTCCTGGTCAGAGGTTCAGTGCCATCATTTTAGCTTGCAAAATGATGCAGGAGGTATTCAAACTATAAGACTCAAGAGTAAATTAAAAAGTGTGCAGTTGTCCTTTATAGCAGATGTGAATAGCTCTCTATGCTGATACTCTCTGTGATAAAAATCAACGATTTGCGTATCGTTCTTGCATCTCAGAATTACACTGCCTTTTCCCTGCTTTTTTTGTCAGAACATTATGAAGACATTTTTCCTACTTTGGCTCCCCATTGAAGATGATGGATGTTTACTTCCTTTTGCTGTCAGCTAGCCAGTGAATAACTAATTAGGAGAATATAGGAGTAGGAGAATATAGGACCAAGCCCCTTTCATTTCACAAAGTTTTAGACTTTTGACTGGGAAGGCAAGCATTAAATCTACCCTAATCTATTTACTGTGGGCTGCAGCCCATCACCCTGGTATATGAGTGCCTTCTAAATGAAATAAATGGCAGTAGAGAGTCCTTAGCTGAACAATAACACTCTCCTTGTCTGAGATAATTAAAAAACCCACCATGCTTACCAAAGGTTTTTATTGTTTGTGGAACAATTTGCTTTCCCCTCCATGGGTTTTCAGTATTAAGTTCCATTTTTATAGTGAAAGGCTTTCTTTGGACAATAATTTTGTAGAACTTTATTTTGTAGAATTTGTAGAATTTTATTAAATAAAGATCCTCAAGCTTTATATTTCTGAGTTCTTCTGAGAACCTCTTTCATAGCCACTCCATTTCCAAGTGGTATCTTGGACTCACACCTACCATTATAATCTGCACGTACCTCTTAAAAGGGAGGAATTATGATGACATTATGTAGTTTTGTGGGACTTTGTTGCATTTTTGTTCTGTTGTCATGAAACAATGAATTAAAGTAAAGTAATAGAGTTTTTATGATACTTTATGCAGACACTACTTTAGACCAAAAATGATAGCTCTCTACGTTGCTAATTTTTTATTGCTATTTTGACATGGTTTTATATAGCTTGGAAGCCTATTCTTTGGTTTCTGAATAATTAGAAGCTATACGGTGGTGGTTATTATTCTTTTTATTCTTTTTATTATTGGTATTATTATTACTATCCTTCTTTAAACTCGATGCTGCTAATTTAAATTATCATATAGGTGGCATCTTTACTCTCAGCTGACTAGAAAACATTGCTGCGGTGACCGTTTTGTTTGCATTTTCAGGGGAATATCATCAGGCTACATGCAAAAAATTGTTCTGCCATCTGCTTTTAATATTATGTAGCAAATGGGAATATTTGGTTTATGCAGATATTTATGGTTTTTATTTATCATCTAAATTCATGAATTCTTGTCCTTAAACTTTCCCTTCATATGGTATTAGCAATCTGATTAGTATAGAATCCACAAACTTTTGACTGTTTCAGGTGGATGGTGTCTGTTTAATTAGTTATCTGTAGGCTGATTGAAAGGGGGTTTTATATGATTTTATTTTTTCCCCCTCTTTAATAAAGAGTGGTAGTGAGAAATCTATGCAGAAAATTAGGATGTAGAAAACATTATAGAAATTTAAATATAGGTTTTTACATTCTTAAAAGAGAATGTTAAGAAGCCCAGTTATCCTGAATACCATAAACAGAAAAGTGATTATTTATCATTTATCAATATGTATCTAAATTTTTATATATATATATTTTGCCTCCAATATTTACTTGCCTGCAACACTTACTCATTTCTACATTTAAGGTGTTTCCTCCTCTGGTAGTTTAAGAACAGTAAGCAATATGAAATGTTAATGAAGTACTTAGTAACCATAATAGAATACCTGCTTGTACTTTGATTGACAGACCGTTATATGAAATAAAAAAGTCTCGATCAATAAATTCCCAGCCATTTGTCTAGCATAAGTAAAGACAGACTATTAATGCTTCCAATATTTCTTAGAATACCAGCCAGACGGAGGCTAGTAAGTACCTTGTAAACAAAAATATGACATATAATGGAATGTTGGTCTGTTGGCATGAAAACTTGAGCATGCTCCATTTATGCACAACTGAAATAGACTGATTCAGAAAATGAAGATCATAAATAGTAACCATTTTTGGGATCACTGATAGTATACAGAGCATCAGCAACCAAGAATGAACCATTAAAAGAAAGTTTTTCGTGTTATAAAGGCAAATAACCTGTGTCACATGAGATAACCAAGCTGTTTTCATAAAGCCTATCCCATAACCTGTTTTTTGTAACTGCTCAGAAGAGGCGCTTAATTTACATGGCTAAGCCAAAATTACATGTCCAGGATAGCATTTTCATAATTAGGAAGTTAGTTTTCATTTCTAAAGGTAAGCTTGGAGCCTTAGTCTCCTCCTTAATACTGTCAGAGTATAAGTTTGAATTCATAGTTCAATGAATCTCCCCCTTCCTGATTTTTCTTGAAGACTCTGCTGACTTGATCATAGTCAAGCCACATTGCAGAACAGTATGTGGCACTTTGGACAGCTGATGAGCTTCGGCTGAAGTATGAGTTGAGTCCTCATCTAACATTACATTACGAGAATAACATTTAACATATGGTAAAATTAGATTCCCAAATCTGAGTGTAGTTTCAACTCATTTAATTTTAGCAGCTTTTGAAAATGCATTTCTTGTGGCATGATTTTCAATATTATGCTCAAATAGGAGCTATTTAATATCTTTTAAACCAGGTGTTTAATATAATAATCTGAATCTGAATTTTAGAGACTATTGAAAACGTTTGCTGCCTGATCTTCAAAATGTTGTCCTAGCTTTTAATTTTATTTGGCATATTACAAATTTAGAGTAAGACCAACCTGTTTCTACTTGAGTATATATATTCTGAAATAATCTTAGAAACAGTTATTAGAAAAGGGTTAGTAATTTTTTTGCTTGTTTGTTATGAAGGAAACCTTTTGAAAGCAGTAACTTTAGTTGTGTGAGTTTTCATAATTTGTTTTGGGGGAGTCTTCCTGATAATTTGTGATAGCTATATGGTGATTCCCAAATTACTTGCGTGCTTGAAATAACAATTTTTCATTCTCTGTATTTAGATTTGATTTGACAAATATTACCTCTGGAAATCTTGAAGTTTGTCAATAACTCTTTGCATGCTGGAATGTACAACATGCTTAAGAACTGCAAGTGTTTAATGATGCTTCATTAATTTCAGTGGAATGCTGGGAGGCATATTTTCAAAATGACATACCGATATCACTGTTCTGGGAATACATCATGTTTTGCAACAATTACAACATCCATAGGGCAATAAATCAGTTAACTATATTCCTCTAGGCCCAGAAAATGAGTTAAATTGCTGTTTCAGAGACAACTTTTCCCAAGCTCACTTAAAATGAGAAGGGTTGGAAAGGAAACATTAGTACAAGATTAAATTGAAAGGCCAAATGAGGTGTACATAGGTATAATAGAAGGGCATCATGGGGAATGTAAGCAGGATTCTTACTGTCACAGGATACAGGTAGAGATAATGAGAATGACAAAAATGTGCTGTAAATAACCTATAGCTATGGAGAAAACTGAAATAAGAAAATAAAATAGGTACTTATGTTCTCTGCATTTTAAACAAGATGATGGCTCCACAGTTTTCTTCCAGCTGTGCAGGTAGGGAAGAATAAAGAATAGAATAAAGATCTATGGACAATAATTGTTTTAACTCTTGATATGCCGCTGTCCATAATGGTATTCTATGTTTGTATCCATTTAAAGGTTTTGATGTCTGTTAAATACTGTAGTGTAAAAAAAAAAAAAAAAAACAACCCAGAAACAACCCCCCCCAAAAACACCAACCACTGAGCACCAAGGAATATCTCCTTCAGAAATTGTTCCTTGATTATTCATACAAACACACACACATATATTTATTATGCACATGTGTATTTGTGTATGTATAATTCTATACTATTTTTGCCATTTTCTCCCCAACTTTCATTTCATTCTGCCTAGTGCTAAATGACACAGCAGAATTATCAAGCAATCAAAAACAAAAGAAAAGTAAGTCACTTAAGTAGGAAATATTGCATCTTTGTAACAAAAATCTTTAGTGTGGGATATGCTATAAAGTATCATAATAATGTGCTACTTGTGACTTGCTGGTCTTTTATTCATTGTGGAATATATGTGTGCATATATATAGCTTTATATGTATATACATGTCTATAGATGTGAATAGATATTTATACACACACATATATAGCTCTCTCTCTATATATATCTTGCTCAAGTTCATTAAGGCTGCCATCTTCTTCAGACAGTCATACGTTAAACACATTTGTGCACCCACGCACAAATACAGAAAATTTCTAAGTTTTTATTAAGCCAATGATAGGGAGACTTGTTAAGTAATTTAGTGTCTTGAAGGCAAGAGAATTGTATATAATATCCAGAATATCTGGTTCACTTTTTATTGTTATGTATACAAAGAGTTTTTAAATTAAAGAGGTTTCATAGCTGTAAAACTGAGATACCTGTAGGGTTGTCCCCTATATTTAGAACACAGGGAAACACTGGGGCATAAGAAACTGCAACTCATATAGATAAAGTGCATATTTCCAGTCCAGTGGGTTGATTGTGGCAATTAGGAAATGTATCTGCAAAAATACTGACAATTTGCTGCAGTTCTGGAGACTGGGTAAACTGCAACTATTTCTTCTAAAATAAGAAAGACAAACAGATTTGGGATGAACAGTAACATCAATGTTTCATTATTTAGTCGGACTGAAGGAAACTATGAACATGATGGAATATCCAAAGTACCTGTGCTTCTGAATTTACTGCGTTTACTGATACAGTGAAAAATCCATTTTATCTGTCTGTATTTTAACTCTTGGGAAGAACTGATTAATATATTTCAATGAGTCCTTCTCATATGTGAAAATGCATCTCCCAGTGCTGGTAACTAGTCCCTAGAGTTATTCTTCCTTTCACAGGTATGTTAGAACTGCAGTCAAAGGGATGACTCCTGTTGGCATACTCAACTGGACTTTCAATTCGTTCACTCAGTACAGGGTGTGATAAGACCTGCATAATCTTGCAAAATAGTTGTTTATGCTAGAATCTCTGTTACCACAGTATGCAAGTCTGCTAGATGTAATTAGCAAAGTACAGCTGTGTGATCTGCAGTGCATGTGCAATCCCATGCATATAGCACATGCAAACTGCAATGACACCTTTGGTTGAAGAATACAGATACCTGTCTCCCCAAAATTGCATGTATGTAATACATATAATCATGTGTACATTAAAATGATGCCATAAAGCATTACAGATACATTTTTTTCCTCTATTCCTATATATTTTGCCCTTTTCTTCATGTGAAATTGATTCATAATCTTATATTAGCCTACCTGGCAAACATTCTTAAAATTAAATATATATATATAAAAGTACCTGTGTTCCAGGATTCTCTATCAAATAATTGCAAAAAACATAAAATACGTTCTTGTTTGTGAACAAGTGCATGTATTGCAGCCTCTCATTGACTGGCACACTTCAGTAATTAAAAGCATTACTGCTATACCTTACTTAATATGATTAAGACCTGAGTCCTTGTAGGTTGTCCTTTGTGTCAATCTGCAATAATAACCCAGATTGTGGTACACATAGAAGTGCTTTTTCTTTTTATAATCTAACCTTTGAGGGAAATACTGGCCATTATAGGTTTTCTGTTCAAAGACTGGGTTGACAGAACATACATTTGATTTCTGATATTAGATAATTGAAAGGATGAGGCTCAATTGGTGACAATCCACAGTAGAAAGCTGAAAAGAGTTCACTACAGGCGAGCTATAAGAATGATCAGATGTCTAAAGAAAATATAATCCATGAGAAAGGTTGTAAAGAACGATGGCTGTTCAGTCTAGACAATACCAAACTTGTGTGGGCATAACAAATAAAGACTAAAATCAGCAAGGGAGATTTAGATTAGACATATAGGAAATATCGTGTAACAGTAAGGATGCGTAAGCACTGTGCTAGAGGTCTGAGGAAGGTTTTGAAAACTTAACTGATGAGAGTTTTTGAATTTTGACTGACATCAGCTAGGTTATAAACAGTGTAGTTTTTTCTGTAGAGGCAAAAAGGGATAGGAAATGTGGTCTCTTGAACTCCGTAATAGCCTTTTTCTTCCATATTTACATACTCTGAGTCTCCCCAGGATTGCTTTCAGTCTTCTGAATTAAGTAAAATATATTGGGATTTCTTTGTTAGAGAGAGACAAATTTTTTCTTTAGTGTTTTTAGAAATAAATAAATTTTATATATATATATGTGCATATTGTCACCTCATGTCATTTGCAAATGGGAGACTGGTCAAAATTATTACACTTACAAATAATTTTGGAGAAATGCATAAAATAAGTTATTGTTTTCTGTCCTAATGAAATTTTCATTTAAAAAAATAACCCCATAAACAGGTAGCTGTATTCTGCCTTGTGTTATCCTTTCCGTGCTGCTTTTTCTTATAGTTCAGTGAGACATGTTTTGATACAGTTTTTTGTATTTTTATTTTTTTCTCTGGGTACGTGATAATGAAATGTACATGAAAATAAATGTTTTGGCATTTGAAGTGATTAGCTATGAAAGCAATTTGAAGATGTGACTGAAATTTTATTGGTACTTTGAAAAACAAAACATGAAAACGATGATGTTTTGCAGCAGAATTCCCTAGAAATTCCTTGTGGACAGAGCTAACTTAACAGTGTGGACAGGTCAGTTGGATGTGAACTGTTGAACAATATGGTACATTTAGGATGAGAAACATGAAAAAGCAGCAGGACAGCTGCTTTTCTCTTTGTCATCCTTAAAATAATTCCTAGCCAAAATGCCGTGGAAAGAAATATGGTTTCTACGTAGCAGGTATTAGAACCAACCTACAGCTGAATAAGAAAGAATTAATTTAAACAGGGAGTCTAGGAGGGAGTTCTTAGCACATGGGTTGGATATTGGGAGGTTAAAGGGCAAGAAATGGAAGGAAAGACTGTATATATGGTTTGACAATGGATTGACAGTGGTCTGCAGGTTACAAATTTTGGAGCTAATAACTTACAGATTTTTTAACAGGATTTTATGTTATGCAGACATCCTTTTACTGATGTCTGCATTTTTCCTAGTCAAATAATATTCTGCAATAATGTGGCATGTCTGTTTTGATTTGGTTTTAAGGAAGCTATTCTAGGGATTTAAATCAAGAAGTAAAATTGCTCCTGCGCTGTATGCAAGTTTGTAAGTGATTAGTAAATAATATAAATACCTATTTCATTCAGTTAATTGACACAAGTATGAAGTTGTACAATTGCAGAGACAGGAAAAAACCATCAAGCAATCCAAATGTAACAGGTAATTATTTTTCTAGAGAGGTAGATTATGTCTGAACAGCAAGAAACTAGATAGAGGAGACACAGAGGGAAAATTGTCCCAAGTGGCTGAGTGATCACAGAAAACAAACTCTCTGCAAAATTAATGAGACTGTGTGAAAGGATGGAGATGCACCTCAGTTGGTGAAAAAGAAAGGTGATAGATAATCAGAAAATATAATTTGGAACAAGTCATGGAGGTTTTATTTGTTGATTTGTTTTAAGGAATTGTGTTTTAACTTAAGCCTTTCATCCTTACAAATAATTAAGACTGATTCCTTTAATTCTTTTATAGCATGCAAAGTTTTAACCTCTGAATTTAATAATCTTGCAGCTTATGTAAGTTAAACTATATTTCTCCATCTCACAGAAAAGACTGGCCTATTAATAGTGTCCTTTTCAACATATGGTATTATATTCTGTCAGTACTTAAACAGGACATGGTTCTTTTTTTATCCTGAATCCCACTTGTACTTCTAAACTGATGATGCAGAGTTATCAGCATTAATTTTGTTACAGACATCTTGCCAGATCTTTCTCATTGCCTAATGATTATCTGTACTGTAGCTTGTATTCTATCAGTTTCCCAGAATTCAGCTTTCTTTTAACCTTATTGAGTGATTTATTTTTGCACTCAGCTGGCTCTGAATATTCATTTTTTATGTCACAGAATTGGATTTTTACATGCATCCATTTTTGCCATTTTTAAAGGAATAGAAAGATGTGCAGCCTCTTTTAGACAGTTTGTGGTCTTTTTGCAGAAAGCCTCCATATCCTCTCTGATTCTATCACAGGAAGGATAGAAAGTGTCTCTAAACAACTTGCAATCCATGATTTTTACATTTACCAGACTGCATTTAAATAAAAATTAAAAAAAATAAGAATTTATAAAAGAAAAACAAAAATAAAAATAAATCTTTCTTCTCTCTTGAGCTAATAGTATCTTTACAACATTAAGAAAATTATGTTTCCTCAAAAGCATTTATCCTATTTCTTCATCCTCCCCACCTTGCTAGTATTGACAGTTGGGCCAATAAGCCGTTCAGTTAAAGGCCTCTGGCTAATTCTTGTATAATTCTGTTGAAAATTTATATAAAATACATAAGCATGCTGATGGAAAAAAAACGTATAGCCTACACAAGCAAATGCTGATAAATTAATATTGAGCTAATTAAAGCATATATGGTGGTGTCTGTCCAATATGTGATGGGATAAAGTCTGAACACAAATTAATTATTTTACTACTACGTGAAGAAATAGAAAAGCCTACATACGGGGTTTTTTTTCTTTTTTTTTTTTCCCTGTAAATGGGATCCCAAAACTTTTCTGCAGATGATCAGGAATGAAGGCAGAGGACTACTTAAAATATTTGAGATAATAGGAGAAAAGAATCTTAGGATTTCCCATTATTTTTAAAGAAACAAATTGATGAGCCCAAAGAGAAGTTCAGTAGTGGAAGAATTTGAGTACTTGGTAATAGAACATTAAGAGTTTTGCTGGGAAAGGAAAACACATAAAAGAAGCCTGAAATTGTTACGGATTATATGATTATGCCATTTCTTATAATGCAATTTACCAGATATAACTTTCTTCATGTTTTTCTACCAAGGGAGGTGCTGTTCAGAGCAGGAAGAGTAATGGAAGTAACCTTTTAATATTCTTATTCTGTTATAGACATTAAATTGAGTTTGATTTGAGTTATGAATAGCTAAAATTAATCAACCTAGTGTGCCTAGTAAAAGCTGAGGGAATCAAAACAAGTCATGCCTGTGATACAGTTTTGTTATGACAAGTTCACCAGTGCAAGGTTAGCAGTAGCTTTCTTGTACTGCAGTGTTCACCTTTCTACTGACTAAACTTTGTGTGAGGTTATAAGCATTGTGGTTTCTGATATGTGTGAGACTCAGAAGTGTAAGTAGTGTAGGTTTTTTTGAGATGAGTAAGGCAGTCGACCTATGCTTTTGGAAAGTAAAAAATATAGAAAAACTCGAAGGTGTGATTTTTGCAATTTATATGGATACTGTCCCTGTGATTAAAATCTCTGTGGAACTTGCTCTAGTTTCTTCCTGAAGATGAGAAGTAATGTTACTCCATCAAAATACTTTAGCATATTATTCACAATGGAGGTAGGATATGAATTCATGACTACAAGAATCAAGTCATTTATGTATCATTACTATTTGGCAATGCACTTCCAGATATTAAAAATACCCTCCAAAACTCTTAATCCCAAATCAACTGAAGGCAGTTGAAGAACTACAGTGATTTTAGTGAGCTTCTCTTGCACTCCTAATAAACCGCATTACAAATTGAAACCCTATTCTGTTGCATTTTAAAGCAGATCAATATCTTTGCTACAGCATGCTGGAAAATGTTTTTGTTCCTTAGAAGCTAAAGATATTTACTGAGCCCTTTCTTGTACTTTAGAGCAGTGCACTTAAAAAATTGTAAGTGTGATTTCTTGTCTGTATCAAAAAAAACCCCAAACCAACAGATATTTTCTTACATGCCTGCTGGGCTCTTGGACACAAACTATCAGGATTAAAAGAGTCTACTAAAGAACCTAGAGAAGCATGAAATAAAACTGAAAAATAGTAGTACATATGAACATCAAAATCATTGGTGATTCAGACTGCAAAGAATGCTTGAAATAAAATCAGCTTTTACTTTTTTAAGACTCCAATGCATCTAATGCAATTACTGTATCTTACTCTTTTCAGTTGTTGACATGAGCAAATTATAATTTTGGTGATGTGAGTGAGGAATTGATTCATTTTAATCAACAAAGTGCTTTCATCAAGGGTGCTCTATGGTAGGGATTATGCATTTTTGTGTAGAAAACAAGCAGGGGTTTTGACTTTTACGTAGCAGCCATTTTTACTAACTTTACCTTTGCTCTGCTTTCCCAGTTTCTTTTATTTTACAACTTTAGGAACATTGCAGATAAATTTAACTCTAGAAGCGTGAGGAAAACACAGTAACAGAGGTGTTTTTTCGCGTTTTTTTCACTCAAGACTTTGAACATTAATCTCCTCATCTTTTTTGGAACAGACCCACATACAGTATTTGTCCTTCTCAGCCTCTGACTGTCAGTACAACTATGAGACTCTAAGCTTTTCCATCCTAAAGTATGCCTTAAAGTAGCTTGACTGTTTTGCGTAGATCATGGCAAAATAAACAAAACTGAGTCCTGGAGATGCATGAAAGTTGGCATGAATCTATTCGCTGTTGACAGATCGGTATTAGGTGTCTGACTTTTAAAAGGCATTTGTTCTTCTCATTGCACCTATTTCTAGTTTTCAGGTTATATTCCTGGTAGATTACATTTCTGAGTTGTTCTGATATTTCAAAAGCATGGAAAATAAAATCTCCACTACATATTTCATACAATCTATTGGTGTCTTTTACCAGCTTGCAATTCAGAAAACTTTCTGTTTATGGAAAAGAGCTATCTACCTCTGTCTATCTTGTTTTCTTTATTGTTTGGTTGCTTTTTTGATTTGCCTGGGTATTTAGCTGAGTGTTGCCTGTTGGTTTTGGCTCCTCTGTGGAATCTAAAAAGCTCAAAATTGTGTTTAAAACTGTTGCTTGTACAAAAGCAATTGTAGAATTACAAGTAGACACAAATTATTATCATAAACCTAGGGAATACTGGAAAGTTTTCATCTGTTGTATTTGATATAAATGAATTGTGTAAGCCTCTTATATTGTATGTAATTTAAATAGGTACTCAGTTTTAAACATGATGATTTCCTTTGGTGGACTAGGGAGCTTCCACAGCCTTTTAGGATCAATGATGTATGGAAAAGAGAAATATATCATTTTAAAAGCTATGAGGAAATACATTATTGAGGACATAGAGAGAGATAGAAATGAATTTACTCCAGCGAAAAAGAATAAAAATAACATAAACCTGGATAATGTGGAGGCCTCTATGTCTAGATATTAGAGAAGGTCTTTCACAACAATTTTAGAAGAATACACTACTTTGGACTGAAAAATATCTTAAAAGAGAGTAGATGGTTTGAGATAGAGTGGCAAAGAGTGTTTTAAAGACTGTTTGATTTTTAAAAACCCTAAATAATTATTAAAATTCCCTGATTAAGAAGTGCATAAAAAGCTTCTCTTCTATTGTGTTTTCCTTCTTGCATCTTCATCATCATGACATTTAAAGCCTCATTATGTTTTTAAAGCGAAAAACTTTGCCTTAAGATGTACAAGCCCAACAGAATGATGCTGTACAATTTTCCTTTGAAGTTCTGAAAAAATTCTTCTCATCACATTGTGTGACAATTTCTTAATGAGAAGATGTTGGTGGAGTGGAAGCTCAATGATTTTCTGTATGAGTGGCAAGGGTTTCCTTTGAGTTAAAAAGACTGTGAAAGCAAACTGTAATGTTCATATTGATCTAGACACTATCTATAGCTCTTCATTACTTTTGCTTATTTTGCCATAATCCATTTATCACTAAGTTACTTGGTGAAGTTTCAGGAAGACCAAAAAAGGATTTTATGGTTATTGAAAAAAAAAACCCAAACTAAACAAGAAGCAAATACCAAAAAAAACCAAAACAAAACACAAAACCCAACCCAAAAAACTTTAAGTTTTAAAAACTTTAATAGTGTAAGAGGAAACTCAAAGAGGTAAAAAAAGGACATATGACAAATACAATATGTAAAAGACCTGCCTTAGCATAATACACAATTAACAATCAGTTTACTTCAGAACAGGTTATAAAATTGCATGTTGTTCAAATGAAGTCTTATCACTACTAAATTATTTATACTTCAGTTTGAAAAGTAAATAAATGCTAAGGGCTGCATACTTTTTTTCTTTCTTCTGAAAAGACAAATATAATCTCTTGCTATCAAAAGCTCTGTATCATTTATGAACTAGATTTCAGGCTGATTTGTTTTAAATTAAATTGCTTAATATATTTTATAAACAATCTGGAGCCCCATGGAGGAAAATAAGTAATCAGTTATTCATTGTTTCATTGGGAAAATGCAGTTTTATATTAAAAAAAAAAAAGAAAAAAAGAAAAATCAGGACTAAACTCTTCCCAGTCACCTTTGTGGTAACTCTCTTGAAGACAGAGATCCCGGAGATACAGTGTATAATAGGCAGATGTTGATACCAGCACTAGATACGGTATTGGACCCATCATGAACAATGACCACCTTATTGTCAAATGTGTTGAAGTGCTCTTTCTGAGCAGCCTTTCTGTGAGTTTCTGATGCTTGCCAGTCTCGGTCTGTTTTATTACCATTGGACTCTGCTCTGCAAAGCTAGGCACACCTGTGCAAAGTGGCTCAAGTAGTCTCAGGAGCAGAGCTTCTGCTCACACAAATTGTCACAGTGCTATTGACTTCACAGGAGCTATGACAACAGTCACTGCCTTATTTTACTGCTGTCTTATTTGAGTGGATAATCTGATTTAGCAGTGATTTACATTGTCTTTGCAGGAGTGTAAATGATTACTCAAGGTAAAACACCACAGAGGATCAAGTCTCACTTCTTGAGAAGGCTACATGGAAGAGAGACATTTTTGATATACATGGTGGAATTTAATACATAAACAAATGTCCTTTCAGTGTACATGCTTTCTAATTAGGGTTTTTCGAGTTACTGTTTTATAAGCAACTTTTCATGGTCACACATGATAAAAATCTGCAACAAACAGGAGAAAAATTTTCACAGTATCTTTTCCAAAATATATACTTTTCCCCTCATTACATGAGGCTTCAATTTGTACTAATTAAAGCTACTTCCTGGGTGGTCAGAGATACAAGGTGAAAATTTTGTTAGGATATTTTACACTAGAGCAAAACACCCTGGTGTTTTATTGCTAATTTTCACATTTTCACTGCAGTTCCTCATTGCTTTGGTGGACTGTGAAATTATTCTTTACTCCTATGAAATAAGGTAATATACCATACCCTGTTAAATGGGAGATCTTTTTTCTGAGTTCTGATTTCAATGTTCAGTGTTTATGCTGTTAACATTTTTAAATGGTCTTATTTTCACTCTGCAACAAAAAAAAAAATGAATAGATGTCATCATTTCACCACTTAGGCCACTCTGGTTGAAGTGCGTTCCCTCTGGTGTTAACCTGGTTGAAGTAATGAATGAGTTTAGCCCATGGTCTCATAATGTACCCATTAACCAGAAGATCCCCTCTAAAGGTCCAAATCAAACAAAAAAAATAGAAGTCCAATAAGGTAAACTACAAAGTAGCTTGTTTTAGAGATTGCACCGCTGCCTGCAGGCTAACAATTTTCTACAAAGATTGGCTTTTAAAATCCTAGTAAACCTTCCAAACTCTGTGTTGGTGCTTAGTCTGTGTTTTTTCCTTTGGAAGGCTGTGGAACTAGTTTTGTGATGTGGTTTAAATCAAAAGTTATTAAAGATAAAGGGGACATTGTAAAAGCAAAGCAAAGAAAACAAAAGCAAAGAAAAAAAGAAACTTAACCAACCCTATACATTACAAAGTTGACCTTGCATTAGCTTCCCTCTGGCAAAGAGAAGATATTATTTCTCTAGAAACTGGTTGCCTCTGATTAGCCTGAGTAGGAATTACGTCACCCAACTCAGTTGTCTAAGAATTGTTGCCAAATTGTAAACTGGACATCTAGCTCCTCCTGTGGTCAGTGGAAAGAAATTGACACCAAGTGATTAACACCCTTCAAAAATAGGTGTCTGAGAGAGGTGGGAATTGTCTGGAAGAAGTCTTTGGGCTGGATAAAAAGGGAGCCTGTACACACAGATGAGACGTGGATGACTAATTTTAGATGGCTAAGGCTGAAATGCTTTGTTGGCAATTCCCCTTGATACATCCCTTGCTGCATATATAGTGCCTCATACTTAAGATATTTATCAAGTACTTAGTATTAGAACTCAGTATCATTTCACAGTTGGGTTACAGGCCTAATTCCCAAATGTTTTTAAGAATACCTCATGGGGGTGGCATCATATTTTTCCTTTCTTTCCTAAATTATCTCTAAGTTTGACACCTGATCTCATGTTCAGAATTTCAAGGGGAATTTTGCTTTGTTCTTCCTTATCAATGGGTGTAGGGGAGTTGTGTTTTGTGGGTTTTGGGGTTGTCGTGTGTTTGTTTTTTTTTTTGTTTGTTTGTTTGTGGGGGTTGTTTTGTTTTGTTTTATCTGTACCTAGTATTCTTGGAAATCATATACTTACATTGGAAATATCTGTTTTCTGATTCATTTGGTCACAGAAGTCTTCAGGTCTTTCATATCAATTTTCCCTATTAGAAAGTATAAGCTATGGATTCGAGTACCTTTGCCATATATATCTTTGAATACGGCCATGATAAAAATATTTACCACTGTAAAAAGTATTCATAGTTTTTGCTGAGAAAAACTGGAAAAAACACAGGTTTGACCGTGAAGGAGAGCTTGAGACACAAACTTCATAGGGGTAATATGCTGGTACATACTAATTGTTAATTAAAAGCAATATAAGGTTACATTGCATTTTGTTTGTGATACTAGGCTACCTGTTACAGTCAGTAAAAAGAAAGAGCTTTTGGATACACAGGCATCTTGCTCCTATTATGTACAGGACTGATGCAGCTATTTGTGAAAAAAATTAACTCAAAATACAATACTTAAACCTTCTGGAATTAATTTTGTGTTCAATTACCTGCACTCATACAGCTTTAGGTGTGTTTAATTGTTAAAAATAAACCAAACAAATTTTACAGACATGATTCATTCTGCAAAAGTGGGACTTACAACAAAATTGAAGACATTGCCAAGAGAGTAAACCATGTCTTGGTTTAGAAGAGTTGCTATAGTGTCATATGAGTGATACACCTATGATTAATTTCACTGCTGTGGTGGGATAGCCTTGACTAGGGGACAAAGCCCCACCCAGCCACTCAGTCACTTCTTCTCTGTGGGACAGGGCAAGAAAATAATCTGAGAAAGCTGATAGGTTGAGATAAAGACAGGGAGGTTGCTTACCACTTACTGACTTGGGGAAGACTTAATTTCTTGCCAATTAAAGTAGATTTGGGTAGTGAGAAACAAACCCAAATATTAAACCAACTCCTTTCCTCCCCCTCTACCCATGCCCAACTTCACTCTTGGCTCCTCTACCTTTCCCCACCACCCCGCTTCCCAAGCAGCACAGGAGGATGGGGACTGGGAGGTTGTGGTCAGTCCCTAACAGCTCCTCTCTGCTGCTCCTTCCTTCTCACACTTTCCCTCTCCTCCAGCATGGGTCCTCCTCATGGGCTGCCGTTCTGTAGTGGTTTGGGCTGGGATGGCCACTAAAACAAATGACAGATGCTCTCTAACTTCTCTCTCAAGTGAGAGAAAATAAGTGGGAGAGACTTACGAGTTGAAAAGAAGCTAAAATACTTTAAATAAATATTAGTAATAAAATAATTAAAATAAATGTTAATAATATTATTAATAAAATAATGAGATATACACAATATATACAAAACCATATTGAGTTCCCAGGATCATGATCACATCACCAGCAGGCATGGAGAAAGTCCCAGACTGGACTCGGTGATGGATGGGAACTGAACTCAGGAACTAGATTCAGGGACACACAGATGAGGGTCAAAGGCAGATGAACAGAGTCATCCTCGGACGTCGGCCATTGAAGAAAGAGCCTGACCCCTTTGATCCCTCAGCTTTTATACTGAGCATGATGCAGATGGGATGAAATACCTCATTGGTCAGTTTTGGATCGCCCATCCTGTCCGCTCCTCCCTGCAGGTGCAATCCCCTCTGTGCTCTTCTGCTTCCAATCCTCCAATGGGGCAGATAACAAAGTGAGCTGACCTTGGTTGTTATAGCAGTAAGTGTAAGCAAGAGCCTCTCTGCATACCATTCCTTGGTATTCACTGTAAACATCAGGCCTTATCTGCTAGAACCAGAGATGGTCTGAAAAATATGACATTAATTTCAGAGTGTTAGAAGAGGCCTAAATGAAAAGTAAAATTACTGAAAAGAAAATTGGTTCTGTTTTACCTCAAACCAAGACAAGTTCCTGTAGGATAAACCTGCTCCAATGTGGACTTTTCCACTGGCTGCGGGGAAATTTCTGCTCCAGTGCCTGGAGCATCTCCTTCCCTCCTTCTCTCAGCTTGGTGTTCATAGGGCTGTTTTTCATGCTGTTATGCCCCCCCCCCCTTTTCCAGTGTTTTGCCATTTCTTAAATATGTTTTACCCAAGGCACCACTAGCTTGGCTGATGTGCTCATCTGTGCCCTGTGGTGGATCCATTTGGAGGCAGCTGGAACTGTCTGTGTCTGGCACAAGTCAGCCTCCCACTACCAAAACCTTGACATTTACACCCAAAACAACTGCCCGTAGAAAAAATAATGGCATGTATAGCTACCTTAACTATTGAGAAAGTTTCCATGAGATTTCCTTGGAGTAGTAAGTGGACCCTTCCTGGCATGAACAAAGATTTGAGGAGTGAGGGTGAAACAAATGCAGTATACATTTTCCAGTGCACCCGCAGTATGAATTTAGAATTCAGTCCTGTTGAATTCTCTGGCAAACAAATTACTGTTTCATCAAAAAGATGTGAATTTAGGATGGAGAGAAGGCTGTAAAGTATTTTCAGGTTTTGCAATCGTATGTTGTTTTTTCTTTTTTCTGTTTTAGATAGTTATCTCTGTGTATGTAAAGAATGCAAGTCTCTGATCCCTGTAAGTAATTTTTCAGTCCACTGCTAGAAGAAATGTTGAAGTAATTGCAGTTTCAGTAATAGTCAATGAGTATTTGCTATTGTAAGTTCTGTGACTACTATATAGAACCATACATAGCCAATACATAGAACAACATCCATATTTGCCTGATCATATTTTTAAGAAATTATAGAGCCCCTCAGTCTCATTTAAAGACTCTCTAAAAATAACCACAATGTACAAATTCCACCCCCCCAGAAAAAAAAAAAAAAGAAAAAAATAACAGTAGTACTATGACTGTATAAATGGGGGAAATGGCATAGTTTACATTTGCTAACCTGACTGGAGTTTGATAATTAATTGTAGTTCTCTTAACTGTTAACATTTACAGAAATAACTTTTCAGTTTGTACAATTCATGAGATTGTGTTACTGTATTTGGGGGTAATTTTGGTTTGTTTTTTTTTTTTTTTATAGAAGGGTTGTTTATGAATCTAATAGTCAAAGAAGAAGCAACTCTGTAATTCAAACTGACTTGGTCAAGATTATAATTGTCCTGGTTTGAGGTAAAACAGAACCAATTTTCTTTTCAGTAGTTTTACATTTCAGTTAAGTCTTTTCTAATTGACTGAAATTAACAGCATATAAAAATCTGTCATAGGTTATGCTGGGCTGTCCACTAAAGAAATAACAATGATGAAACTAATAACACGATTACACCTGTTATTAACATCATTAGTGATAACACCTTAGAAAGGGTTTGATCGTTGATGGTATAGGAAGCTTTTGTCTAAATATTAAAATATCTCCATGTTGCAAGACTATGTAATTAAGGCAGTGACCAAACATAGTCCTTGTAAAGTATAAATTGTTTTTAAATGCAGATTATTCTCCAAGTTTTGTGGAGTGTTTTTTTCTCTGCTGTTTGTGCAAGTTATTTCAGACAGACAGCCAGATGAATTGAAAAAACGATAGAGTGAGACATGGAAAACAATCAAAGTATTTTCCCTTTCCTAGCTAACCTTTCTAAAATCATGCTTGATCTTCAGAAACAAAATGAAAAGTGTTCTCTTCCATTAATATTGAGAAAATATTTCCCTTGGTATACAAGAAGTAGCGATAGATTTAAATAACATTGTGCACAGAAGAATTCTCTGTGGGAAGCTTTTATTTCTTCTTGCAAGTAGCTAGTATATTATCTCCTGAATAAGTATAATGGCTAAGTAAGTAATCCATACACATGCACAGTGTTTCAGGAAGGTGTGAGCCAGTCCACTCGCCGAACAGAAAGAGGACGCTTGGGGCCCACATTCATGTCACTTAATATGAGGCACTTAACTGAGACAGCTGAAACACGAGCGCAGGTGCTCCAAGTTTCAGCGGTCAGAGCGTGGCTGAGATCTGAACTGACTTATCGAGATACCTACCTATCATTACTGACCATCCAAGAAGCTGAGGAGGACAAACCTGGGTATTTTTAAAGGCTCCACTTAGATGCTTTCTATTCCAGTGGTTTTTGGCTTCTGCTAATACTGACAGGAATAAAATGAACTGATTTTTATTTTTCCCTAACCATCTGATATCGTTGACATAACAACAAAAGTAACAATAACTGTGTTTGAGTTATTTCAGGAAAGTGAGCCTGAGAGCCGTGTCTCTAAAACCACTTTAGTTAAAGGTTAATGTTCATTAGTGTGGAGTCAACAGGACTCTGATAAACCTCCTAGTTTAACCTAAATGACAGAATAAGAGCTAGTAGTACACTAGTGAGCATTACAATAAAACATGATGCATTGTATTTATAAAAATAAAAACAATAGACTTTGGAAAACTGGATAATGCTTGCATTTGATATATTAAAATTGGAGTTTTATTCCCATTTCTTGTTGCAGTTTCATATGCAACATTTCTGTTGCATAAATTGTATAATAAGCGACTGCTCAATTTCATTGCTTAAATTCAAAGTATGAGACCCAGGTGGATAAAGGTCGGGAAATGCACCGGTTAGCTCACAACAGCCTGTGAAAGGCTGGTAGGCTTGGAGAGGGGAAAGAGACAGTGCGTGGTGTATTTTCTCAGTTCTGTAGGAATGCACAACTGACTTGGCAAGTGCAGGCTATTTGGCAGACCTACTCCAGCAGTGATTTAAAGCAAGACAGGAACTAACCTTGGGAAGAACAAAGCAAATCTTCTTTACACTGAAAAAGTATTAATTTAAACCAAGGGTAAGCAGAGGCCAACATTGTTTCTAATCTGCATGCCAGCCCTTTTTTCTAGACAGTTATTGGGATCTGAACCGCAGATCAAAAATAACTTTTAGACTGAAACCAGCTAGCATTTATTCTAGTTAATCAGCATGATAACGTTTTCTTGAATTACTTTACTAATAATCTAAAAGCAATCGCTTTTGGAGGATGAACGTGGAATAGGAATGAAAAATATGTAAGACTGTGAGAAATAAGAAGGACCAGACCAGTCTGAAGTTATAAATAGTTTTGGATTTCCATTTGGGACAGCTCGAGTTTTATTCATGCTTTAATACTTCAGAACTATTAATTGGTTAAACAATAAAATTCCAATCCATAAGCGAAGGTTTTTTTTATAATGGCTACTGTTCTGTAACCCATGAAGGAGATTATAATGAAAAAAATAGTTGATTCATGAGCTGGAAAGGGATCATGAAAAGTGGGAGCTAAGAAACAGGTTTAAAGAAAAAATAAAGCTGTTGCTTTCGTAGTTTGGATCAAATCTCACACATATCTAGCTGTTCACAAGCAGAGGTTAAGTGCCTATTCCAACTCCTGAAATAATCAATAACAACAAATATTGCAGTCAACTTTCTGTAATAACTTCATAGATTTCAAACCTGAAGCAAACATAAGAGAACTCTAAAGATTTTTAAATGCATTACAAGTAAAATTGTATTATGTTGATGAAAAATTGATTATGGTTTTGATTATTTGTGTGTCCTGGTTTCCATAATTCCTGAAACTAAAAGGGACTTGTATGCTTCATTTGAATACTACATTTATTTGAAATAACAGTTTTAAATATCACAATATTATCTCTGGATTAACAGTTGAGGCCTCTGGATGCCTTTTCTCTTGAAAACCCCAAGAGGTTGAAAAATTCCATGTAAATCCTATTTAACTTTTAAGGAACTCCCACAAATCCTCATTGCAGTTTTATGGTTGATCTTATTTGATTTCTTTCACCAGGTATGCTTCATTGAGGACTTTGGATTCCTTTGTCATTTTAGATACTTACTCTCACATTTTTACTCCTTATTTAAATTATTTTTTAGAGCTGAAAGCATGTGAAGGCCTACTTCCTCTCTAGAAGACAACAGGGTACCAAATATTGTCTGGCTTCCCTATTTTAATGTATGATAACCCAAACTAGTACACAATAGAACTCTAATTCAAGACTAAGTGTAATATTTATTTATTTTTTTTCCCCTTAAGAAATGTATAGAACGGTAAAAGAGTTAAGGACAAAGAAGGTCTGGTGACCATTAAAGTGGTAGTTTATGAGAAGTATTTTGGTGCTGAGTTCTTTCAAAAATGAGAATTAGCTGTGTTTTCAATTGCTTTCATTTCCTTGTTGTTGTAGCAGAACCGCAGTTGCTTTCTGCGGGCCCAGAACTTCATCCTCTCTTACGCAGCAACATTGCCTTACACATATAAAGGTGATGTACCTATTAATATAAAAAGAAATGGGAACACGCTCCAAAAGTCTTTTTAGTAACTATTCCCAATAAGTAGAGCCAAATATTACATGTCATTCTTTCTCTGTATATACGTATATATGTTATAAATATATTTGTATATTTTGTAGATACAAAAAAAAGTAACTCTCTGTGTACCTCTTTATATCTCACAGCAACAGCAATTGGTAAACAACCATTATTTTTGTACAGGAAAACTGTCTCTAAAATTTACGCTGTTCTTAAAACTGGGTGATCTAAGTGACCACTCTGGTGACTGAAATAATTTCTTTTTAATTGGATCACCTAAAATCAGTGACTCACAGTAGCACTCTGAGAATCTGGAGGTACTTTTTACAAAGTGTTTTATGATGTCTGTCCTCTGAAAATGATATCTGAAACACGTTTCCCTCTGATGTTGAGACATTCCTCTTTCACGGGTATATGAGAGTACATGTGTGTGCATGTGTACATTCATATTTTTAGACATTTGTATTTATAGTGTCATGTATTAACTGACTTTTAAGTCATTCAGTGGGAAAAATAGAGATTCCATAAATATAATCTGTAGAATGTTCAAACCCAAATTGGTATGTGGTTTTCTTAAAACCTTAATTTGGTTAACTGGTTAATTTCGACACTCTGAGACTGCCACTGTTTAATCAGCATGGGCTTTTTAAAAACAAATATTTTTTTGGTGTGTGTTTAGTACGGGACAGTGTATGGCCAATCAGAGTAACCAGACATTTGCAAATGGAAAAAACTAAGTGTATCATTCACACCACATCCTGCTGCCACTTATTGCTTATATTCTGATGCTTTGCTAAAAGCAGTTATGTTCTTATGCTAATCTTGCAAGATTGTCCCAGAAATAAATTAATGCCAATGATTAATTTCTTGGTATTATTTTTCTTCAACAGTATTTACCTATTATTTCTACTTACTACAGCATGTTGCATTTCCATAATAACTTCTCTACTTTTTTTGCTTTATTGGTTTTAAATTCTATACAGTCTATATGCCTATCTCCTCCTGGCATGTCTGTTGCTGTTCTCTGAAATTCCTTTAAAGAGAAGGACAATGAACATACAACTGACCTACAGCTGCAATAAGACAGAATAGAAAAGAGAAAATTTTCTTTTTATTCCATGATGCTTTTGTTACTGGAGTCTAAGCTTGCATTGGAAACCACATAGCAAATTTGCCTCTGTTGGACAGTATTTTTCAACATCAGTTTTTATCTTCCATTAAATATTAGTGTTTAGAATTGTTTTACTCCAGCTGTAGTTAACAAATGGAACTTCTTGTTGTCCATAGTTTTAACTTTCATTATAACAATTTCATCTTCCATTATAATGTCATCTGTGATTTTTGTTACCTATTTACAAAGATAGTACAAAATGTTATAAATCCCCACCCTGTTCTGAACAGAGGATATATCTAGCTATTATTAGCCAAAGTTTTCCTTTTCTTGGACTATAGTTTTGTTGTTAACTCAAATGACACCAAAACATATTTATCTTCCAAATTTAATTGTTTTCATGTATTTCCTCACAGGACTTTTCCTGTCTCACCTTCTGGTTTCTTCTCTCTGGTTAAGCATTCCAGCAGCTCTCACGTCGTAAGAGGTATTAATAAGGGCCACCTGCCACTGTGACTCATTTAAAATGTCTCTGCACAGTCTAAGATGAAAGATAATAAATATGTCCAGGCCATAGGGGATCAGAAAAGAGCCATGAGACACTATTGGTCAGCATGATGGGCAGTGGTCTCAGCATGACAGCAACCTAACCTTATGCTCCATTATTCCTCTGTGTAAATGCTCAGCAAATGTCACAATCCTGTACATACGCTGTGAGCAGTTTGTGGCAGGTTCCGCGTGCTGCTGTAGGTCTGCACATAACCGCCACAGTGTTAATTTTTAGCAAATATTTTTTTATATCCCCCAGAACATTTCTGAACAGTTACCAAAGTATTTTCTACAAAAAAAATCTCAACACTTATTTTGTACCTTTTCGATAAAAAGTTAGATGTGCTTTTTTTTGCTTGAAGGAGAAAGGATATGCCTCTCCCTCCTGTAGTTTTGGAATACGAATTCATTCAGTCATACTTCTAGTTCTAAGCATCCCTAGCTAAATTACTTACTTCAAGTACTATTCCTTCTATATGTTCAGCACTTTTTCTGGAAAGGTTTTCCCATTTCCTTAGTAACATTTTCTCTTTGATGATAGTACATTACCCCTTAAATAGCATGTAGTTGAAGAGGATACAAACAAGCATTGGATATTACTCTGTAAAACCTTTATGTAGCAAAGGGCATGGCAAAGGCACTTGTCTTTGCAGATGGAGAACACGTGTCTGTTTCACACCTAGAACATAATTTTGTACGTGGCAAAGAATGCATTCTTATCATGTTGTCTCGTGGGTATTTTTTCTTTTCTTTTTTTTTTTTTTGTTTAAGTTGAAACAATGTAGACATTCTTTAGAAAGTCAAGTTAATGTAGTTAATCTGATTTCACTGTGTACCCAAAAATTATAATAATTAAAAAAAAATAAAATCAGAACCATTGTTTAGCAATAATGAATTAAAAAAAAAAAAAACAACCCTGAAACCCCAAACACAAAATATACCATAACTGGAAAACACTACTGAGAAAAACTGAATGCTGCTGTACAAGAAAAGTTTTATTTTTTTAATAAAATAAACTAAATAATATTTTCTTAAGTCTTACATGTGACTTTCTAGCTGATTTGCTGGGGGTCTGAGGTGTGCCTTCTATTTATTGTAATATATTTCTTCTGAAGTATTGAAAAGTTCCTTTACAAATGCTCTTTGCATCAGAAACAAGTTTGGAGAATAAAAATCTGAAATAAAGTAACATGATATCATAATCAAACCTGAATTTATAAAATGTAGGCCACACAGCAAAATCACTACCATTGAAAGGAAAAGCTCTTAAGTTCAAAACACTTCCTACTTCCCCATATCAACCTCCAGAGAACAAGGATTCAAAAAAAGGCATCAAATTCAGTCTCAGTTGCACCGTGGAATAACATGAATCATCATTTTTTTGTGCAATGTGAACATTACATTCCTGTAGAAATTCTGCCAACTCTGCTTAGATGAAACACTGAATTGGCAATAGCTGCAAATTAGGTAGTGTGGTATGATAGAGGGAGAGAAGGCTTGTCTGGAGGAGCAAAAGATATATACTAGTAAGACTGCTCATATTGTAGATAAAACTCTTCTTCTCCCCAATTTGACTGCTGAGAATATTATTAGTCTTAGAAGCATTATCTGTCTTTTGTAACGTCTGCCTGACTGTAGAGCAGATGCTGGTTTTCTTCTACCTTTCTCAGGCAATCATTCTTCTACTTTCTATACTTCTTTCTTTAGGATGTCACTCATCATTTAGAAATGATCAGAAACATTCCTTGCTGCCATCCCAACCCAGCCTAACACTTTTAGAACTTTCTTCTGTGCCTCTGGAGAGCTAGCAGATAATTTGGCTTATTCAAGTATACTGATTCAAGGACTGCGTGCAGGTATTAATTTATTTGGCCCATTTCCTTTCTTGCTAATAAATTAAAAGACAGTGCTTACCCATTGGGAAAAATGTCTTTGTCAAGTGGTCACACAAGACATTTCAGGTTAAATGTTATTTAACATCTTAGGCATTTTTGTTTCCAGCCCATGGTAAAAGGGGAATGTTATCAGAAGCATATTTTGTGGTATTTTCCTACTTCATTAAATATTGGTTAGGAAAGGAAAGGAAGATAGTGGAAGATAGGAAGATAGATTTTGTTTGTTTGCAGCTTCAGCTTTTCAGGGAAGTACAGTGTAAGTGACATGTAATAAGGGTCTCACATAGCATAGAAAGGTGGAAAAAAAAGATCCCAGAGCTATTTTATATGCTAAATTAAGTGCTTGTGACTGAGATGTGGTTAAAGAGCAATTATATCCTTTGCAACCAGAACTTCTTAGAAGGTTTTTTGTCACCAACCCATTGCTTCAGAATAAACCTTCTTTTCCTGAAAAGGTATATAAGTTGTCAAATGCTATAATCAACCAGCTTATCCAGGTTCATGGAAAAATTAAAAAGCCCTGGGGATTTTCTTATGGCTAAAATATTCTGTCTCACTTTTGATCACATCCCAGAATACACCATGACCTCTTCAGTTGTGACAAGACCACTTCTGCGTTGTCATTTTGTGGAATTATAATCGACTTCTCAACCCAACGACCATAAATTTGGTTGGGGGGCAAGTTTCAGTCTACAAGCTTAGTTTTACTGAAGCATGTGGAGTCCTGCACAGTCTCACTAGAGCAGGCAGATGCCAGAGTTTTAGCTGTAAGGCAGTTTTCTGTATTCAGGAGATTGCATCCTTCACACTTGGCTGTGGTGCCCAGAGTATAATTCTAGAATTGTTTGTTATCTCTAGGGTATTTGTAATTTTAATACACATTTTTCCATATTATCCTCTTGTGTATACGCATATTCTTCGATACATACAATGTGTGCATATATTAAGTTCATGTGCATGTGTCTACCCACACATATAAACTGCCACAGAAGAAGCACTGTTTACTCTTTTCTTTCTCATCTTCTGAAGTTTAATTGCCAATAGAAATGACTTAAAAATATCATGTTCACAAAAATGATCAAATAAAGTTTATAGCAGTTTAAATATTTGTCCATTAAAAGAAATACTTCCACTGTTGATTTTCTGTACACTGTTTGACTCTCCTGCTATGCCAAATAAACACCTACCAAAAAAGACAAGGAGAACACAATTTGAAAAGGGCAAGGAATGTAGACTGAGCAAAACTGGTGTCAAAATACTAAACACCTGCTCTTGTGATGCATCCAGTATGATGAGACTACATTTTCTTTTGGACTTAATATTAGCCTGATCCTTAGACATATCCAGTATATAGTCTTTACAGAAATCTGCCTCTGACTTGTCTTGGCTAGGTATTTGTGTTTGGGTGAAGGATAATGCCTCCCCACAGATGAGCACAGAGAGTAACTGAGAAAACCGTCTATAGATAGCAACTTTTGTTTCTCCGACAGCTCTTGATGGTTGCTCATCCCTGTGTAATTGTTTGTAGTGTTTCATGAAGAGCCTGTTAATCCCTATAGGATGTGTAAAGTGATTCCCTGTGGATGATCTAATCGAAGTGATTAAGGTGGGTTTGTTATCACTGTTTAGTAACTGGACCCATAGTCTTCCTGTTGTATTCTCAGATTGAAACCAATGCTGTCTAGGAAGAGTGATGGGTATTTCTTCTTTACAAGTGTTGAGAGAATTAAGTAGTATCAAAGTTAAACTGATAATCAGGTGGGTGAGTCAGGGGTTAATTTGCAATTAGTAAGTCTTCAAATTTATTAGCTGCTTTTCCCTTAATTAAATTTTCGTTGAAGGTCAGTTTTTGCCTTGATGGCCTCTTTATTTTATCTGTTGAAAAGAATGGCTCTGATAAAAGGTTTTACTGAAACCCAGAACAGAGCACAGAGAAAACTTAAGGGAGCATATTAGCATGTAAAAGCGAGGGATTCATCTCCAAGGTGACAAATTTCATGAAGTCCCGTAGTTTCAACAGAAGTCAGGGATAACTAGATCCATGCTGGTTAGACACGTAATGCATCAGGACTGTAGTACTGAGGTACTGCTTGTAGCCTGCGGTCTCTGAGGGACTGCTGACATAAACCTCTGGGCACCTTGGTGCTACTTGTTCCTTTACCTCTGCTGTTACTGAATTTAGTTATGTTAACTGTTGGGTATACAGAGAGGCTGTCTGAAGGTCTGCTTTTTCTCTGGTAAAAATATGTCAGTGATAACACACAGTTCTTGTCTTAATATTTTGTCTTTCCCTCCTATTCTTTGGAGGTGAGCTCTGAGCTATAAAATGTAAATGCAGGTAGCAGACCCTTTCTGTTGGCTCCGTTAAGTTTACCCGCCTTTAGCTAACACAATTTTAGCACATTATAGTGTTTGTCAGGTTGCCACACCCTTTTAAATTAAATGAGACATGTAAGTGAGAGTCAGTAGGAATAAGAGTGTCTATCATATATTTCTCAGTTCTTTTTCTCAAAATTGGGGGCTTAGGCTGTCACACAAAACTTTTGGGAGTATTATATCTAATACCTGCTTATAATACTTAATTAAAAGCAGTCTTCAGCCTAATAGATCCAGAGTGCTTTAGGCTGTTGAACTATTATGGAGGCCTTGCAATTTTTGGTAGGGTCCAATGCTCTCTTGTCACTCTTTTTCATCTAAAAATGCTATTGAAAACAGTCTATTTACAGTTTCTTGAGCTAGCTGCAGAGCCACTTGGCCTGTGAATAACCAAGAACTACTATTCAATGCCTGACCCCAAATAAGACACATGTGTATTCAGGGTCATGTTTTCCAGGGTCTCTGTTTTAAGGACATGTTTTCAATGGGCAAACTAAAAAAAAAAAAAACAAACAGTACAAAAGCTTTTGCTGTGTAGAACAAGTCCTGTTTTTTGAATTGGACTTAGCCTTGCACAGTACTAGATACGAATTTCTTTTTTCTGCTTAATTGAAAGAAATTGTCAACATCCTATCTGTAGTTAGTCACATAAATGTAAATCATGAATAGCTGGGTACTGTCAAAGAAGTTATTCTATATTAACAGTTTGCAGTCAAGAGACAGAATTTGGCCTTTAACTGGATTTTTTTTGCACTCGCAAAGACCTTCAAGCTACAGGGGAAATTGCTAGTCTTAAACAATTAAAATGGACACATCTCATTGATGGTTTTAGTCAGCTTTTGTAACGTCAGTCCTCTCTTGATTCTTCTGGGAAAAAAACAAAGACACTGAATCAGGATTGTCAGAAAGATCTGCAACTTTCTCTTTTAAGCAGTAAGAATATACACAGTTGATTACTTTTCTTAAATCGCTGTCTGAACCTCCTTGGAATTGCAGTTAAGGACAAAATCAGAGTGAAAAACCTTTTACTATAAACCACTCCTGCTCCTCTTGCTCTCTGAAACTGCAGGTGTGAAAGGAGGGGAACAGCAAAATGCCCATAGCTGTAGTATTTTTGGAAATGTGAGACGTTGGAAACCAGCCTGGCTGTAGCTACTCCCGAAAGAGTTCTTGTGTGCACATCAGAGGGTGTGTGTGCTGGAAGTCAGGCTTTGCCTACTGGTGATTTTCACTACCCTGAAATTATTTTAATTCCTTTCTTTAAGAAATAAACTTGAAATACTGCTTTCCCTGACAATTCAGCTGAGGGTTCTTACAAAGGGCAAAACATTTTTTATGGTGAACACTTTGCACTTACTTTCTGCATATTATCTTATGAAAACACAAGCTTGGCATAACTTGCAAACTACATTCATTTGAAGTATTCTATAAAACACGAATGTTCTGTGTGTGTATATATATACATACGTGTATGTACAAATTTATACATTTATGTTTGGAAGCTTACAGAAAAACAGCACTAGAAAAGGTCTGTTTTTCATGACAATTTGAGACTTGGGTTCTGTCTTACTGATATACAGCTGTGTGCTGTAGTGAAGGTTATAGCCACCTAGAAAAGTTAAGACAATTATTTGACATATGCTTTTTATGCAAAAATCAGCAATGTGCTTATATACCAGTCTGTCAACAGAGTGGCTGTTCTAATAGAATAGAATAGAATAGAATAGAATAGAATAGAATAGAATAGAATAGGAGTCAGTTGGAAGGGACCTACAGTGATCATCTAGTCCAACTGCCTGACTAGTGCAGGCCTGACCAAAAGCTAAAGCATGTTATTAAGGGCATGTCCAAAGGCCTCTTAAACACTGACAGGCTTGGGGCATCAACCATCTCTCTAAGAAGCCTGTTCCAGTGCTTGGCCACCCTCTTGGTAAAGAAATGCTTCCTAACGTCCAGTGTAAACCTCCCCTGGTGCAGCTTTGAACTATTCCCACATTTTCAAAAAAACAAAAAAACCAAAACATTTTCAACAAGAAAGCCTTGAACAAATTATTAAAAACTGAAAAATATATACTAAAAATTTAAAAACATAATTTTAAGTGCTGCGTAATATTATATGATACTCAAAATGTCTTCTGAAAATGTAGAATGTCTATTGCAATGCTCAATTTTTTAGAAAAAAGATCACTTTCCCTTCCATCCAAAAACCTCCTACATTATCTTCACTTTGACCAGTAAACAAATAGTAAAATAACTAACTCACACTGTCAAATATGCTATTACTTAATGTAATTAAACCAGCGTTTTCTGTTAAATCTTATAAATAGTATAAAATCTGTTCTGTATCAGTTGCTCATCTAGATAAAGCAATGCTGAGCATTCATAATGGTGTTAAAATGGAGAAACTTTGTCATCTTCTTAGTGAAGTATAGTTCTAAAAACTTGATCTAATATAGTCAAGTCTGTTGTTTTACAGCACTGAATCTGTGTTGTCCTAGCCAAACACTGTTTATCCAGCTTTCAGGCTGAAGCCAGTTTTCAGTTCAATTTTTCCTGTCATATTGAATGACTGTATACAGCTTCTGCATGCTGTTAATAGCTGTCATGTGCTGTGAAGCCATTTCAGCAGTAGCTGGTTTCCTCTCTTTCTATGTTCGGTATTTACAGTTTGCAAGGCAGAGTTTATGAATTAAAAAACAAAACAAAACAAAACAGAAAAAAAACACACAACAAAACAGTGTAGAATGTGATGGTGTAATATTGTAAAAGAAACAGAGGTGAGATAAGAGACTGTTTTGAAAATGATCATTGAATAATGGGATTCAGACATGGCAGATAGTCTGTGTGAGATTTTGAATGCAAAATTTAAGTTTTACGCATCCTGTACACAAATAAGCTTTCAAAAATGTTGTAAACTTTTTAAAAGATTGCAGAAAGTCTGACACCCTTACACTGCTCCTTTCTTATTTTCTTAATAAGTTTCCTGACCTGAATTTAGACATCCAAACGTGAGCCAAATGACCCAATCCATGCAAAGAAGTAGGTGCCTACCAACCACCATTCATCTCCTTCTAAGACCAATCAGACAGATTGCATGAATCATGCTCTGGTCATACCTGCAAAAGAATATAAGCTGAATAGCATGCACTGAAGCATAACTTCTAGACCTCTAAAGAGAATTGAGATGAATTGTAAGTATTGAGAGCACGTAGGTACTTATAAAACACTTATGAAATTTGTGTTTAAAAAATATAGTACATATGGAGTTTTCTTTATTGTTCGTTATTGTTCACCTTGGTTAACCTCAATTTTAAGGATATTTGAAAGAACCCGTGTGACGTATAGTTGAAAAACCAAAACCACATCATTTATTTGAATATACCTGAGGAGTTATACTTAAGACGTCCTTTGTGCCACACTCTGTCCCCACTTCGCAAGGCCTCTGCTGTCATACTGGGCCAGTAATTCTCCACATTATTATGTTAGAGTCATAAGTATCTCATTCCACATAGAATCAGTGCTTGTTACTGCTATCTACGTCAAACTATGGTTGTACCATACAAAGATAAACAAAAGTAATACACATTAGCCATAGCCACCTGGCCAATTAAAGAAATTGCTGTCACAACTAACCCAAGTAAAAGGAAGCTGCAGGTCCAGGAAAGCTCAGACAGAGCACACCTGACAAGCCGCAGTCCAGAGGGCTGGCAGATTTAGTATAAAGCCTCTGCCTGTTGCTATCAGTGACAATACTGCATGACCAGGCTACACAGTTACAACATGTAAATGTCAGTGATTAAATGAAATTATGGTAAATAAGGGAAAATAATGACTAATATGTATTTGACTGTGAAAGAAGAAAGATTCATCCCATTCATTTTGTTGCTTTACACAAATATCTACTTACTGCATTCCACCGCTTGCAGGATAGGTTATTTTTTTTATATATATATATATTTTCTTATACATTACTTACATATTTTTATGTAATTTTTGACAACAGTATGTACAACATGCGTAATGGGTTGTCTATAACACAGGCTCCTGAGCACTTGGTTTTACAAAGTATCAACTGTAGTGCAACTTTGTTACCAAGGAAAATGGAATTTCTAGTTTTGGCCATTAAATCAGATTACCCTCTTACAATGTGGCTATACACGAAGAAGTTGTCCGTTTAAAAACTTTACCATCAATGTTGTTATTCTGTTACTGGCTTCCTTTTTAAAAGTCACAACGATCGCATTGGACATGATTTTTTGTCTTATGCAATTGTAATAATAGGATTGATTTCAGTGGAATCATTCTTCATTTGCCCAGTAGGAGCAGAGAATCAAATTAATTCACCAAAATTATTTTCTTGCCATGTTATAGGAACTTATTATTTTTCCCTCTAAGACATTATCATGATAATTTTAGTAGGGAATAGGTTAAAATAATCTTCATCCAGTTGGGCAAATAGAGTCAGCCTGCTGCTGTGTTATATAGCCCGTCTGTTCTGCCAACTTATTTTTGATGAGCTTCTTAGAAATAGCTGCTTTTATGCCAGTGACTTAGGGTAGGATTGTCTGTAATTATGCTCTTAGTAACATTGCAAGTATAAAGAAAGAAGGGGGGGAAAAAAAGACATAGGTCTTTTATGGGACCTCTTGTAGGCTTCTGTCTCATTATGTTAACAATCTGCCGAGAGAATGGTGTCAGATTTAGAGAGCAGACGAGATTGATTTACTTTTCAGGCCCTTCTACCCAGCCTAATTATTGCATTACAAATGGCGATTCTTTCACCCCTCTGAAGGAGCACTTTGATTAGTGTCTGCAATGCAGGTGCCAGGGCTTAATACAGTAAGTGCATGTCAACTAGTTTCTTTCATCACATAGTCAAACTGTATAAAACAGCCATTGCACAGTAGGAGCTGATACATGGTTTTACCATAGCTTATATGAGCTAAAAATTGATAGGGTTAGAACAGCTATGAAATTTGCCATCTTGTTTTGTTTAATGGTTTCTTTTGTTATTCTAGTAAGCACAAGAATGATGGGGAGATGCGAAATGGAAATAAAATTAGTGTGAATAGGTAGTTTACCATATTAGAATTTTATTTAAAATTCAGATCAGATTTTTCCCATCTCCCTGCCCCCAAGACAATACTGAATGGTTCTTCTCACAAATTAAAGTATAGTTTCAACATTATAGGCTCTTTTCTTTGCTCATGTACTTAGTGACTTGACTTACTGAAATGGTTTTATTTTTAAGCGATAATAGAGTGAAGTTCTTTTCAGTTGGTTAAAGATTCATTTATAAGTAGCATTTTATTAGCAGTTGACAATGACTAGGTAAATACAGGCTTGGATAAATAAATAGATACACAGGATTTTATAGTAAGCACTAATTACTTTAAAAATTAAGAATCCACATTCATGCCAAATTCAACAGGTTTTGTATCAGACACTATACTTCTCATCAACTTCCTATTGCAAGTTTCTCACTTGTTTGATTTGTTACCTCATTTGCTAGAGAAACAGTTTGTTTTGGTTTTTTTTTTCACTTTCCATGTACTAAAGGAGAAAAACATAGAGGATAGCCATTGTAAGATTCTTTCTTAAATAATTTTACATAAGCTAGTACTAAAAAAAAAGGGGAAGGGCAATGGGGAAATTACAGGAAAGCTTCTATTCTGTGTGGCACACAAAGGTGAGGCTCTTGAGGTCACTGAAGATAGTGTGATGTTTCTCAAAAACCTGTGCATTTCAGTTCTTGGCTCAGAGAACACCAGCTTCTTCCTTAGCTACCTAATTCCCCTTGGATCCTTATTATGAAGTTTGTCAATTCTCATCCTGCATTTAACCAGCATTGCATGTTAATAGGTATCATTTACACCTCAAATGACTTTCCATGTTCAATTTGATACATGTTCCTTTTGAATTATGCCTGAATATATTCTGAATTATGCAAAAAATATTGGATCTGCTTCTTAGCTATTTGGTGTGCAATGTATTTAGTATAATTATCAGGAAACTGTATCAGTAATCCTTGCAATATTCATTACTTATAGAACAAATTTATCCAATGCCCATTATTAATGCTTGATAATAACTTCTGTTTTATCTTAGATTCTTAGATATTTTTGAATTTTATTTCCTAATTATGGATCATCATATGTAATGTACTTGGCAAAAATAGTATTTGTATTCTATTAAAACAATTCTTCTAATTTTAATAAAACAAATAGGAAATGCAGAGAAAAATGTCAAAAGCTAAATTAAAAAAACATACAAACCTGTTGCCTTAGTAAAATGTCCAACAGGGCTAAGATCTCACACAATATACTTGTATATTGTTGGCAGTCAGGTAATTTATTTTAATATAACCAAATTAAAGCTGTATGTTTTCCCAATTAAAATAAAATAAGATTATATTTTCACATCTGAACTCACTGTAGTCACATGTGTTAAACACAATACAGTCTTAATTTACATGTATAGACTTGTTGTAACCAGACATTATTGATAAGTAGGAATATAAGAACTTGGAAATGAGATCAGACATTTATAGAAAAATATTCCTGTCCACCCATATTTTAAAATTAGACTACCCTGGACATATCTTATTTGACTACAGTAATATTGACTCCAGACATTTTACTCAACTCCCATGTCGATTTATTGAATATTTATTTACATTTTCTCCAATATTTAGATCTCATCAAACTGCATTTTTTTAAACCAGTAGTATAGCTTGTGAAATATATATAACCTATATCCTTTAACTTGTGAAATTATTTACAATACTGTTGATGACTGATTTTGTGTTTTTCTTCTTCTTTTTTTTTTTTAATGTACATTATTACTATGCAGAATTTTTTATAAGCCATGAAATCCTCACTTCATCCTCTTAAACTTTTCCATTTCCCCACCCTCCATCAAGACCATTACCAAATCATGAGGCACCTCTGTTATGGAACTTTTTTTTTCTAAGAGTTATTCCCCTTTGTCTATACATTTGAAACAATTTACTAGCTATCTTTGACGTCATTTCTTAAACCACTTTTACTCACCATGCTTCTCTGGGCTGTGATGTTCCGTTTCACCCACACGTGTAGCACAACCGCTTTGCACAATTAAATGAGCAGCAGTGAACCTTAATCCTCAATCACTGCAAATCAGAGTACAGTGACTTACTTAGTTGGGATCATCTGCAAGAACTTTGCATGTTGTTGTAAGACTTAACACCCGTAAAAATAATTATATTTTTATAAATAAAATAAATATAAATAAAAAACACCCGGATGCAGTCCTGAGTAGTGTGCTCTAGGCAATCCTGCTTTAGCAGGGGTGTTGGACTAGGGGATCTCTAGAGGTCCCTTCCAACTCTGAAAATTCCACCATTCCATGATTCCGTGATTATCACTGTAGTTATTTTTCTGTTTACACAGTATTTTATTGTTTTAAAACTCTCCACAACTAGATAATGGGATGTCTGTAACTCTCAGCCTGTGCCTGTGCACTGTATAAATATGGTCTAAGAATGCCAGAAGTGACAGGTGAATTGAAGAGTCTATATTGCTAAATAAGAGAGTGAGAGACTGATCATGGCCAGAGGCTGAGTCAACATTTGAATTGTGTAAGAGTATCCTGCTCTCTACAGCAGAAGAATTTCTTTTGGAAGATCCAATGGATTTTGATTTTTACAAAAATTAGACACTGAATAGTGCCTGTATTGAATGTTCCTTGTAAAATCCTTCAAGGCAAGTGCAAGGTACTTTGCAGATTTTGGGGGTTCTCTTTAAGTTTTGTTTTGTTATGTTCCAGAACTACTTGTAACTTCCTATTTTTTGTCCTGAATAAAACTCACGGAATGCAACATAGTGTTATAAAATACTAACTTTATGCTATGTGCCTTTCATAAAGGAATTCAAAACTTTTATAAGCGTGAAGGAATTAGATCTTGTGCAAAGGTATTAGAGGCTTTTAACGTACTTTGGCAAGCTGGAAACTGAAAGAGATTACTGTGGTCTGAACACCAAATAGTTAAAGTGCTATTTAAATGCTAACAGTATACAGAGGTCAAAATTTTGTATCTAGTTTAAACAACAACAAACGAGCAAACGAGCAGAAACGAATATAATTTAGGGGATACAAGGTAAATGCAAAAAAGACAGGAATAAAAGAATACTATAGGTACTGTTAGACATTAACTCTCCTAATGTTCTCTAGTAAAATGTTATCTGTAACCTTATTCTTCTGCTATTTTTTTCTGTACTGACTCACTAAGTCATATGTAGTCTACGATGTAGATAATTTTAGCTTTGGGAATGGTGTTTATGCTCAGCGTGTTTGAAGAATGTGTATCATATACTTGAGTATAATTTAAAAAACAATCATAAAGGGGCAGTGCCACTCTGACATAAGCCTCTTGCAGGAGAATGAGTTTGAAATTTGGTTCCATAAGCTTTTAATGAAATAGTAGTCAGGAATTTTAATAGACTACGTTTTCTCACATATACTGAAGAAAACTTACAGTAACTGGGAATAGTATTTTTCTGTATGTTTTCAGCATTTTAACTAAATAAGAAAATCTAGCTTAGTCTCCAGACTTGTGGATATTAATTCAAACCTTTGATTCAGATTAGCAATTATTTGTTGCATTTGTGTGCTCAAATTGAAGGACGAGGATTTTCAAGATGTAGCAACATATTATCATGCTTGCAACACTGATTACTATGTAGCTTTTTGCAACAGTATGTGAACACTAAGATCATCTATGTCATCATTCTTGCTTGAGGAGTAATTATGACCCAGCACTTTAATTTGAATTGTCCAAAGGAAGGTTGAATTAACTTCCTTGCTAGTAAATATAACAGCTGGGGTTCTCTTAGTTCCCTGCAGAGATCTCCAGGCAATATTTATCAGAAATTTTAAATGCAAAATAAACTGTTGTGCTACAGCAGTCGGCCTGAACAGTGATGTGTGTACAGCTGGAATAAGTGGCAATATAGAGTTAAAGAGTGTAAATTTGATCCTGTTACACCTCTCCTATCAATAATGCTTGCACATTTCAGGTGTTCTCATGTGCAAACTTTTACTTCACAAATGCAATTTTTATGGGACCGCATAGCACATAATTTTTTTCCTGCTACAGAAAACAACTACGTTTTGTAAAGTTCTGTTTGAAAAGAAGTTAACACTCCTAACAGATATATCGATGCTTTGTGTATCTCTCTCTTCATTACACAATTTCTGATTTGAATTTTTATTCACCTATCCAGGATTTTTAATGTGGTTTTATTTTCTTATCTTAAACACATCTTGAAGTTTGGCCAGGGAGTCTCGCTGGCTTTCTAGGGTTAGGAGGTTTGAAATGCATCATACTCTTTCAGTTGTGCAGAGAGACAAAATTAATAACAAAACCAGCAATAACAATAATAATAGCAATAACAATAATAATAACAACAACAATGGCAATAATAATAATAGAGCACCGTATCTGTAGAAGTGAGCTGAGGCTCCGTAGCGCTCAGCGCCACCCCAGCTCATCTCCAGTGAGTTGAACTGTTTTGTCAACAGCTCCATCTGCAGCCCGTGGGCAGCCGAGTGCCACGCACTGCCATCCTGGGATGTGCTCGCTCAACACAGTTGTCTGTTAAAATTAGATTTGAAAGGCAACACCTTAAAACACCTTTTTGCGGTTGAAATTTTGGCACTGTCAGGTTTTATATGATTTCTGAGAGTATAGCCGTAGGCTCTGTCAATGGAAACTCGCTGGGAAAGAAGCAGGGAGAGAGCAAAAGCAGAAACGAGCTATCGCTGTTGGTGAGGCCCTGCAATCAGCCACAATAATCTCTCCAGTCAGCTGTTTAAGTATGCACACAGCAAATTAACCTGAATCTTTGATATTATTTTCCCCCTTTCCTTTCTGTGAATATGCTTTTATTTGCAAAGGCCACTTCTAAGCTTTTGGCCGCTCAGTACCGTCTCCCTCATGATCTGCGCGTGAGAGCAGTGTAACTCATTCTGCCAGAGCTGTGATTTTAGTTGTCTGAATAACTTTTGTGCCCAGCAGTGGCAAAGTCAGCAGGGTTTCCTTCAGGGTGTGGGGCAAAAGTTCGCATTGCTTTGGTCTATTTTTAGCCAGGGTCTGTAGTCTGGCAACACTAGAGGGCTGTAGAAGTCTTTTCTAGTCACCTACAGGTGACAGGTTTGTTTGGTTTGTTTTTTTTTTTTTCTGGGGGCAAAGTGGTGGTGCTAAGGCAAGTACATGTACAGCGCAGGAGGTATGAATGCACATCTTAAACAAGTTTCATAAAGCATTAGTTTCAATTGTGTTTAAAATATCAGAATGCAAGGGATTTAGTTATGAGTGCAATAATACCTATATCCTTATATGTCCTGACTTTTAATATTGTAGTAATTGTCATAATTTTATAGAATCATTCAGAATAACATTTGTCTCTTCCTTACTTTACTTTGTACATTAATTAATAGTGAGTGAGTCTGGGCTTGTGGCTTGTTGGTTTGTTCGGTTTTTTTTTGCGGGGGGG
>VZSZ01005513.1:253006-273353 GCA_013398815.1 Ibidorhyncha struthersii
AGAGCTATTTCTAATGCTCCCCTCGCTGTATATATAGTGTTAAAAAGCTGTATGTTGTCTTCAGAACACCTTCAGATATCTTTTTTGACCTATTGGTGCCCTTGACAAATTAAAATGCCATTCACGATGGACAGGAACATTAGTCAGTAGGCAACAGTCGTTCCCCAGCCACAGAAAACAGTACACACAAAACCTTCCCTTCCCCTTTTCACTTTTCATGACAGCAATCCTACCTACATGTCTGTATAGATGGATGGGGTTTTGGTATATTCTAAAGATTAACAAATTTAGATCACGTCAGATAGGTGTGGAAGTGAATTCTGCAGTGAAAGAGCCCTCATATACCTTGTCATTAGTTCCCTATCTTTCACTCGAAGGTGTTTCAGTGCTGTCAGTAATCTTAACACATGGGGAGTGAGTCAGTCTCTCAAAAAAGCAAGCTTCAAGTCATTTTGGGCTTTATAGGTCAAAACCAGCACTTCAAACTCCACTTGAAAAACAACAGGCAGCCAGAGCAGATTTGGAGAGCAGATGTCAAATGCTCATAAAGGGATACAAAGCATATCAAGCGGAATGGCACCTTCCTATATCATGTTGTTTCCAGGTTGATTTAAGGTGCAACCCAATGTAGAGTTCGTATCAATAGCCAGATCAGCTACTTGATAAAGACATGTTTGAAAATGCTAAATTATGATAGAGTATCATAACACAGAAATATAATTATGCATTAAAAGAAGAGAATAGTTTATCCTCATAATTTTGTGTGTAACAAGGTCATGTAAGATTGCATTCAGAAGGGAGCAACACTGCTCAGTATACTTCAGTTTCACCTAGAAAGATGCCACCTCTGTCTAAAACCCCACTCAGTTGCCATTGTTATTGCCATTTTCTCTTTGGGAAGGGGTCAAGGACTGCAGTATACTTCTTGGAGATCTCAAATAAGATTGGAGGAAGTCAGAAGCAGAAAAAGACATTCCTGCATATTCTTCTAATCTTAAAGACTTCTGCAAGTCTTTGAAGAGTTGTCAGTTTATATGTATTATAAGCAGAACTATTTTTTCTGGGAACAATTCTCCATGATTTCAAAGATGTAGAACTCAAAAATAACTATTCCATTTCAAATATTAGATTTTAAGATCTCTTAATAACATTCTATGTGAACAGTATTAATTAGTCTATTCAGATTCTGCTCTCTAGGCCAACCCTTTATTTTAAATGCAAATTTATTTTTTCCCCTTTGTATCACTTCATTGTTTCAATAGATTTCATTTTAATTTTATACATCCATGGCATTTTTGGAAACTACAACAGTATGCTTGATTTGCTTAGGTGGCTCAGGATGTACAAACCATGGATAATTTTCATAGCACCTTTCATAAGACTGCCTAGTGTGTTTTATAAACTCAATCAACCCATGCTTATACTATTTGTGAGGCCATTTTACATTGTGATGAAAGTCAGATACCTATTGAGTAGAGAGTGGCAGCTCTTACCAATGTGTAATGTATTGACATTATGTGACAGTTTAAAATAGAAAGTACAGAATGCAGCATCCAGTCTGCAATGTTTCTGGTATCTCTTACTATGGTCAGCTTGTTAACAATATTTTTTTCTATTGTGGATTATAATCAAATGGATTTTGTTTCAAACTAGTATAGCGCAGTGAAGCTTTTGCTACTGTTTTCAACTGTCAAAATACAGTGCTAGTGGGGTTTGTTATCAGCTATTGCTGCCAGGTATTTGTTACAAGAGAAGAAAACAATAGGTACTCAATCTGGGCAAAGGGGGGAAAGAAATCTTACAAAGCTGGAAACATAAATCAGAGGTAGCACTATCCCAACAATTCTTTGTATTTTCTTCCTGTTAGGAAAATACTGTAAAACTGAACAAGCAAAGTGGGATGTAGTGTAAACTGTCTAGAAAAGGACAAGTTAAAAATGTATAACAGATTCCTGCTATCACTGCAGATAAAAAGAAATTTTGGGACAATATAGTTCAGGTTTGCAAACTATTGCATTTTTCATTGTGATTTGATGGTGCGTACAGTATCAGTAATGTTTATAGGGAAATTGGAAACCCATTAATCATCTGATTAAAGAGCATCAGGGCTTATTTAACTATAATATTTTTGCTTGGCATGAAGCAGGGCTTAATATCCTGTGAACTAACCATTCTGGATGATCTTGTTGATCTCTTTGTAACATTACTGATGTGTCCTTGAAGAACTGAGGGTAAAATGAACTTTTGTGATACCAGTTATTTAATTTCTTTTATTGATTTATCTGACTATATATCAGGTTTCCTAGCATCAAGTGTGAATAGCATGACCAAACGGCTTCATATTTGATTATACAAATAAAGTGAGAGCTAAACTTCCAAACATGAAGAAAATGAACAAAGGGGTCATTTGTGCTTCATGAGGGAAATCGGTTCTTGTTTCTCTGTTACTTTGTGTGTTGCCAAATTAAATCATAAACTCAGTAATGATACAGTTTTCTGGTACCACATAAGTTGGTAACTGGTTGGTAATGAAGTCATAAATTGGCAATTGTGATCAGACTTGGTAAACTGATATGAATTCCACTGTGAGCACTGTAAAATCCTGGGAAGATGGACCATATTTACAGATGGTAAACTACTGCTTCAGGAAAGCAGTCACTGTCACAAACTGAAAACTTTGTGGAGAGAAATACTGGATAAACAATGGAATGTGAGCTCACAAAAGTGAAAGGTTTTTAGAGATGTGGCTATGCAAATATTGAGTAAAACTCAACAGATTATATTGCCCAGGCTGTTGGCATTAGTATGACTATTTCATTATTATTGTGTTCTATTCTGGTGCCATCAGTTAGATAAAACAAAACACTAAATGTCAAAGAAGAACAAAGAAATGATGGAAAGGACTGGAACACATGCTTTGCAATGAAAAGCTGAGCTTAATCTAAAAAAAAAAAAAGTGGACTTAGTAGAGATTTGATTAGAAGCTATAAATGCCTATGTGGAGAACAAAGATTTGTTAATGCTAGACTATTAAGTCTATAGGGAGGAAAATGTCGAAGTGTAATGGCTAAAAGCAGAAATTAGACCAAATCAAACTAAAAATAAGCTGGATATTTTTACTAATCCTGGAAACTACTTTCTTATGTAATTGATAGATTTTCTGTCACTGGAAATAAAAATATGACCTTTATTCATTTTCTTCTTTTAAAGATATAGTCTAAATCAAGCTTAAATATCGAATTTGAAGCAGAAATAATTAAAGTGTAGTACCTGTAATATACAGGAAGTCAAATAACCACAACAGTATTTCCTGTCCTTAGAAGTGCATTAACCTAAAATAGAAAGCATGTACACTTTCTGTTTCTTTTAATTTCCTTTCTATATCCTAACTGTTAAACTATGTGCCAATTTATTGTCTACTCCTGAAAATACTGTGTGTAGAGAGCTTCCATTTAAGTCAATAAGATTAGGGGATATTAGGGTCATACCCTTAATATAGAATATAATTTATTTGGATATTGGCTATCTTCCAGTTGATACCATAACAAATTCTACTTACCTGAAACCATACAGACTTTTTTTCTTCCACTCAAGAATGTATAGCATTGCACAATTGACCAAGGGTATTATGGGAGAAGTTCATCTTTCTATAGAGGATTGAGTATTACCATTCCCCAGAGGCAGAATGCCAGATTGATTTGATGGACCAGTTTACCATAGCAAATTGCATATTCCAGAAGCACTTTCAACCAAGAGTTACTGTCTGTAGTGTACCATCTGCTAAAAGTCTGATATCTCTAAATTTAGATGATCGGTGCAGTCAATTTGGATTGTAAATTATTCATTTAAACATTGTAGTGGACACTTCACCACATGAAAGCTTGCTTCTGCTTCTTCTGAAATTTTAGTTAAGTAGGATAGAAAACTGGTGGATAAAAGCAAATACATTTTTCACTACTTTGAAACTATACAATTACTTACATCTGTAGAAAACCATGTATCATTAAAATCGCAATTATAATGTGAATACACTAATTTGACACTCAGCACAATAAGTTAAATAATAAAGAATGAACTCAGGCACTGCAAACTAATGGCACTGTGATTACATTACTTTGGGATGACAGTTTATAGGATGCAACATCACACCGTGTATATCTTTAAACTGTTCTATCCTGAGAACGGAGGAAAGCAGCACAGAATGTGCAGCTGCAGGTTTTTTAAGTTTGTTTTTTTCCTTTTACCTATTTGTCCTTGTAACCGATGGGGTATTGTGTAACTCCTTTGAGAACAATGACTGGCGACAAGCCTGACTTGCTGGTTAAGCTGTGTAAATTGACAGTGTGTCTGGGTTAAACTGGTGCTAGGCCAATAGTTTGTGACTGCCCATTGGGCCAAAAAATACAAATTGGAAGTGCCTCATAGGCTTGCCATCCAAACTGACGTTTTCTTGACTGTGGGATTTGCAGACAGCCCACTCTTGTACTGCAACATGTCCTAACCCCAAGTTTAAATAACAGCTGCAGATTGAGCTAACAAGTTAGCAGTTCTCAGAGGTATTATGGGTTTTGATGGTAATCTTTTTATGTCATTAGGTTTCTAAGTAGGCTATGCACTGACAAATACTGGGAGTTGTGAGTTGGGTGTTTTGTTTTGTTTTGTTTCTTTTTCGCGTCCTCTTGACAGCCCTTGAGACAGGATGGACTGCACCCTCTCGTGTTCTGTGCTTCTGTCTCAGCATTTCAGGGTTTAACTTTTCCATCTTTCTGAAACAGGCTTTGCTGATGCTGTGGACCCATACATGGTGCCTATCAGCAGCTTCAAAGCCTTTGTAAGCCTCACATCTAAGTAAAGATGGCATTTCTAAGTAACTTTGAGAGGTAGAATTAAAACATATGTAGTACATCAGGAAATTTCAGTGATGTTTCAGATATAATTCATGCTGGAGAATTAAGGAAGTAGCTCAGAGCTGATGCTATTTTTCAGTATCATCTACAGGAGCCCATGGATGGTTCGTTACTCAGGCATACGTGTGAAAGCAGGATAGGCAGTACTTTTAGTTAGTGGTAGATAGTAGCTGAATATGACATAATGTACAGCATTTGCAGGCTTGACCACTTGTTTGACAGTCTTGTATTATAATTTGTTATTTTTTTTAATTCTTGCTGTTAATGATAGTCTTACCTGTATGGTAGAATAATATAGTGTTAGTATGGTATGCTGGCGCTGAGCTGTCTCTATCGTTGCAGGCAGATTTTTCTGAGAGATTTTTCAAATCAGGAACAGCGATAGCTTAAAACTAAAACTGTTGTTCTAGTGAGAGGTCTTGTTTGAAATGATGTGGTGAACACACTGAAATATCTATTGCTGATTTGGATACGTGTGTCACTGATAGTCTAATTATTCCAAAGACGTTAAATAAAAATTTAAAGATAACATACACAGAGTTCAAGTAATCATGAAACAGAAGTCAGAATTCTGTATTGTTTAGTTTAATTGGATGCTTTTCTGTTTTCCTTCCTTGCATATTACTGATGAAAAAAATTTGGTCCAATACGAGTTTTCCTTATTTAGAATAAAAATTAAAATAACTGTAATGTGTGGTTTGTTGGGAGGGTGTTGGTTTCTTTAAAAAGTAATTACAGACTGCATGTACATAGTTATGAAATACTAATTACTTAAAGGTCACAGAAAGAGTTTAGAATTTTTTTTTAGTATCCCATGGTTTCCTTTTTATAAAGCATACTAATTAAATTCCCTATCAAACAATTTCACGTGGTGTCATTTCACTGCATTATTCTAAATGGAAATATGTAGAATTTATGCTGGTATAGGACTACTTATTCTGCTATTTGCTATTTTTGCTGATTGACACATGTCTGGAAGAATCCTTAAGAAACAATATAATTAGTCTATTTGCATTGCCTGGAATTAGGTGACCTTTGGTTTTGGCAGTAATTAGACTATCCCTGCTGTATGCTGGTAGTCGCTAACCAGGCAGAAAAGGAGTCCAAGTGGCTCATTTAGTGAGCTACAAAAGCTTTTCAAATGTCATTAAAATGAACAGAAAATTATAATTAATAGTGCAGTATCATTTTATGGATGTGTCCCACAGATAAGATGGGGCTAGAAGCAGTTATTTACCTAGACAAAAAGCCCCTTAAAATAAACCAGTATTTTCCTGGGATACTTCTGTAGCCTCTAATGCTAAAATTCTTCAGTGCTGCAGCACCTGAGAGCATGTGCATGTTCTGAGTGTTTTCTTCTCGGGAATTGTGTATGTAGGCGTACATAATGAGCCTAATTTTTACCGAGGGTGTTTATAACTGGTTCTCTAAGGCTACTGAAAAATTTATGTAGCTGTGTATATTATTTATATAATCCAAAGCCGTATTTCTTTTATAATGCTTCAATGTCATTAATTATTTTTCATAGAAGATATTAAAAGGCAACGTGGTAAATTTTTGAATAATATTTTTACACTATTCATAGAGACATAGAAAAATCACTAAGAACCAAATTCCCAGGTACTTGCGTGCTTGATCATATATGGATGATATCTTCCTGCATGAATCCAGCCCTGCAATAAGATAAATCTGGATTGCCATTACAACAAATTGAAGGTTCATGCTTTCATTTCTAGCAGTTAATTGAGGCACCCAAGTTGATAGCCTAGATTAAATAGACTCCTAGTTTAGGTCTCGCTTCTGTGCTTCAAGTTGCATGGTAGAATGAATCAAAATTGTAAGGTACTCGTAGTAAATGACTCACCAGAACTGAATTTTACACAGAATATCAGGACTGTGTTGAAGACTTACCAGTAAGTAATGACTGCATAGCATCACCTGGTTAAAATAATTGATCTATGCATTTTTGTGATTGGCTTGTAGCACTGTACTGTTAGAAGATGAATGAGGCATTTTCACAGGACAGTATTAAAAACCAGAAATTACCATAGTCAACTAACTTCCATGATAAGTTCTCCTCTCATAGTCATAACAGATGTGAGTTAAAGTGCTATAATTCAGAATGCTGAATACGAACAAAGAGGATTTTTTTTCAGAGGATAATTGAAACCTTTTTCTGTGGCGTTTGCAAACATCAATCCTCAAATATTTTTGTGGGTAAGTGCACCATCTATTTTTATATACATGTCAGAAGAGTTATTCTCTTAGCTGAGTGCACTGTATGTATACTATAGCTTTGCATGCAATTTTATGTCTCTGTTTTCATAAATAAGCACATTCCAAACCAGATGTTGAGAAAGTCATTTAAATTCAAATTAATGTTAACATAATGTAGAATTATATGCATTTGAATTAAGTGATTTTTTAATCTAAAGTAGCAGATATGGTTTTCGCTGCTGGCACTGCTGCTTCAAATCCTCAACCAGCAAGTGGTTTGGAAAGGTTAGCAAGATGATTTTTATTCTTAAGAAGAAGATTTATACTACCTTACTTTAAACATCTAAATACCACACCTTAGAAGAGTCAATTTTCTGTGGTCAGAGGAGATAAAATAGATGTGCTGTTCTGTAGAGATGCCTATTTCTCTAACTACATTTTCCTCTGAAAAAAAAAAAACTTAAGGGTAAGTTATCCAGGATGTCTAATTTCAACTTTAAACACCTGATTCTTCGAATTCAAGACTGAAATAGGTTGATCACGCTGTTCTCTAAACTTTGACAGCTGTGTCTGAGTATCATCAAAGAGCTCAGCTGAGAGAAAAGTTAACTTCAGTGCCTTACATTGCAGTGCTGTTGTGAACCCCCCCACCGAGTTCACTAAAGAAGGCTAGAGACCCGTGTTACAATGCTACCCTCATCTTTCAGTTTTTGGGTTGTTTTTTTTTTTCCTTTCTTTTAATCAAGAAGCCAGTTTATTAGAAGTACGTGTACAGGTGTTCCTCAGTCCCTTGTATGAAAGAGTTAAAACTTTACAGTGTCACAGCTAAGATTTCTGAACACTCAGAGAACCTGAATCAGTTTTGACAGTAACAGTAACAGTAATGGTCACAAAAATGAATAAATACATTTAGAAAATTCAGGATTTGCTATTAAAAACAGAAGACTGACAACTTGCAAACTTTTTTTTTTTTCTCAGGCTTGAAAAAAATCTTATTCTAGAGATTTCACAGTCTTTTGAAACACTGGTGCAGTGAGATGTCCAACTTGTAACTTTCAATGCAAAATGATTATTTTCACTTTTTATTCTGTATTAGTAAATTTGATTTTTTAAAAATACCCATCACAGAAACAATCCAGCTATCAATAAAATTACATCATGTGGATGCACACCTAGAACACTGTTGGCAGAGGGCTAGCCTTTAATAGATTCAACTGTCTGAAAAATTAGACACCTTACAATTGTCTGACGAAGTAGAAAGATACAGACACCTGCACAGGCTGCTTACTCTCACCCATTTTAGGTATATTAATATCTAAATACAAATACATCACAAACTTTGTTTATTCAAGTTTTTTCAGGTTTACCGAATCCCTCATTTTGGGAGTTGCTGAGCGAAGGTAAATGATGTTGATTTGCATAATTTCAAATAAAGTGATTAAAAAATATTGAACAGAAAACATTTGGCTAGCTGACGGTTAAAATAATACAGACTGGTACTCTTTTCTATGTATCTTATTATTTTGGCAGTGTTCCATGGATTTGTGGAAAAAAGAAAAGAAACACCAACCCCACGCCCTTTTTACTAAACCCCAAACTGTCATTTCGGTACCTTCCCTGGATAATGAGACAAAAATATAGATCTTTACGAATATTTCATATAATATAAAATCTTTGTGCACATTTCTAGAGTGTGGTCTGTCTATCCACCTACCCATCCACATGTTTACAAAGACATGTAAGTACACAGACGTGCTGTGCAGACACAGATACATTGACTCTAAAACTGTGAAGTATTTTGTCAAGTGTATTTTAGGCCAGATTTTTATCTGAAGTACACAAAAGCTAACTAGATGTAATTAGAAAAATTAATATAGTGAAACATAAACTTTAATAATTTCTAATTATTCCATGTAGGGTTAAGAGGGGTTTGAAGGATACTCCGGTTTTGGTTGGTTGGTTTTGGGAAAAATATATATTATCCATGAACAACTTGTCTGAATCATAGCTGATGTTTGTGTCACAGTTATATTCATGCTACACCTGTTAAGCCTGTTAAAATAACAGATGCAGACTGGGGGCTGGTCAAGCACGGAAAGTGTTTACATTTCACATGCACAGTATTTACTGTTTATGCAAATTTAAAATTGCCTGGGATAACTCACATACAACTATCAGTTAGTATTTTCAGATTCATAAAGGACAGAAGATACTTTTCTTTTCATCCCTTTCAGTTTAGACTGTTTCTAATTTATTTTCCTAATAAACATCTTAAAATATTACCTTCTTATTTATAAAATAGGAGGTGAAATTGTCTCTAACTATAGCCCACGAAAGGTTCTGAATGTTAAACCTACTAGAAAACTACTCGAAGTACTGTCCACAGAGAGTGGGCTTTTCAGTTGCTTTATATTTCAGATTTGTTACAGGAGAAACAGTAATGGGATATGTTTGTATATGCAAGTCCCAGATATACAACAAAGATGGTTGTTGAAAATGTTTGCAAAATTGGGACTTCTCTGTGCATTAGGAATGGGAAAAATTTCTCCCCCAAAAGGAAGAAAGAAATTTTGGCTTCAGTGATATTCAGAATGACTCTAAGTTAATTTTGCTTTAATCATTTTAGAAAGATAATAATTAAATTTGTTGCCATAGATTTGTGAAAGTTATTTTCAAAAGTAACTTGAGTCATTGGGAAGTGTAAAGAAAAGGCTTTGTGTTGTGTCATGAATTTTCTAGTACTCTAGAAATACCCACAGATGCATTTGTGAGAATATCTTTAGCTCAGAAGGATTTGTAAATTATAAAACTGTGAAATTAGGAATTTAGAAAAAAACACCTACTGACCTTTAGCTACAAAGGTATCTAAATCCTTTATTAAATTTGCTGCTGGCATTATAGGCTCTGGAACTACTGAGGAGAGGATTATGCCTATAGTTTGGATCCAGATTAGATTTTGAAGTGATTTACTAGCATTAGCTGAAAGGTGTTGCAGCTCCCCACCCTCTGCAAAACAAAACAAGAAGTCAATATCAAACATTGTATTATTCTTAAATTTTAGTATCTTTATTTCTAGTGATAATAAGTAGTGGAATTTGCTCTAGCTAAAACATGGATGCGTACAAGCTATCAAATCTATTTTTATATGTAAATATTGTAAATGAAGTAACCCATATTAGTTTGTATTATTTCTAACAAACAGTTCCAAGCCGTTGGTTATTCTTTTAACCTGCGCTAGTTTTAATTACCTAAAAAAGGAAACAGGGACAGAGTATTTAATCTGCAAACAGTTTACTCTTCTGTATTTCTTATTTCTCTACCAAGTAAGAAACAGAACACTTAGAAGTTCTTTGGCGTTATTAAAACAAAGTGTCATCGACAGCCTAAGATGTTAAAATAGAAAGTTGTCACTGACATTTTATCTATGCAAAAAAGATTTCTAATCTCAAGATGTGGAGGTAAAAATGACAGATAAACAGTAAATAGAAGTACGGTATAAAGGTGTCACTTCTCTTTTGCATCTCCAGCTGCTTTCCTCCTCAGCCTTATTCAAATTTATTGCTGATTTTTTTCAAGGCTATAAAATCCTGGAGTGTAACACAACCTCACATAATGCTTCCCTCAACTTTTATAGCAGAGGTATGATTTACTATTGCAATAAAACTCTGCTATCAAGTATTTTCTAACTGCTTTTATCTCTTCTGTTGATGAATAAAATGTAAAATGAGATTCCCATCTGAATATATAATTGAAGACAAAGTTACTTATTGGAAACTACTACGGGAAGCAAAATAGATTTAGGTGTGTTAGTTTAACACTGACACAAAAACGTCTCACGATGTATAATTCTTATCTTTGATACCCAGGAGCCTCAGAATTTAAGCAGACTGGTAAAACCCACAATACTTTGTAACTGCAGAGGCATACAGTAATTTCTGCGTTTGACTTCTGCATCAAACAATTGGATCATTTATGCTGGTTTCAGAATACAGTTCAAATCTGATCCAAAAGCAATACTGTCCAAGCTGTCTCTATATATTCTAGTTATGCTTCACTTTTTTTGATCAAGAATTACATTTCTAAGTGTTAGACTTCTGAATTCTTTGCAAAAAAAAGGCATAAAACATTTTATTCATAAAAAATATTGCCATGCACCAATAAGCAAAATAGATTTTACACCTGCTCACTTTCCCCTTCATTCATTACTCATTAGCTTTGCAATACTTTTCCCAGCAATGTTGCAGGAAGATAAAAATAGAAGTATAAAATGAAGAAAGAAAAAAAATAAAGAACAATACTGCATATTTCCTCCAGATGTGAGTGCTTTGAATGCCACATCTTAGAAGCTTTGGCATCCATTAAACATGCTGCCTCCTGTGGCTTAAAAGGAAGTTTGGTTGATATTAAATTCAGTGAGGTTTTTTTTTCACAGGCCTGTATGGTGGAGTTGCAGTTTAGCATAAAAGAACAGCTTGTAGTCTAAAATGTGTGGCATGCAGAAACTGTCAGATGCACAGTGTGGACACAGAGAAAGGAGTATGTTCGAACTTCCGTGTGCAGGGATTTCTGCGTGGAACTAACCGAGGCATGAATGGAGATGGTAGCCTACCCTGCTGAGTTGACTTTTGTGCTTTTATTGCAGTGCTCATACCAGACTTACATACTGTTTCTCTGCTGGTTTCTCTTCTCAGATGAACAGTGGGAACTGCACTTACTATTTGCTACCAATTCTTTCTCTTGTTTGCTGCCCTGTCAGATTTATTTGAAAGAATTTTTGGAGCAGTGGAAGAAACGTTATAAGAAGGCTGCCGTTTATAAGAAGCATTTGTATTAGAGCTTTTTGATGGCCTTTTTTTTTATTTTTTTGTGAACGAACTCAAGCTTTTGAAATGTGTATTCCTTCTGAATTGGAACTAAATCTGAAAATTCATATGAAGGGATTTAAAAAAAAATAGTTTCAGATTAAGCGCTTTTATTTAAATTGTATTTTATACTGTAAAACACTGAATAATATAAATAGAATTTAGAACAGGATGACATTTCATGGCTGCCTGTGACAGCATGGTTTTGGATTTGCTGACCTAGTAGATCTCTTTCAATTCTATGAACAGTAATTTCAGAAGAAAGGATTAAAAGCAGTTGACATCGTCAGCTTTTTGCTTCTTTGAAACAAATTCTCGGCAAAATTACAACACACTGAGCTGTTTCACTGTTCCAGTAGAAAATGCTTCCGACATTTTCTTTTTCTCCTAATATTCTGCATGTTTAATATATACTCTAAAAAGTTACTTGTAGAAGTAATTAGATTGCTGTTTTGTAAGGTGTATGCAGAACAGCAGCTTCAGTTTGTGCCACCTTTTTTTCTTCAGCAGGAATAACTAGAAGGTGAAATTGTGCTGCTAACCTTGAATTGCTCCTATCATAACTCAGTAATCCTATAACAATCCTCTACCTGCATTTTTCTTCACCTTCCTATGGGGTTTTAATTTTGAATGAATGGATCATCTAATTTTTGGTGGCAGTTATTAGTAAATTGCTATATTAGCAGACAGAGAAAGGCAGGCTGCAGAGCCAGAAAACTGCACTTACTGCCTCGTGGCCTCATGGATGCTAGCAGAGGTTTTGAATTAAGAAAAAGATTAGCAAACAGCAATGCCATATACTAAAGGACTGTGCTACTCAGGCTTTTCCTAACTAAGCATTATTTAAAGAAAGACAAGAGGTTTATATAAGTACTTAATAAGTCTATCTCATGAACAGTGTAATACCAAGCTTTTAGAAAGGAAATTTTAATTACAGCTATTTCAGAAATTAGAACCTGGGGCAAACAAAGGGGAAGAGGCTTGTCTGAAGTCAGCAACCAGAGAAGGGTGTAAAACTCATTGTTCCCAATTTTTAGCCACTACAGCAAATGCCTTCTTAACACCAGAGAAGGTGTGTATAAATCACTTATCTCACTTAATCAATTGTCTGCCATTGCAGAGGAGTTTGGATTGGTAGCATCTGTTTTTCTCATTTTCTGTCTGCCTTTGGCAAAAAGCTTAGTCTTCTGAGAACTGAAGTGCTAACTAAAGTCTTTGGGCTTAATTTAAGAGCTTGTGGGAGAAGCTTAATGGTTTATGATATATGGGAGGTCAGAGCAGATGATCTAATAGTTCCCTCTCACCTTAAACCATATGAAACTATGTAGACCCCTGAAATATGATAAAGCTAGTACCAATGTCACAGATCACAGTGATAAATGCTGAACTAAACCTTCTGCTTGGCTGCAGCCTGAGAACAAGACTATAAGCATCCCAGTGCTGTGAAAAGACTCAGCCTGCTGCTGCATGCCAGAGGAGCAGCAGCAAAGGAAGCTGAAATAGCTGCACTTAATGTTATAGCCGGCATGTTTTATAAAAAAAAGAAAACTGTTGGAAAGCACACTCCTACTTGAAAGAAGTGTGCTAAACAATGCCTTCAAGACTGTGGCTCGCCTAAATGAGAAGCTGACAGGTTTTGGTCTCAGGAATGAGAACTCATATATGGATAATATATAATTCTTATTCAGTGTTTTGGTTTACCTAAGTACGCTGTGAACAGGTTCTCTTAAAAAGGGTTATTACTGAATCTCAAGTAAGGGACTGAGTCCTTTACAGCTTCTGAGTTAAGGAATTTCTGGAACTCCGAATGTAAGTGGGTTTCCAAAAGGGACCGAGCCCATTTCCATGTTATCCTGCACCCTATACATACCAGTAAAAAGTGCTGCCTGAGAAAAAGGTTACGTGTCCTAGATGACAGGTTGAACAGTATGTTTCAGTCACAGCAGACTGAAAGTGGTGGCTCCACTGAAGTTTGCTGAAAAACTGCTGTGGAATAGAAGCTAATTAGAAAATGCTTCAGAGGTAGGATAATTTTGCTTGTGTGGAAGTATGCCTGCTTTCTGTATGAGTATTCCAGACAGGAAAAAACCTGCTACTCTCAGATGTGTAGAGGCAAAATAAAGATAACTGAAAAGCAGGTCTAGCTCTTGAGATATGTACAGAGGCATCAGCATTGCATTTCACTCCAGCTGTTGTCCTCCTTTTCCCCATGCCCTCCTTCACTGAGCAGCATGACTGCTTTTGCTATTGCTTTGAAGATTTACTCAGCAGGTAGGTCTTGTGATGTGGGACGCTGCACTGCTAGCTCTGCTGCCCTTATGCAGTGACAAGAATGGCCTAATACCTTATGAAGATCAACAGAGGTGCATTTAGGGGAGAAGAGTTTTGTGGATAAGCTTTATTCTTTTTTTCTCTTTTTAACTCAAAGTCTTATATATTATCATTAAAACAGGTAGGGATAATGCAGTTAGATGATCTTTGTGACAGTATTCTGAATGGAAATGAATGGAGCAAGACTGCATTCTATAAAGTGTAAGGAAGAGATGTTGCTGTAATCAAGGTATGAGACAAAAGGAGAGGGATTTTAGTTGTGCAGACATAGCTGAGAAATGTCTTTTTAAATCTGTCAAACAGGAAGACTTTAAAATTTAGGCAGTGTCTGGATGTAAAGACCTCAAGAAAGGAACCTAGAAACATTATTTAAAATACCATTATTTTAAGTGACACAATATAAATAAGGAAATTGATCAGAAAATTGCAAAATATCAAGCAACTAGCAAATTCATTTCCCCATAGGTCAGTTCCTACATGCAAACACAAATCTGAAATCCACAGAATTCTTCAGATGGAGATTATAACATTATAACATCTTAAAAACTAGAGATTAAAAAGGAATACTGTCGTAGCCAAAATAAAATTGTTTAAGGAAAAAAATCCAATACACATGTACGTTATCAAACATAGGTAAGTATCTTTCAGGAACACAAAACTTTCCCTGAACATCCATAATCACTGTGAGACTGTAAATCTCAGAAAGAAACTAAAAGTATAAAAGCAGCTTCATGGAATAAATTCTCAGCTGGCAAAACTGGGACATTGATGGGGTTTCAATAACATATGCTTGGCTGACAAACTTATTCTATAGAATATTGTTCTTCATCTATCTTAGAGTTTGTGCATAACCAGAACTTTAGACTGCTGTTGTCCAGCTTCCTCCTTTCCAGTCTTGGCTCAGATAAGACCTGTGTGATTTGTGATCTCATTGTGACTCTGCAGGTACATTAAAATCTGGTTGGAGGTGCTAATGCACCTTGTGGTTATATTAGAAATGGATAATTGAAACAGTAAAATGAAATTGGCTTGCATGGTGCAAACTCATTCTCCTTACAATCATATGATTCTGTTACAAGTATTTTATTAAAAGAATGACATTACTATGAAAGTTGGGGCTTTGGGCATCTTTGGGTTTGGGTTTTTTTTTTTGTTTGTTCGGTTAGTTTTTTTTTTTCCCCAGGCAATTCAGCATTATTCATATTTGTCACAATCCAAAGAGACAGAAAAAAAATATATAAAATTGCACATAAAAAATGAAGAAGACTAAACCACATTTTTACCTACACATTAAAACTAAGTGTTGACTTCTGTTTATATAAGTACACCTGAATGCAGATAGAGAAATCTTGTGCTTATATATAGAGAAAAATTACCCAGCGACAGAGAATGAATATCATTGAAGGACACATTAAAGGTTCTTTTGCTTTTTTAGCTTTACTGAATATTAGTCAGGGTTTTTAAGGGTTTCCCTAGCAATGTCAAACTAACTAAGGGAACCACATCCCCCTTCTAATCAAACACCATCATTAAAATAAGTCAGTCTTGCCGTGATTTTGCAGAAGTTACTCAGCCTGGCACACTACCTCTTAGATTCCAGGAAGAGTGATTTCCCTGTCAACTCTTTCAATGATGAGAGGTTTTTTCTCAGTCTTTTTATTTAACAGGCATCAGGCTACAAAATCACTTCTCAGCTATGCAGTTGGGATTCACTTCTGTCAGCATTATGTTGCTTTTAAGTGTGTCTTGACTGAAGAGGTTTTTGGGGTGCATGTGGCTTTTATATCCAATCCCACCTTACATTTGTAAGATTTAAATTTCACTGAAGCATTCTGTAAATGTAAATCAGTTGTGATATAGATCTCTTAATTTTTCTGAAGAATCCTCTCTCACTTCCCCATGACATGATTTTACACATTTACTAATAGCCCTGTGCCATTTTCCACCCATATAGCATGGTAGGTTTCCTTCTTATGATTGCTGACTGCAAGGAAATAGTTAACCCAATGCGAAGGTACTAATTTCCAGCTGTTGAGGTAGAGTCTGAATCACAAAATATAGATTCTTTATGCACTGAAACTTGTATTTTGTGTAAACATGCATATATTGGCAATCGCAAGTTATACATGTAACTTATTATTTGGTTTTGACTGAAATAATGCATGCTGGTAACTGAGCATTTTGAGGTGATGGTGGGTTTAGGCACGTAAAATTTAGCCTTCACTCGGAGGAACACAGCAAAAAACTTAATTAAATTTGTTTCTGGGTATGATACAGAAACTAATGACCTTGTGTTGATCACAAAAGGCAACCCCCTTTTTATGTAGACTGTGTTGTATTTGTTCAGTCCCTCCTTTATTATTAACCAAGAGGTGGAAATGAAGTCTGACAGGGGACAGATGAAGTCGTTCTGGAGTTGTCCACTTTCTTCCTTGCTAGGATGAGCTACCGAGTAGCAGAGAACAATTGCTCACCCTCCATGAAGGTCCTCTTGCATATGGATCGACTTAATTGACTTTCCTGCCTAATACTTGAGGCAATGTAGTGAGTTGTAAGAACAGGTGGTATCTCTTAACAGATGGATACTGCATGCTATCTGTCTTTAAAGAACTGAAGTGATGATTTTGATTTGCTTATCTAGTATCTTGTTGTAACTGGGTTTTGAATGAGGTCATCCTAATTATGAGTCATTTCACAGCCGAGTGACTTTATTCTACTATTAGTAAGACTGATACTAGTCCTCTTTAGTCACATGTTTATTTGTTACTGCCAGCAAGTGTCCTTTCTTTCTTCCACCGCAATAGTTAAGGTCTTTCTTTCTAGCTATATTTTTCAGCACAGTAAACTTCAGAATAAAACAGCCATAGCTTACTACACGGGGGGGAGGAGGCAGAGGGGAGAGTAGGAGCTCTCTGTGTGCATAGGTGAATTTTGTCCTTATCCACATGCAAGCAACATATTTTTTCTCAGTGCTGGATGTTGGGAATTCAATGTTGATTGGTCGATATCTTCATTTCCCTAGTCAAAAGATCGTATGGAATAGGATATAGGGCAAATAATTCTGCTGTCTGGTGTAAGATTAGGAGTTTGTGAAAGGTGGGTATGCTTTTACAGTTTACCATAAAGTTAAATAGCATTTACTGGTGGATAAAAACGTGGTGAACTAATTTCACCAGTTCATTTCAGACCTTTTCATTTAAACTGACAGAAGCAAATTATGGTGCTATAGTTCATTCATCCATGATTTCACGCTCCTGCACCCTAGGAAACAAGAGGCAAATCTCCACGGGTTTCTCCGTGGTAAAACATTTTTAATTACTAAATGATTCTGAAGCTGCACATTCAAAACAAATCCTAACTAAGCAAGCCATATCATCACTTCCAATCACAGCACTTTTAGATTTCTCAGTGACTGCGTGCATAGGTTCACTTTTCACAGCAGCTTTCCCTCCAAAGAGAGGAGAGAGTCAGTCCTGAACACCGTTGTCGTTTGTTGCCAGTTAGACTAGCATACAAATTGAGCCAAGTATGCCTTTGTGGAAGCATTTCAGTCTGCAATCCATGAGACTTATAAATAGAAACTAAACAGTGAGTGCTGAAAAAATGTGAGGAAATGTGAAACAAATATGCATTTGGTTTAATGGAAGTGTGGTCAAAAATAGTGGGTTTTGGTGATGGCTTTAACAGGCAGAGTGAAAAACAGAAACTTGAATGTCTTTTGTAATGTCAGTTTGGTTTTAATTCGTAAAAAGAAGCAATTAAAACTCCTGGGCTAGGATAAAGAGGATATAAATAAAACAAACAGGAAAAAACTGAACTACATTTCCAAAGGATTTAAAAAGACTTGGCAAAGATGATTGAAAAAAGTGGTATAGGAAGCATAGATTTTGTTTCCAATTACTTTGGTCTTCTTCCCCCTAGCAGGACTACATCTCATACTTGTGTGGATGTCTTGCCAAGACATCCTTTCTCTGTAGCTGTTTGCAAGTTGCCATGGTATATCCACTAAGAACAAAGTATATTGAATAATCATTTTAATGTTGCAGAATCTAGTACCCAGAAGCCAGTATTAACGTTGTTACTGGAAACTCAGTTCAGCCCCCCTGTGTGTAGGAATTACAATACAGTCTTTAATTACCTAATCACATATCAATCATTATTTCCAGAGAATCTTGATCGTATTCAGTGCACAAAATATTCAGTCCAAGTTAATGAGCTAAACTCAGTATTTGCCTTCCTCCTTGTTGTTCACTATATGTTGATGTTCTTTGTTGCAGTGTTCATATCCTGTTTTGAAGACAGAACTATTAGTTTTTTCATGGAATTTGCTGACATTTATCACTACTATATCTGAATGCTTTGCAAATATTAACATGCTTATTCTTCAGTGCAGAATCAAAAGGATATTAGTACCCTTTGTGGCTTTGAAGAAGTGGAGCATAAACCACTGTTGCATGTGTGATCTCAACTCTCAGACCCTAAATTAACCATTCAGGGAATAAAGAACAGAAAATAAAGGTCAAATTTCGTTACTTCAGTAACATTTCATCTTACTTAGAGGAGGTCATGTAGACATTGGTTTTAGTCAATGGAAAGTAAGTGGCACAGACTCATCCTGTCTTAAGGATGATGTCTTAAACATGGCATCCTTGGCAAATGTCCGTTTCTCTCCACTGACTTGAAAAGTAACCTATTTTCTTTCACGTTAATTGTTCATTTGTAGAAAGTGTAACAACTTCCCTAGTATCATGTACATATTTTGTGTAAGGACAAGGACAAAATCTAATTCAGAGTGGGATTCATCATATAGCTTTTCCAGGGACATTTTTTAATCCTTTAATGTATGTCTCTTAATATGTAGATTTGAAACAAATGGTCCATTTCTGATCGTTATAATATTATTCACTACTAAATTTTGGTTCATACCCTGGAGAGTTTTGTCCTATTGCACTCAAGCAGGGAGTGTTTCCTCTTAGACAGTGTCTTTACTCAGTGGATTTCTCCTTGTCTCTTCCATCCATTTCCTAGTTGTAACTGTGCCGGCCAGCTGGAGGCTTTTCTCCCAATTCCTTGTAACATCTGTTTCCTTTCACCACCTTCCTATTCTCCCACTGGTAAATAAGAATTTATATCTATTCTTATTTCGTCCTTGACTTGTCATACAGCCTTTATCTTTTCCACTGTCTTTGTGCTGCCTTTCGTTTCCTTCTTCTTTCCTACCTACAAGTTTCTGACTACTTCCCTGACTCCAGTCCTCCTCTTTCTGTCCAGGTTCAGTTATCTTTCCTGTTAGTTTTTTTTTTCTAGACTCAGCTTCCCTGCCATTTCTATGGTCACAATGCCTTGCATCCTCTGCAGAGATCTAGCTTATGTCCCTATGGCAGTCTAACTATTGCTTCTTACATCTTGCTCCAAAACACAAAAGGAAATGTTGTTTCTCCATCAGTGACTATTCTGGAAAAATGTAAAGCATTAAAAATGACATTCAGAGAATCACAGAATCACAGAATAGTCAGGGTTGGAAGGGACCTCTGGAGATCATCTAGTCCAACCCCCCCGCCAGAGCAGGGTCACCTACAACAGGTTGCACAGGACACAGCGTCCAGGCGGCTTTTGAATGTCTCCAGAGTGGGAGACTCCACAACCTCTCTGGGCAGCCTGTTCCAGTGCTCCACCACCCTCAAAGTAAAGAAGTTCCTCCTCATGTTTAGATGGAACTTCCTATGTTCAGGCTTGTGCCCATTACCCCTCGTCCTATCAATGGGCACCACTGAAAAAAGACTGCTCCCATCCCCCTGGCATCCTCCCTTTAAGTATTTGAAAGCATTAACAAGATCCCCCCTCAATCTTCTTTTCTCCAGACTAAAGAGACCCAAATCCCTCAGCCTCTCCTCATATGAAAGATGCTCCAATCCCCTAATCATCTTTGTAGCCCTTTGCTGGACCCTCTCCAGCAGATCCCTGTCCTTCTTGAACTGGGGAGCCCAGAACTGGACGCAGTATTCCAGATGCGGCCTCACCAGGGCAGAG
>VZSZ01005513.1:273463-355605 GCA_013398815.1 Ibidorhyncha struthersii
CCCCCCACCATTTAAAGACGTGATGAACTCTGGTTGAAAAAGTATCTGCTTTCCTAATTCATCTTCCCCAAATCACATGTGCTGCAATTTACAGGAATGAAGCAGTCCTATAGTGTTTACTTTCTTCAGTCTTCCATAGTCTAAACTGCTGCAGAGCAAAATTAACCTCCTTCTCGTCAGTCTCCTACTGCTCATAGAGTTTTGAATAGCAGCAGGAAAATATGACAAAAGACTCTTGTCAGTTTTAACTCTGCTGTAGCCTGTCAAATCTTTGGGTTATAGCAGTGGCACTCCAACTGCCTGTCTGCTGATTCAGAAAGCAAGCACCGTATTGCCTTCATTCAGTTTATGGTTTTGAGACCTTATTTTCAGATTTATTTAAAAAAACTTAGATTCTGCAGAAGCTGATAAGGGCCTGGAAGGAGTGAATATATTCACCAATAACTCAGAGCAAATTCCCAGATTGGCATTAATTTGATTCACCCATATAAGTGGACTGGAATTAAGTATTACATTGCATTTTGATATCCTGATATTTCTTTATGATGAATATCTCACAGAGTGTAATGAAATTAACCCAAGTACTAGAAACATCACAAGAAAGTTATCCTGCTGAGTGTTCAACTGAATGAACATAGATAGGCAAATAGGTTCTTTTAACATTTGAGTGTGTCTCAGAGGAATTATATAGGTAAGTATGGGCATGTAGGAAGCTAAAGCATTAGCCACTTTCAAAATATGCTTCTAAGATTTTTAAAAGATTTTTTTTCTGCCTATATACAGTTATAGTTTGTATTATTGACATCACTTAGAGGATTGCATACAATGATGCTTCATGTGAGTATCAGATAGAATCCTCATCTTGAAATCCTCTGTTGCCTGTAGCTTTCTTGTCACTTCAAAACAAAATGGCAAGTGAAGGAAGATCTTTACCCTGTCAGGCTTCACTAATGTATTGCAACTCCTGTAGTGTTCTCCTAAAGTGTCAGAATACTGTGCTGAATGTAGGCACCATTAAAAAAATATCAGCTAGTTCACTACCCCCCACACCTATGCTTTACTTTAAAGTGTTTTAGAAACAAGCTGTCATGTTGGAATTGCTTTGTCCAAGTCCTTTAAAGACAACAATTGCAAAGAAATCAAACTGCCCTCTCTCTCCTTGGCCTGGAAAGACCTGAATGTTCTAGCTGTCTCTGCAGCCAGCTCCGCTGGAATTTGAAGAATTACTTCAAAGTTTGATTGTTGGTATCCCAACCCCTGTTAAACCCTGGACAATGCTTGGAGAATTAGTTTCAGAGCAATATTTAGGGTCTAAAGGAGCATGTCTGTTTAATCTGGCAAAAGCCATCTCAGCAGTATTATCAAGCCACTGAGTGAATTTTCAAATGCTGGTTTCTTTGTTCTTCTTCCTTCTGGCATCTATCCTGAATTGCTCCCAGATCAGAGAGATGTGAAAGTCCCTTATGATTAAGGGTGTCTTTGTGAGAGTGTGTGGGTGGCCCTGTGCCAGACCACTGCCTTTCATTTCTGTAAAACCCTTCACCTGCAGATGACAGACAGTAGAGTGACTGAGTGATAGCTGTTAGAAGGAAGGTGAAAGAGAGAAGGCTGTCATTGGAGTGTTGGCACATTCACAAATATGTGACTATTCTTCCATACTTATCCCAAGGCGAGATAGTGGCCATTGAACTGGGTATTGCTTCGCATAATCACTGCCATTTAGGCATTGGAAGAGAGAAAAACTTTTAAGCACGTTAGGTCATCTGCCTTAGTTAGAAGCTATTCTTGCTATTTTGCTCTGCTGGTGCCCAAGCTGTTGCAGCTTGCTGTTTTCAAGTATTGGTAAACAATTTGAGAACAGGTGATGCTATTTATTAAAGCAAATAGGGCAATGATTGAAGTTTCTAATATCCTCGCTTCTGTACTCACCCAAGTCTAAAAGAATTTGAAGTGATGCTGTTGGATCCATGTGTTTTGATGTGGGCATCTGTATACTGTGACTTTCTATCTAAGTTAATTAATACATCTTGCATTTGGTAGGATTCGCTCGACTGAAAATAATAAAAAAAAAAGAAAAAGAAGAGCAAGGGTTTAGAACAATGTTCAGATGCCCTTACTTTTCATATAACATTAGTCTAGTTCTAAGTCATCATTGCCTGCCTTAGAAATAGCAAAGCATGGAAGCTGACATATTAGCAATTTCTTCACCAAAGTGTGGCTAAAAGATAGGAAACTTTTCTGGAGTTTACAGGGAAATTGTTGCTAGGCAGAAGGATTAGGATTTGCAAAATATTTTTGTTTTAGAAATGCCTGGGTTTCAGATCAGTCCTGTTACTTGTCAGTTTTTTAAAAAGTGTTATTTGTATAAGGTTTTCAGACATATCTCTGAAATAAACCTTTCAAACCTCTTGCATTACCTGTTATCTAGGTTTTTTTTTTCCAAGATGGATGGTGCTTACTGGTTCATAAGTGAGATTCTTTCCTGATTTGCATTAACAAGGTTCATCAACGTGGGTTTTTTTTGTTTCTAATCTAGAAGTTTTGGGGGGTTGGTCAAGATCCTGATGCAGAACTGTTATATAAGGTTATACAAACTAAGGATTTTGTATAGAAGTATGCCAAAATCATTGAAATTAGGTACACAGATGATTTAATTAAAGATATTGATTTAAAAAAAACAACCCACAAACCTCGAAGATGGTACACAAATATATAAACCTAATCAAAATCCTGAAATGAGTTTACTGTTGTAGTACTGTATATGAACCAGGGAGGGGTATTTTCACTTCTTGCAAGTGGATGCACTTGCTTCTTTGATTCTGGTGATTCCATAGACACGTGTAAGTGTACACATATGTGTAGCATAGTCTTCCTCAACACACATAATTTATAAGTCCACCTAGTGCTATGCTGTGTAAGCACTTTTGAAATCAGGACTCTTAATCATGGAGAATAGATTTATTAGAGAAAGGGGAAAAAATATATTTTTAATGAATGAAAATAAAAATGGATCTGTTCTTTTGTCCAAAACAAAGCATAAATGCTGAGAATAGTAAGTGTTCTAATTGTAATTCCAGAAACCTCTCATGGTATTTCTTATTTATTTATTTAGCAAAATGCATGTGAAAATTTCAACTCCCCAATCTAATTAATTCTGCTCACTAAGATTCTGACTGGCAAGTCTTCTCTAGGCTGAGCTTTTGTGGTTTTGCTGTTCATATTTCTTAATTATTTTGGTCAAAAACCTCTCTCTATGCTCATTTGCTTCAATTAATTTCATTCAGTTATGACTGAATCCCAAGCAAAAGTCTTTTAAGAATAATTTTCCATTAGTTTTTGCTTCTTTTACCCTCTAGACTCTTTCATTGGTTTTGCCAACATGTCTGCTTTTTTGGCACACCTGCTTTTGCTGCCTAAATTGTGTTAGTTCTTCCCTCAGAATCAATTGTGAGCAGCTTGCAACCAAATGCCTGATTAAAAAGTTAGCAGACCTTGAGTGCAATTACTTCAGCTCTATGGCATTCACACATTAAACCCAGTGTTAATTGTTTCCCATTTTTGTAACGATCCTTATAATAGGATAAAAACAGAAGAGATCATTTCTTGAAGTTAAAACAGCAGAAAATAAAGACATTTACTCTGATTAATCATCTCAATATGAAATTAAACATAATCACAAGTAAACATAGAGGGTCTTTGTGCCAGATACCAGTGAAAGTTGTCATTGGTACCGTTTGGAGTATTTATTCTGGAGGCTGGCACAACACACACATTTGTCATATTTGAGTTTAGACAGAAAGGATTGAATAAAAAGGTTTTTGAGGTGCTGGTTTGGAGGAGTTCCCCACAATTATTTATATAAGCAATATTTGGATATTATCATAGAAAAATGTCCATATCATGTAGTGTGTAAAATATTCATAATTTTCCTGAAACGAGTGGTTGTACTGTTTCACTTGGATTAGTCATGTATGGTATCACATACTTGAGTAATGATTTTTGTATATTTGAAGAAATCTTAGTTAAAAATGTCTTTAAAGTGGCAATAAAAGATAGTCTTAAAACGCAGTGAGCTGAGTGGTATCACAGACTAATTATCCCTTCTAAGATTAAAACAACTCCTGTAATTATTAGAAAACTTACATTTAGGTATTTTCACAAACATTTAATATAAGTGTTTATGTCAAATATTCTGTTCTCACCATTACTTTATAATAGGTCTTCCTATGTTTATTTTCCCAAAGAGCCCCTAGCTGTTTGCAGGTAGATGGCTACTGGATTTGAAAAGGAAATGTCTAAAGGGGGGAGGACTAAACATAATTTCTGTTTGGTTTTGTTTTAAAAAAATCAAAGCATGAAAAGAAATTTCTGAAAGTAAAATTTATCATCATAAAGGTGAAATTAGGAGATTAAAGAAAAGAGCAATAGGTGATGAAAAAAAAAAGCAAAGGGAGATCTACTGTTTCTTGTTGGGGGGGGGGGGNGAAGAAAGCATAATGATTTACATCCATCAAGGAGGACACAACGCTAACCATACTAATCATGTGGAGCTATTACTGCTACCTTTGTTATTTCCCTATGGCTCTCTTGTTATCTTTACTTCATCCACTCTTCAATCAGACTGGAAATTTTGTGAAGAAACAGCATTCTTTCTTATATTATTTGAGTATTACCTCTCACAGTGCCACTTTTCTGTTTTCTTTTCCATCCTTCCCCTGCTCAGTGTTAAGCCTTTTATAATCAAGTAAATGGAAATTATAAATATTTTTCTCCTACCTCAAATTATAAAACAATAAATATTTGTTCTTTGGATAGCATTGCCATTTTAGCATCTTAAATTCATTTGCAAATATCATGTTAGCTTTCATAAGCATTATGCCTAGCTGAAAAAAAGCAGTGATCTTTCCTACTTATCAATAAGCAAAAATGTTGAGTGTTTCATGTCACTGGCTGCTGACAGCAGCTGGCCACCATCAGGAGGTTCTCAGTACCTGGAAGATGGACACCAGATACCTGATTCTGAGTCTAATGGGAAACTTTCTATTGATTACAGTGACTTACATTTTATTAGGCACCAAATCTGTCACAGAGTCAGTGTTCTAACTCCATGTCCTGTACTTTAACCACATGATCACCCTCCATCCCCTGGGTGAGAATGACTACTTATATCCTCTCGCATGTTGGCTTCTCTGTCATTGTCGGTTTAGCTTAGAAACTCAGTATCATGAATTCTTTAAGATGCTCTTGTCTGACCTGGCCCCTGATTTTAATTGTTAAGATTCAGGCTAACATTCCAGATGGTCCCCTCTACAACGGCTGCACAAACTGGACCTGGTTGGTGTTTTGCCATTTCTAAGGAAAGTGCCAGATGTTAGTCATTTTGCTTGTTACTGAATATCATTTGAGATTATACTAGCGGGCAAAGTCCTAAAGGATATTTGGCATTATTGCTCTGGTGAATATCTGTAGCCAGTGTTATTGAGTAAGCAGTTTCATCTATGCCTGATAGTCATCTCATGGAAAAAAAAAAAAAAAGATGAAAGAAAAAAATCAAGAAATTAGAGCACATCTGTCTGTCTTTTCCTTCCATCTGTCAACCCAAGACATGTACCATATCATTTTTTTCCTAGTGTGGGAAACATTTGCCTTCACCATTGTGAAGTTAACAATATACAGTTTGATGTTGGATTATTTTTATACTTTTACTGTTGTTATTGGGACTGCTATTAAAAATACGTTATCCAGAGGGTTTCTAGTTTCAGTTCTAGAGATTCTGAACTGTGCATTTTCCTAAGCAATAATGTTAAATAACCTTGACTCTCTGGAGCAAAGCCCATACCCTCTGGTCTTTTTCAAAGTGCACACAAGGCATTTCTCTAATCTGTTACCCATACATGTTTTAGGGTCTGTTTGCATTAGATGCAGAACGAATTATTTAATAACTTTGATGGTATTCCTTTCAATAAAACTAGTTACAATAAATATTATCTATGGCCATTCCCATGGAAAAAGATGAATTTGTGATAAACATTTATCCAAATGTAGAATTACCTGCTTTTTTTTCGCAGTTCCAGGATATCTTCCAGAGAAATGCCTGATATGAACAACACTAATCTAACTAGCTTACCTGCTGTTTTTCTCCAGTTCATTGTTGTAGCTGTTGTCACTCTGCCTTGATGTAAAGCATGTGCTGTTATAAGGACCAAAGCGAACACACATGTGCCGAGTGGAACTTCTATGACTATTCTATAACCTGCATATACATGAGGACATGTGACGCATGCTTGACACTTTTAGTAGTTTTGCCATTCTGTCTTTGCATAATGGAGGTATTAATGGAATAATTACCTGGAGGTGAAATCGGCAATCCTCATTGCAGTGCACGGCCTCCATTACCTTCTGAAAAATAACTGCAGGATTTGGCCTTTAATGAAATGTCTGTCATTTCATACTGAAATGTCGATCTCACTTTGACTGCAGCGTAATTTTTGACTAGGATTTTTTGGCCATTGTGTAATTCAGAAGTTGAGGGTGTGCTTCATATATAAGTAATTAATAACACATAAGAATTTTATCTCCATTTAGAAACTAAAGAGAGAAGCTATTAAAAGAATATATATTTAATTGATTCTAAGAGATTCAAGCACAGGACTCTACACACACACAAAACACTGACCCACAAAACACTTAATGTCAAACCTAAGTGATTATTTAATATACTTAAAGCTTGTTTAAGAAGCCATAATCAGATTTAAATTTTTATATCCATAGAACACTTAGCACACAGTGGAAAAGAAAATCCAATGCTACAAGGAAAAAAAGTAGATTATGTATGACAAGTGTGTTCAGAATAAAATATAATATCTGTGTGTAACGTAATTTAGATTAAAAAGGTTGGTAAAGTCAGAAACATTCAGAACATAGACTTTTAGTTGACAGGAAGAACTTGGGATTTTATTAGTTTTAGGACTTGTGAAGATGCTGCTAGACCAGTCCTAATCCCATTGGTATCAGTGAGAAAGTTTCCAGTGACTTTATTAAGTTCTAGGTTAGGTCCATGTTTATTCCTTCTAGAAATGAAATTCAAAATTATGTGAACAAGTACTGAAGTCTTCATTTCAGAGAATTTTCTCAGCCTTGAAATTGTTTTCCCTGCTATTTTCATTGCTTTTTAATGTTATTAGTAACTGTAATGTAACAATGACAGCTTCTTCCTCTGCTCATTCTCTTTAAAAAAAAAGTTTCCATTTTCAGATTCTTGCTGAAGTAGGTGTGGTTATCTGTCATTTTTGGCTAGTTATCACCCTACCTGCAGTTCCTGTGGAAATATCTGATTCCATATCTCTGATCTGTCAACAACAAAGTTCAAAACAGGGGGTTTGGATGCTTTCTTTACGTGCCTTGTCAACCTGTGAAGGCTGAGATAAGGTGGCTTCCACAGGCATTGAGCTCTGTGTTGTATTCTATAGCTTGATAACACCTTAAATCTCAAAGTACCACCATTCATTTTCTTCCATCTGTCATAGTAGTACATATCAGACAGGATCCTGATCTACTACTATGTGAGAAATCGATATTAAAAAATAATGCAACTCAGTTCAGTTGTCCCCAGTCAAGGCCTTGGGACAACTGGTTAAGGGATCGGGAGACTTGTTGTCCTCTGTCCTTCCATTTGCGGGGAATGACAAGGCGGTAAACAGGAAGAGCCAACAGGTCAATGACTGGCTCTGAATCTGATGCTACTGGCACGGTTTCGGGTTCTTTGATCATGGCCTGTTTTACAGAACACCAGGCCTGCTGATAGCAGATGGGAAAAGCCTGTCTCACAGAGGGAAAAGGGTTCTAGGACTAGAGTTAGCAGGGCTCATTGAGAGAGCTTTAAACTAGATTGGTAGGTGGATGGGGATGTAACTGGGCTCGCTAGAGGGGCACCCGGCTGTAGTAGCTCAGCACTTGTAGGGCAGAGTGCTAGTATTTTTGAGAACCAGAAGGCCCACCAACCCTGTAGGGCAAAAACTACACGCTCATTGGCCTCTCTGAAATGCCTATACACTAATGCATGTAGCATGGGGAACAAACAAGAGGAGTTAGAGATCTGTGTGCAGTCACAGGATCATGATATCATTGCAGTTACTGAGACATGGTGGGATAGCTTGCATGACTGGAATGCTGTCATGAAGGGCTATGTTCTCTTTAGGAAAGATAGGCCGGCGAGGCGAGGTGGTGGAGCCACTCTTTATGTGAGACAGCAACTGGAATGTATTGAGCTCTTCCTGGGGGCAGACAAAGAGCAAGTTGAGAGCTTGTGGGTAAGGATTAAGGGGCAGGGTAACATGAGAGATGCTGTTGTGGGTGTTTATTACAGGCCACCTGATCAGGATGGGGAAGTTGATGAGGCCTTCTACAGACAGGTCAGAATTGCCTCATAATCACAGGCCTTGGTTCTCATGGGGGACTTCAACTACCCTGGTATCTGCTGGGAAGACTACACAGGTAGGTGTGTACAGTCCAGTAGGTTCCTCCAGTGCATTGAGGATAACTTTTTGACTCAGGTGGTGGAGGAGCCCCCAAGGAGAGGTGTACTACTGGAAGAAATACTGGTAGTACTGACAAAGAGGGACTGGTGGAGGATGTTAAGGTTGGGGGCAGACTTGGCTGCAGTGATCACAAGAAGACAGAGTTTAGGATTAAGTGCAGTATGCACAAAATGACAAGTAAGGTTGAAACCTTAAACTTCAGGAGGGCTAACTTTGACGTCTTCAAGGAATTGCTTGGAGAAATCCCATGGGAGAGGGCTCTAGAGGGTAGGGGTGCTCAAGAGAGCTGGCTGATATTTAAGTATCACTTCCTCCAAGCTCAGGGTCGGTGCATCCCTGAGAGCAAGAAATCAGGCAAGGGAAGCAGGAGACCTGCATGGCTGAGCAGGGAGCTTCTGAAAAAGCTCAGGTGGAAGAAGGGAGTTTACAGTATGTGAAAGAAGGGGCTGACTGCTTGGGACAAGTATAAGAATGCTGTCAGGGTATGCAGGGATGAAACAAGGAAAGCCAAGGCAGCCTTGGAATTGAACCTGGCAAGAGACATCAAGACCAATAGGAAGGGTTTCTTTAACTATATAGGAGGCAAAAGGAGAATAGGAAAATGTGGACCCACTGTTGAATGAAACAGGTGTCGTGGTGACACAAGATGCAGACAAGGCGGAGCTGCTGAATGCCTTCTTTGCTTCTGTCTTCACTGCTCCCGTCAGCCCTTGGGAGTCCCAGACTTTGCGGGTAACAGGGAAAGTCTTCCTTCCTCCAGACTTTATCTTGGTTGAAGAAGAACAAGTTAGAGATCAGTTAGGTAAAGTGGATATCCACGAGTCCATGGGGCCTCAAGGGATGCACCTGCGAGTGCTGAGGGAGCTGGCAGAAGTCATTGCTGGGCAGCTCTCCATCATCTTTGAAAGGTCCTAGAGAACAGGTGAGGTGCCTGAGGACTGGAGGAAAGCCAATGTCACTCCAGTCTTCAAANCCAGTCTTCAAAAATGGCAAGAAGGATGACCCAGGAAACTATAGGCCGGTCAGCCTCACCTCCATCCCTGGAAAGATGATGAAACAGCTTTTTCTGGGTATCATCTCCAAGCATCTGGAGGAAAAGAAGGTTATCAGAAGTAGTCTACATGGGTTCACCAAGGGGAATTCAAGTCTGACTAATCTGATAGTCTACTATGATGGCATGACTGGATGGGTGGATGAGGGGAGAGCAGTGGATGTTGTCTGCCTTCACTTCAGCAAGGATTTTGACACTGTCTCCCACATCATCCTCACTGGCAAGCTTAGGAAGTGTGGATTAGATGAAAAAGACAGTGGGGTGGATTGAACAGTGGCTGACAGCTAGAGCTCAGAGGGTTGGGGTTAGTGATGCAGAGTCTAGTTGGAGGTCAGTAACAAGTGGTGTTCCTCAGGGGTCAGTACTGGGTCCAGTTCTCTTCAATATTTTCATCAGTGACCTGGATGAAGGGACAGAGTGTACCATCAGCAAGTTTGCTAATGACACAAAACTGGGAGGGGTGGCTGATACGCCAGAAGGCTGTGCCGCCATACAGCGTGACCTGGACAGGCTAGAGAGTTGGGCAGAGAGGAACCTAATGAGATTTAACAAGGGCAAGTGTAAGGTATTGCATCTGGGGAAGAGTAACCCCATGCATCAGTACAGGTTAGGGGCTGACCTGCTGGAGAGCAGCTCTGTGGAAAGGGACCTGGGAGTCCTGGTGGACAACAGGATGACGGTGAGCCAGCAATGTGCCCTGGCGGCCAAGAGGGCCAATGGCATCCTGGGGTGCATCAAGAAGAGTATGGCCAGCAGGTCGAGGGAGGTCATCCTTCCCCTCTACTCTGCCCTGGTGAGGCTGCATCTGGAGTACTGCGTCCAGTTCTGGGCTCCCCAGTTCAAGAAGGACAGTGAACTGCTGGAGAGGGTCCAGCAGAGGGCTACAAAGATGATTAGGGGATTGGAACATCTTTCTTATGAGGAAAGGCACTTGGGTCTTTTTAGTCCAGAGAAAAGAAGACTCGGGGGAATCTTATCAATACTTATAAATACTTAAAGGGAGGGTGCCAGGTAGATAGGAACAGTCTTTTTTCAGTGGTGCCCAGTGACAGAACAAGAGGTAATGGGCACAAACTTGAACATAGGAAGTTCCATCTAAACATGAGGAGGAACTTCTTTACTTTGAGGGTGGCAGAGCACTGGAACAGGCTGCCCAGAGAGGTTGCGGAGTCTCCCACGCTGGAGACATTCAAAACCCTTCTGTACACTTTCATGTGCAGCCTGCTGTAGGTGACCCTGCTCTGTCAGGGGCATTGGACTAGATGATCTCCAGAGGTCCCTTCCAACCCTGACCATTCTGTGATCTGTCATAGTAGTACATATCAGACAGGATCCTGATCTACTACTGTGTGAGAAATTGATATTAAAAAATAATGCAACTCAGTTCAGTTTGCCCTTAAATAGATATAATATATTTAATAATTGCTCTAAAGCTGAATTCTCACTTAGACATGTCCTGTCTGTTCTGTAGATAGCTAGTAATGTAACATAGAATGTATTGTGACATAACAGCAATACTCGTAAACCATTGGTTTAGGTTTAGATACCATCTTTTTGGACTTCTTTTTTAAATATTTTCTGGAAAACAAAGACATACGGGGCATGTGTATATATACTTTTACAATATTTTTGTGAAGTGCAATTTCATCCCTTTGTGCCTCTGTGTTTTTCATGCTCCTATTTAAATTAATCTTGTTGCATAAAATAAAATGTGAAACAGAAGGTTTGTGCTTGTCAGTTTGCCTAATGAAAAGCTAGCATTTGCAAAATACATATAAATTACCCTTGAAATGTTAGTAAACATTGGACTCAAAAGTCAGCAGTCTTTGGCTATCTGTATTAATAGACACAGTCATGTGCTTTAGGTGGAAAGTGCACAAATAAGTCCATCAGTTTTAAACAGTGGGGTCAAAGGTGATGGCATCCAACAAATTCTGTGAAATGAGAAACTTGCTAGTATGTAAATTTGAAAAAAATATGCACCAATCACTAAATGCTTTATGTCCAAAGTAGCTGTCCAATGTCCCGCTTTCTCCAGTTTTGTAGACAGATAATGTTGGAGTAGTCACAGGCCAAGTATGAACGCCTGCAGTTTTGAATACATGACTTAATGAATCTATTTCCAGTAGAAGCTAAGCAGAAGTAGATGGTTATTAGCATCAGCTGATATAACTTCAAATACTTCTGCAAAGTTTTTCTTTCAAACCACCGAAAGAAAGAAATTCACCAGTGTAAGTTCACTTTACTAACATTAAGCTCAGCTGGTACAAATTAGGTTTGATCATCAACACCAGAACATGAACAGGGGCTATCAAACTTATCTTTCAGCCTATTCCAAGGGGACCCATGGCATTGACAGCATTTTCTGAAACTTTCCAGATAGTCAAAGTTCTTGTTTTCCCTATAACTTTCAATGTGTCAAGAGCATGCCATATGTAATTTCTGGAAAATTCTGAAAAACGGGTGAAGTTTAATAATAATAGTGATTCTTGTCAGCTCTCATTTGACTTCTACTTGATGCCAGCAGAAAATACATTTCTAACTAGTTACTCTCACAGTAAGATACCTGTGAAGTATCTGCTGTTGTGATAGCACAGTAGTACCACTGTCTTCTCTGTGTAGCTGGTTTCCATGCAAAAAAGCCATATTTTTTCCTCTTTCTTTTTCATCTTGTTTGCTAATAAATTAGATTTTAGCCTACTTACTGGCTAAGCTACTGAAGCATCTTTTATATTTTTTTTTCTAGAAATCTCTGTGTGGAAACACATTAATACACTTACTCTTCATTTTGTGTCTTATTTGGGACTGTAATTTAATGTAATAGAGATTTGCCGCAATAGTCAACATGGCACAGGAATGAAAGACCTATTATCAAAACAAAGATGCCCATTCAACCACTGAACGTCCTAACATTCTCTGTGGATTTAGTTTTCCAAGCTTTCACATGATAAGATATTACCAGGCAGATATTCATGTGTGTTATATGTAGTGGAACAAGAATTTGTAGTCAGTATTTGTTGTAATATTTATTGTTCTCTGAAGAATCCTAAGTGAAAACCTGGGGATTTCTGTATTTTTTTAATTTTCTGTAGCACATGTTTGCATATAAAAAATGAAAACTCCAAAGCCTTGGGAGTTCAAATAAGAAAAGAAAACAAAATAAATTTAGAAATCCGCTCTTAGAAAACCATTTGCTGTCCCAAATAACAAAATATAGGTTTTTATTGTGCAAAACCGTTATTGTCTAGGTCCTTTTCTGGTAGAGATGCAGATATGTTTTAACAGGAGTGTTTTAATTAACTTACAGTGTGTGCAATCGATTGGGATAATGATATTAGTTTCAAAATTAAAATATTATAGAAATTGCACCTTTCCCAGGATGCACCAGCTTAACTGTATTATGCTTGACAATCATGTCCACTTTCAGCTTTTCCAATGTGGATCCATTTATCTAATGTGACAGCTATAGTGTCCATTGTGTTAATAGATGTACAGCTGCTTTCTAGAATCATAGCATGTAAAAGGTCTTATCCTCAAAGGGCAATGCTGCTGCTGTTTCTGCTTTCTGTGCTTGCAGGAGAAGACATGACTGATGACTCAGAATTAATTGTAACCCAGTGAGCTGTCAGTGACAGATACCCGTTACACACACTAGTACTAGTTCAGGAGGCAATGTTCTAATATACTATTCCCCCTACAGCATCCCTAAATTGAGATCCCCTTTCCTTGCCCTCCTGCCGCCCCCATGCTAATACAGGTTATCTTTAAAATCTTTATGTGAATTCAGTTTTTTTCTACATATATTAATACTTGCTTTATTGAGGAGAAATATGATCTTAATTGCATTTCTTCAAACTCTCATAATTAAAGTGAAGATTGACATAATGATGTTCTAACGAGCACTGGGTAGTTTAGAGTGTGATTGTTTAAAGGGCTTCAGATTTTCTTTTTTACCTTTTTTTTTTCTTTTAAACAGTGTTAATCTGGCTACCTTTAAAGCTCTATGATACAAAACTTCCTAGTGGATAGCCGGTCATTTGCTGCAAAATCTGTGGATTTTGAAGTATATTTTTCTTCCTTTTATATACACAATTAAAAATGAAACATTCAATTGCTGAGGTTAGTTATAATATAGAGTGAGGGCTGCGTCACCCCAGACAAAAGACTGCTACCCTTACACAAGAGCTCTGGCCTGCTCGATTTCCAAGGTTATATGCCTTACTAAAGAATGCTAATGGAACAGAATACTAAAGGGTTTTTTATCATATCTTTTTCCTGAAGATGACTGGAAAGTTTCCTGCTTCCTGGTACTGCATAACTCTGCATATCTGCTGTAGTGACTGACTGTGATGAAAGCATAAATACACAGCACTTCTATAAGACAGTAATTACCAGCTTCAACAATAAGATGCAGTATCAAGAATGATTATTGACATGATACCACATGTATCAGTTTACTCAATACAATTAATAAATCTTAGTTGATGGAATACTTCTGTAACTCATTAAATAATATAAACATAATTTATGTTAATATTATACATATAATTGCAAATATAGCAGTCAATATTTTCATTATTTTATGTCATTTATATAAGACAATAACAGGGTTGGTTTTATAAGCAACCTCCAGATAACGTGCATTCCTTGGATGGGAAATATTCTCCATTGTTTTTTCTCACATATAAAAACGTAATTTATAGTTAAAATAAAGTCCCAGAAACTTTATTATCCTCTTCACATTACCAAAGCCAGATGAGTTTCACACAATGTAAATCAGGGCAAATTTATTATTATAATTAAACTTGTAAAACTTCAGCAACAGCTGTTTCTACGTTTTAGTAGTTCATATACATTATTGATCAACAAATGCTTTTGCTAATGTAAAACTTCTGAGAGCGTAGAGAAGTTATGCTGGTTATCGTTATAATTGGTACAGTGCTTCTGCAATGCTTCTTCAATTGAGTGCACTTGTAATGTGCATTATCTGTCTTGCTAGGAGGAACTCATCACCAAAATCAAACTAAACAAATAAATTGAAGATCACTGAAGTCTTTAAATTACTAAAGATCACATAAAATATAATTCTATTACAACTAAATTGTTTATATGTGATTTTCTTTGCACGCTGTAATACAAATAAGCTCTTATAAAATGTGCCAGAGAAACAGACAAAGCAGTTCATGGTCAGTGCACTATCTTTTTGCCGGTGCGATCTGTTTCGTCAGGTTCTTGTATCCTAAATACTTAATGGCACCTAAAATTTCAGGTGATGAATATCTGAAGTTGGGAGTCTAAATAGCTATGAAGACAATGCAAGATATACCTTTTCTTACTGGTGGGTTAACTTTGGGCATTTAAATTTGAAAATTCTGAATTTCAAGTCTCTCTACAGTCAAAGAAGTTAACAACGCTTAGTAGAACAAGGAGTGTTTACCTTCTAAGTGCATATTAGGAAGGCAAAACTTAAAATAAAATTGTATCATGTGTATGATAGTCCTGTGTTTAGTGGCTTTAGTTAAAGGTTTGTTGGTCTTTAGAGTGTCCATTAAAAAAAAAAAAATCCAACAAAACCCATAAAGAATTTATGGCCTGAAGACTATAGTTTCATGAAATAAAATGAAGGAATGTCACTACCTAAACAAAGGAAGAAAGTGATATTTTCTTAAAAGATGACTAAAACCATAGGATTTGGTCAGGTCTTTCTTCATTCACTGTGTCTGCAAAACTAAAACAACTCCCAACCAGAAGGGCTGTTTGCTCCCTATGTTTAAATGTGTTCAGGACCATCAAGCAGGTATTTCCTCCCCAGTCAGTGGGCAGATTGTAATTGGTAGTATTTTCATCCTGACAAAAGGGCCAGCTCTCTGCAGCCTAAGTAGCAAGAGACATATACTAGGTTATTGTAGTTACGTTTTCTTTTAATATATTACAGTAATTTACTGCTTTCAGTGAAATTTCAGTTCTGCAAAACTGAGCAGAATAATCATAGAATCATCAAATGGTTAGAGATGTAAGGGACTTTGAAGATCACCTAATTCCAACCCTCCTGCCATAGGCAGGGACACCTGCCACTAGACCAGGTAACTCAAAGCCCCATGCAGCCTGGCCTTGAACACCTCCAGGGATGGGACATCCACAACTTCTCTGGAAAACCTGTTCCAGTGTCTCACCACACTCAGAGTGAATAATTTCATCCTAATATCTAATCTAAATCTACCCTCTTCCACTTTAAAAACATTACCCCTTGTCCAGTAAAGAATTTCTGTCTAATATGTAATCTAAATCTACCCTCTTTTAGTTTAAAACTGTTATCCCTCATCCTCCCTGTCTTTCCTGTAGGCCCACTTTAAGTACCAGAAGGCAGCTATAAGGAATTGGTGGGATGGTCTCACTCAAAGAGCCTGGAGCCTGGAGCCTTCTCTTCTCCAGGCTGAACAATCCCAACTCTCTCATCCTGTTTTCATAGGAGAGGTGCTCCAGCCCTCTGATCATCTTCGTGGCCCTCCTCTGGACCTGCTCCAACAGGTCCATGTCCTTATGTTGGGGGCTCCAGAGCTGGACGCAGTACTCCAGGTGGGGTGTCACCAGGGCAGAGTAGAGGGGCAGAATCACATCTCCCAAACTGCCGGCCACGCTTCTTTTGATGCAGCCCAGGACGCAGTTGGCTTTCTGGGCTGCGAGCACACATTGCTGGCTCATGTTGAGCTTCTTATCAATCAGCACCCCCAAGTCCTTCTCCTCAGGGCTGCTCTCCATCCATTCTCTGCCCAGCCTGGATTTGTGCTTGGGATTGCCCTGCCCCCCGTGCATGACCCTTTGCTTGGCGTTGTTAAACTTCATGAGGTTCTCATGGGCCGATCTCTCAAGCCTGTCCAGGTCACAGCTTGGTGTTGTTGGCAAACTTGCTGAGGGCACACTTAATCTCACTGTCCATGTCACCAACAAAGATGTTAAATAGCACCCGTCCCAGTACTGACCCCTAAGGAATGCCACTTGTCCTGTTGTCACTTGGATATTGAGCCGTTCACCACAACTCTTTGAGTGAGACCATCCCACCAATTCCTTGTCCATCAAGTGGTCCATCCATCAAGTCCATGTCTCTCTAATCTCTGGGTCTTCCTTTTTTTCCCTTTTTAAAAATGGGGGTTATGTTTCCCTTTTTCCAGTCAGTCGGAACTTAACCACACTGCCACGACTTCTCAAATATGATGGATAGTGGCTTAGCAACTTTGTCTGCCAGTTCCCTTGGCACCCATGGATGAATCTCATCAGGTCTCATAGACTTGTGCACTTTCAGGTTCCAAAGGAATCAAATGATTTTGTGTTATAGCAACATTTTACATTCTGAAATAAGTACTAGCATTGTTACCTTGGCGGGGGGGAGGGAAGGAGTAAATATCTAACCATTCCAGCTATTTGTATGGGTAGTGTGGTATGAAGATGTAGCATGAAGATGCAGTATGAATTGCTTTTTCTTTTTTCGTTCTTAGTTTAGCCTGAGAGATTGATGGAAAACTTATCAATCTCCATTACCTTGGTCTGTGGGTAAGATATCGAGATGGGCATGGAGAACAGATTATCCTGTGATGCATGTAGGAACCTTGAATAAGGACTGCCATGGGGATTGCGCAAGCGAGTTTAGTTTAGATGTAGCTAAGAAAAAATAACCTTTTTTCTCTTAGCAAATTGCAGGGATATGCTGCACAATTTGTACATAATGCAGAGTTGAGCCAAGATTATCTGAGAGAAGCAATGGTGACTTTTACTAAGGAAGTAGAATGATTTTATCTCAGATTCATATTCTTTGCAAGCTTCATTAAAACATGAGGGAAGATGACGTGTATTAGTGATCTATTATCTGAATTATACAAAGCCCTATTTGAGGTGCTTTGTGACCTTCCTATGAGATAAACTACAACTACACACTTTGAAAGAAGGTCACAGTCCAGAAATATATTTTCATTCATCTTTCCAGTTTGGAAAGGAGAAGGTAGATCGTAGATTTTAGGGGGCTTTCATTAAGTCACTCAGAACAGAAAAAATGTAACAAACCATTGTTCATTTATAAACTGAACTAATACAGCAACCATACATTTATTCAAAAACCTTGCCAATTCTTTCTGTGGAGCAAATACAAACATAGATATTTTTTGTGTAAGTTTCCTGTTGTATTTTAGTTTAAAAAGAATCTCCTTATCCCAGATCGCAATTTTGCCACATCAAAAGGTGCACTGTTTGTGCTTCCAGCATAGGAAATTAAGAGAAAAATGTGGTTTATCTTATGAGACAAGAAATGTTTAAACTATAGTTTGTTAAAACTATATTTTAAAGCTTGGCTCTGTCCAACAGATCTTTTTCTTCCCCTCTGAAACTGTTATTAATCTGTTTGTTGTGAGGTGACTTCTTCTATTTACAGGCTTGATCTCATAAAAACGAAAAACCCAAACCCATGTTTTAGTACAAGAACCAGGAGTCTTTGCTTTGATCCTAAGAAGAACAAACTTCATCAAACAGACATCTTCCACAGAGGACCTCCAATGAAGCATAGTTTTAACTTGTGTCCTTACAATATTTTCTTAAATTTGTGGACAAACATTATCTTCTTCATCATCATCATTTCATAGGCTTTTCAGAGTATTTGTCTACTGTTTACACTTGATTTTATCTTATTATGTTTCTTCTCTGACTTCTTTATTCATGAGTGGGGTTTAAGTTTCAGTAAAGTATGTCGTGTATAGATTCTTCTGTTTATTTTCCATAAAGGTATATTGTTTTTCCAAGTTTCTCTTTAAACCTCCATACCAACAATCTTTCCATAAGGAAAATATTCCCAAACGCTTTCTTTGTCTTTGTTTTTCCTTCATAATATCCCTTAGTCATCCTAACACAAAGTATGGTATAATAGTTCAGAAAGGAAAGGGAAAGAATTTTTGTTGATGCAAAATCTCCACATCTGAAATAAAAGATCTCAGCGACAATTAAACATGTGTCATACTTGAATATATATTCTGATATGCAAACACATTGCCCATTCTGTAAAGCTCAATTTGACTTGCTGTGAATCAGATCTTTTGGTGACTTCTGCTTGTCTGGAAAATTAAGGACAGAAATCAAGGCTCTTAACTTAAAACTGTATTGAGTGGAGAAGAGGGTATTTTGTTTAAAGTACCTGATTTGTAAAAGCAGGAGCCACGTCATTTGGTTAAAATTCAGCAGGTGCTATTTGAAACAAACAAATGTAGAATCTTTTTTTAATTATAGCTTGTTTTATAACAATGGATTGGATCTGTAGCCAAATCTGTCCCTGTGAGACATTCAGCAACGAAACAATAGTTTAATTATTTCTTGGATCCCTGATTAGCAAAAACAATACAATAGTTGTACAAAGCTTGAAAGTCTGATTTTCAGAATAAAACAATCTCACCATGGAAAAGCTCCTCTTAATGCTAATTTCTGTAACTTGCTATTTGATTCAAGCACATAATTGGAAGTAAAATGCATTTTAGAAGCCAGTATACAATGCAAAGCAGTGAACAGTTTTGAAAACTAGTGTTTATACGTCCTACATTAAAGTTCTGTTTCCAACATAGCTTGTAATTCATCTGCCATAGGGCATTTCAAACAGTCGATGTCACATGGCATGGTCTTTCCTCTACTTCCGACTTTCAGCACTCAGGTCAACAAAATAACTTACACTATTTACAGATCACTTTCTGCCTGTGTATGAGGGTTTCTGGGAAAATAAGGCAGCCGCAAAAAGCTTAGCCTCACAAGCGGTGCCCAAACCTCCCTGGTATTGACCCACCATTTCTAGAAATCCATGCTGAGGTACAATTCCTACCAGTTCTTGTATATTTATTGCTTTATGCTACTTTCTAAAGCAATAGGTTTGCATGGGATGAAGTTATGAATTCTGGTATCAGAATACATTTTTTTTACAGCTAGGATTGTCAGAAATAGAGTACTTCAGTACAACATTATGCTTTCAGCCCTGGAAAATTATGAAACTGCTTCAGATGTTTCTAGATGTTATTTTATTTTCAATTAGAATTCACAGAATCACAGCATGGTTGAGGTTGGAAGGTACCTCTGGAGGCCATCTGGTCCAACACTCCCCAAATCAAGCAGGGACGCTTAAAGCTGATTGTCTAGCACCATGTCCAGATGGCTTTTGAATAACTCCAAGCAAAGAGACTCCACAACCAATCTGGATCACTTGTGCCCATGCTCAGTCACCCTCCCAGTAAAAGAGTGTTTCCTGACGTTCAAAACCTCCTGTGTCTCAGCTTGTGCCCATTTTTATCTGTCCTGTCACCGGGCATCTCTGTCTTCCTCATATCAGGACAAGAGATGTGAGAAAAATAGGACAGAAGAATATGAAGAAGGGAAAATGATAACCTGAGACTAAAATATATTTTTTAAATGTTTTCAGTATCTCTAAATAAAATATTGTAATGAAGAAAAATGCAATATGCCATGTCAAGCACAGGTTCTACTTTTCTGTGCTTGATCAATAAGATTAGGAATATCCCCACCCTCTATCATCCATTACTCCTCTTTGCTGAAGGGATCTTGTTGATAAATTTATTGACATTTGCAAGTGCCATAGCTATTACTCATATTCAGTAATTCCAGAAATTACAATTGTTAGAAAGTACTAAGTATGTATTTGTTTTTCTTGTAGCAGGAAAGATGCAGCTAGACCAGTTTCATGTGTGGTTGATTTGATATAATTTTGTTTGTTATTATGCTTAAAAAAAGTGTCGGCTGGCTGACCACCTGGTCTGAAAAGATAAAAAAAAAGTGTTCCTATTACACTTGAAGTGTCCTTTTATCAGCACCAGAGTTTGCTATCCTTTATCGCCATCTAAGATACAGAATTAATTCTTCTCTGTATCTTGTGGGTGTGAAGTCATGCTTCACCTGGATGAGCTTTGTACAATCTGCTGCAATGGGTGATTGAAAGAAGATGATTCCATGTAACTGATACCAATTGTTTTCCTGGTTTTTAAACTCAGCCCAGGTTCAAAAACTTATTGAGTAAAATTATTCTGAATTATATATTGAAATTAATTTTGCACTGGTCAAAATTATACTGTTTTGACTGAATTTTCCTTTCAGTTTTGGGTTTCACATAACAGCAGTGTGATATTTCCTGATTAAAAATAAAGACTGGATGTTTTTCAGAACCTGAAGAAAACCCATATTTACACACACCCCCACCCCACTCCCCCAGTTATGGTTTATGATTGAATATGTCACAGATTTTAGATTTGAATTTTGGCCAAGTATTGTGGACCTGAACCATAGCCCTATCTCATGCTGTATATAATCCTGCATATGTTGTACCATAATTAAAATTGTAATTACTTGTTATCGTTAGTCCCAGTGTTGTACCAACTATAAACCTCATTATTCAGAATAATTTGATTCTGTCTTCAGGTAAAAAGAATTTGAAGTTGCGTTTGGTTGCATGAGGGAGTAGGTAAATACAAACATAGTCTGAGCATGTTTTAGGATTTTCCTATGAAAGGAGTATTGTAGAGTAGAAACTCAATGTACGGGTGAGGGGGTCACAGCCCATGTGCTGGGTGCCAGCTGGTGGGGCTGAGTGTCTGCATTTTCCCCAAACCAGGTGCGAGTGGGGTGTGTGTGGATACACTGACAAACTCCAAGCTGGACCAGCTGGTGGGTGGGAGGCCCCAGGTCTTAGCAGGGGTATCAGGCACATGGAGGGTCTGTGCTGGTATTCGGGGGGGATCAGTGAATGTGGGGTGCCTGTGGGATGAGTGTGTGAGTGCTGCATGGGGGCAGCGAGCACCCAGCTGGACCAGCCAGTGAGTTGGGGACCTGTGGGGCAGGTAAGAGGGGCCGAGATCCAGGCAGAGGTGCCGGGTGGGCAGAGGGGCCATGACAGTGCTCGGGGGATTCATGATTGTGCGTGTGCTTGTGAACCTGGGGAGTGTGGTGTGTGTGCTGCACTAGTGACCTTCTGCCTCTGCCAGCCTGAGAGGAGGAAGGGACGTGGCTGTCTGTGCCTGTGTCTGGTGTGAGTCGTGCATGCGGGTGCTGCTGGAGGCAGCGCCTTGTCTGTGCCTGGCTGTGTAGCCACAGCTGTGGCCATGTCAGCGTCCTCTGTGTGCGTGTCCGTGTGTGTGTGTCTGGGATACACGCTCAGTCTCGGTGGTGCTGCAACAGCTTTGCTAGTGCACAGGAGAAAGTGGCAGATGCATCCCTCAGCTGGGGCAGATACCGCGTGTCCCCGGGCACTGGGCTGTGCTCCAGTGGCCAGACAGGTGGGTCCTGGACCAGTGCAGCTAGAGGAGGTGGCCACATGTCACATCGCTTAACACCCTCATGAGCTCCCAGTAGGTTGAGTGACAGACTTCCCTTGCAATTAATATGATATGCCTAAATTTAAACCTTTGCTTTGAGTCTCTCTTTGTAGAAGGCTTTTCCCCCTCATTGTTTTGATGGCAGGGCTTAGTCTAAAGTTTCTTGATGGACTGCATGCTGTCTGCTCATCATCTCTGGAAGTGAATCACTGTTTATGTGACCTTTAGATGTTTTTGTAATCCTTATTTGTGGGGTCCTCAGTGAGAGGCTCAGAAAGCCAAGCCAATATATTTTTTTCTTATCATTTAAAGTATGGATTTAAAAATTTACAGCACTATCAGCTAAGAAGTTGCCAGTATTAGTGTTAGGCCTGTGCCATTTTACTGGCTGACTGGTCGCCTGTCAGTATAGAGACAGAGCAGATTTGGGTTAGTATGAGGAGCTTTTGTTACCCAAGATCAGTATTTTTACTACATAACTCATGAAATTTGACGTTTTTGTAATTATGTATTTTTGTTTTTATTTGGAACGTTAATTACTTACAGAGGTTTAATTATTTTGCAGAATCTTAAATTGAAATTTTCATCTTCCCCCTTACTTCAAGGATTTTCTGTCATTCATATTTTCTCATAAAGTCTTTTAGTTTAAAAAAAGTGAAAGTAGTCTCCTTTTCCTGTGCCTCTTACTGATTTTACTAGTGAAATATATTCTTACCTTGGAAAAACAGATGTCTAAATTTGGGTTACTGAAAATAAATGCAGGAAGAGAAGATTTTAAGCTGTATAGTTAGGAATATTTCTATTTTGTTCATATTGAAGGGAAAGAGCCTGCTAGCAATTAAAAAAAAAATTGTTCAGGGTGGCAATTCTATAATGAAGTAATTGTAAGAAAAAGCTACAAAGTGTGAGGTAAAGGTTTGCTTAGTGATAGTATATATATATGTCATCTGTTGGGGTAAACGAATTCAACTCAATGACTCAGAGGATCTGTTTAGTTTTGCTACAGCTGGATTCTAGTTCTAAAGCTAGGAAAGGAACTTAAAAGCAAAATGCTAATTATAAAATCACAGCCAAGAGCAAGTAATATTACATTTATTTCTATACTGAATTACATAGTAATCCAAAACTGACTTAATCAACTATCTATGTCCACCCAAGGGAGATGAATAAAAAGAAATCTGGTAAAGGATATTGATCATCATGTAAAATAGTAGTAATTACCATTAACAAATAGTTTTTAATAAGCAAATATACAGTTAGTACTATTAACTTGAGGTTTTTCTCATTAAAAAAAGAAGTGTGTAGAAAAGAGAGTCAGGGAAAAAAAAAAAAAGGAGAGTCAGGGCCTGATTCTTTTTCCATTAACTTCAGGCAAACTCACTTGGATTTGGGATGGATACGGGACATCTGATTTTAACTACTTAAAAATTGGTAACTGGTGGAAGATACCTGTTGTAGTATCTTCCTGATGTTCCTTTCTCTACTGACTCTGTAAGTTTAGCTTAGGCATAACCCATAACTTTCAGATGGCTAATATTGATAAGAAAGTAACCACTAAACAAAACAGTTATTAAGCTTAAGACAAACTTTCTGAATCTCTTCCTTATTCTAAACCAATCTAGCTAACCAGATCACTCAGGCTCCCTGCTGCCGAAACTCATTTTTGCGGGAAGATGTGCTTAACTTAATTTAAACACTCTCTTGAGATGCTCTTGAACTAGTTGTTTCCCATGCTTCACAGATGCAGTATTTTGATCCATGAAGACCTGTAATATTCCTTTCATGAATCCCACAGTCGCGGTTGCTAAACAATTTGCAGCAGTGCTATCGGCTCTGGAGCTCATGGGGAATCACTGTATCATACTGTGGCCACAATTCACAAAGTTGGGTTATTTCTCCAGATGAGAGAGGTTCAAAAATCAATAGTGCTTAACTAAACCAAGCGTACACTGCAGATTTTATTTTTTTTCTTTTGAGATGACTGTGGGGTTTTTTGAAGAAGTTCAGGAAAATTTGTAATTCTGGCTCTCATTCACTGTGTTGTTTTGAAAAACGTACGTGGTGTTTATTTTCGTTTCTCTTATCAGAGTGATAATTGCTTATTCCATCATTGCATTCTGTGGTTCTTTTCTGAACACTGTGATTTCACAGGTATATTATCAACCCTAAATATCCATATTAGTTAAATAATTGATATCAGTTAAATATCCTTATAGATATATAGTTATGTATCCTTCTATTCCTGGAAGACAACAACCATTTTTATTGGTTTGTTTAACATGGTGGACATTGTCCTAGTATGAACATTGATAATACAGGTTTTAACCTCAGAAATATATATGTATTACATTTTCTGACGTCATTTGCTTTTCATAATGTGGTTTGCAATAGTTTTGTGCTTCTCAGAGAGATATTTTAGGTCCTGCTTATAAAATTATGAGAAATATACCTAAATATCTACTGATCGCTTTCTTATGAGAAGCTTAATTCACAGATGAGCATGTGCAGACTTTGAAATTTGGCTCTCCTGCCTGCCATCTTCCCTGGATTGCTCTAAACGCAAGCCAAAGAAAAAAAATACCAAGAAAACATGATAATAACAATAGCTTCATAAGCATTGCCAGGAATCTCTTTGTATGTGAAAAATTAAAAAAAAAATCAAAAACCAAGAGTCAGGAGAACAGAAAAGAAGAGCACTAATCAGCATGTCCTGTGCTCTTCTTTGTAGTCCCAGCGCCGTGTTACGTTTCACCTCCCCGATGGCTCCCAGGAAAGCTGCAGTGACAGTGGTCTGGGAGACCACGAGCCGGTGGGTGGTGGAACCCTGATCTCACACCCTCTCCCTCTGGTTCAGCCGCAGGACGAATTCTACGACCAGGCTTCACCGGACAAGAGGACTGAAGCTGATGGCAACTCTGACCCCAACTCGGGTGAGTCACCAGCAGTGCTCTGCTTCTCTGAGTTGCTTTGGTAACTTGGTTACTTTCTTTTTCATCCCTTTGAGCTTTGCAATGGTAGGGATGAATATTTGGCCATGTTTAACTCATAACACTTGGTAGGAAATAATGTAGTTTGCCTGAAGTGTCTCATGTTGTAATTTGACTAAAACAAAAATATATCCAGTGAGAAAAAAAAACACTTCCATACAAATTGCTCAGTAAGTGAGAGCAGCTGGGAAGGGAAGGAGGCTGTCCTACAAGGTAGCAAGGTTTTCTTGATGATTGCAGTGCTGTTGCTATTTAGCGTTGGATTTTGGTTTAGGAAAGTCATTCTAAATACAAATTTAAAGAGCAAGGACATGGAGGTTGCACTATCTGTTAGCGTAACATAGAAAACAGTAAATCAGTGAAGCACTGAAAAAATTAAAGAATCCCAATTTCTATAACACACCTAAAATTCCCACTTCTAACAGCAAGAAACACCAGGTTTCTGTGTTAGGTTGGAATGGCATGATGTTCTGCTTTTTGAAACTGCCAGGTATGAGATTTCATACGAATATTAAGTATGTGCAGTTCATCTGGTTTGGGAATTTCTGCCTTTCTTATTTCCTTCTCTATAATGCATTTACATTATTGCAGTGTTTGGATTTGTGTTTTGTTTATTTTTTAAAACAGTCGGTACCAAAAAATGAAGTGAGGTCTTAACCAATACTGTGACTAGTATTTTGGCATTGGAATGTGGAGGCTTGGACATACTGAAAACTGTGAGGGGGGCAGTAACACTGCCCTTAAGACTCGTTTTCTGTCTAGAACGTGGAGACAAACGTTAAAAGTCTTATCTGTGCTCTTGCAAGGTAATTGAACTTCTTGCATCCCAGGAGTGTAGAAATAAGAATTAGTTTCTCCCTTTGGCATTTGTCCCTTTGTATAGATGATTGTCACTGGACCTGTACAAACCAGGAGAGAAGTTGGGCTTGGGATCTGATGAACAATATTAAGGCCTGTGTTCCCATTTGGGCAGAGCTGGATCTGAATTATGACATTTAAATCACGGCAGATGAGAATGTGAACTGTGGAATACTGAGCTTAGAAACATTTTTCTCATACTTTTTATGGGAAGACCAAGAGGGTGTGATGGGTGAAACTTTATGAAGAAACAATTTGAAATGCTTTACTGTCTTAGAGTTGTATTCTGGTTTCCTATTCCCTTTTCTTATTTTCCTTTCCATTTTGTTCTGGATATGACACCTGCATTTTATTTTCTTTACCAAAACAGAAATATTTTTGGAACTATGATCTTAAACCCTGAATCTGCAGAAATACAAAGAACTATAAAAGAATAGCAACTATGAATGGATTGGAAGAGCAAGAATGTATGTCTGCTTAAGCAAGTGAGGAGCTTAAGTGGAATTATCCTGTTAATTCTCTGACCACGTGTGAGACGTGTGAAAGATTTAACAAGATCAGAGAGGAGTTTTAAGGCAGCGTTGCGTGTTGGCACTGTCACATTGGCTTCACTGACTCTGAATTCCATGTCTTCAAAATGTGACATTAAAATCCTCCAGGAGACTTAGGAAAAATGGGCTTAGTAAACTTTATACCAAGTTATTAAAAATGTGTTTTTAAAAATTTTGTGTCAAGCACATTGTGCAAACATATTATATTAATCGTGATGATCTATTCATCCCTTATGCAGAGACTAATAGAAAATTAACCAGAGTGAATAAGTGTTCTTAAAAGCTATGCGAAAACTTTTGATGTCTGTAGTTACATCTGGTTTAGCCTTGGGGATGCTAAATTCATGGCAAATTTATGAAAATCTAATAATCAAGCTGTATCGATGATTAGTGAAGTACTGAAGTATAGGTTTTTTGCCTTTTATCAGACTGAATTAGGACAGACATGGAAATAGTGCGTTCTGTACCTCATCAAATCTCACAAACTAAGAAGGGAATGATATGGTCATTACTGTGACAGAAATTATCCTAAGAAAACCCAAGGCAGGAAAGGAGCGATGCTGCCCATTTGATAGATTTGACTTTTATATCTTATTCAGTATCAAGTTATTGCCTAGGCATTGTGTCAAAAGTTATTTTGCTACTGGAGGCACAGGTTTTTTGATGAGATGTGAAATGGAGTTTAAAGCAGTTTATGGTTCTTAAAGATCCTGTGGCAATTTTCAGAAGAGAAAAATGCTATCTGGTGACTGGGCAAAATTCCTTTGTGGGTATTTACATATGTTCATGGTTAAAATAACTGATGTGGTATCATTTCAACATTGTATTCTTTGACACTTCTAAACTGAATTTCGAGTTATATTGTAGTGAAATATTAAATAGTTGTATTTAACAGTAGAGGCTGTTTCATTTCAGTGGCTGTTTAAGGGATTGCTGTTTATGAAAATACTTGAGGCATGCTGAGGTAGATATAACATAAGGAAATAGTCTTAGTGGAGAGTAGTAGTATTGCGATGTACATGTGCTGCTAACAGTTTTAGATGATAAATGTTGCAAAACAACATTTTATTTTGATTTTGAAGGTTTCAACTGAAAAGAAAGAGAAGTGTTTATGGAAATATGTTTTTATGATCTACAAGAATAAAATCTGCACAAAAAATACGGATTTGTCCTACTGTATTTTTATGAATATTCATTCCAAGTAAAGGTTTGCTTCAGCTCATGGGAATATGATGTTAATCTTGATAGCAAAGTCTTTGCCTCATGGTGAGAACAATTTTGGTTAATGGCTTTAATGCTCAGTGATTTGTGTGGTTTATTATTGTACACTGTGAAATTATGTGAATAAAAATGAAGCCATTGTTTCTAAATATTAGTATGTTTCTATTTTAATTATATTTGAAAAGTGATCAAGGCCCAGGTCTTCAAAATCTGAAATAGGAAAAAAAAAGCTAAAAGTCTTGATAATTTGTTACACAAAGGTGTGACAAACCTTATTGCCAGATTTTCTTGCAATCATTAGCTTCTACAGAGATACAAGAGTTACAATTGCATGATTTAATGAAAGAACCATACACAGTGAGAGTACATTCATCTAGCTAATCTTAAAACAGCAATCTCTCTCACTGGGGGAAACTGAAATGAAGAGAGACACCAAACACTAGCATTGTCAGCCACACACTGTCACTGTGGTTATGAAGGAAAGGCAGCAAGATAGAAATATGAAGAAAAAATAAAATTTAGAAGAAATTTAATAGTGATGTGTATAGTCCAAGGTTGCTTTGCATCACTCAAACCTGTCTTGTTTGTATAGAGCCTTTTTTTAACTCCTGAGGTTTTTATTCATTGCACTAAGATATCTTTCATTTCACCATTGTTAATTGATCAATGTTAATTAATTGTCAGAGGACTATGATGTTAACCTGTCAGTTACACCTTCGTTATATTTCACCTTTATCTCATTTGCACCATGGTACGCTTCATAAGAATTCTTCCATCAGTGTGCAACAAATTCTCTGTGTTTAAAAAAAATATAATGTTAGAGTGACACCAGCACTGTGGGTTTTTTATGCATTATTAAATGATAATAACAACAAGTAATTCAATTTTACTACAGGAAGTCTCATTATTCAAGAGTCATGGTTATGATGATTTAATTTTGCATACAATATTGATTTTTAAGGCAAGCTTTGTGTATGTTGCAACATTTTATTGCATTTAAATGCAGTGATTAACAACCTCAGCCTTGCCTTGCTGACCATGACTTTGCCACAAGCATGGGCCAAGAGAAAGGGAAAGCAGCATGATATAGCTTGGCTACATTGTTTGTCACCATGATGACAAACAAAAGAGAAAGACTGTAAATATTATAGTGTTGAGACTCTGTAAAAAATCCCAACAAAACAAAACAAGGTACATGCTAAAAAGGAGATCCTATAATTTCTTGGGAACTAATGGTTTTTAATAATCTGAACTGTGCATTGGTGTGTGGAATGCTGACCTCATGTATTCTTCAAATGAACACTGTCTTTTGCATTTGGAGGGTGTGTATATTATACTTTCTATAAAAACTTAAGGAATGTATTTTAAAGATCTATCAGCTGATTGAAGTTATTTACCTTTTAGTACATCAGATAAGAATTCAGATAACATTAAAAAAAAGTCACTGTAAAATTGTATTTGCTGCTATGACTTTATAACCTCTCTTATTACCAAAAATCCTGCTTTTTAACGGTTTTAAATGTGTGTATCCGGAAGCAAACTTTAACACAAACATCTACTTTATCATCACTTACATTTAAAGTGTACAACTGTCTGATGTATTTGAACGTGAATTACTTCTTCAGTAACCAATCAAAAGAAAACGATGTTTTTGTTTGCCAGCAGTCAGGTGCAGAATGTTGTTTTTCTTTACTATAAGTGTGGTTTTCACTGGCATAAAAAAAACCCTAAACCTTATTAGTGAAGAATTCTTCTTTCACTGTGGTTTAGTAAAGGTTGTCAGGGACTTAAATTTAGATTGGAATTGTTAACATACCTAAAGGTTTCGTGTGGCAGAGCTGTGTGATAGAACTGTATGCAGGAAAAATGTGCCTCCTAGTGTAAAGAAGGGGAAAAATACACTTTCATGAAAATGCTTGATAAATCACATTTTGATAGCTGCAAGCTGTGGATGTGATTCATTTTTCTTCAAAGAGATAAAGAGGAATAGCATATATTTAGCGGAGTATTAGAACTGCTCTGGGGAGAAAGCCTCCTATACGCTCTGGGTGAATCTATGCAATGATTCCAATGGTTTAAAACCAGACAGAAATATAATATTTATGCCCTCTGATATATGTTTATGAAGCTAAGTAAATGCTTGCCTAATTTCTACACCTCATTAATAAGTAGTATCAATATATGTTGCATAACACAAAATAATAGCTTTATAAAAACAGGGAGCTGTAGAAAAAATTCGAACAAAACCACTGTTTTGAAGGTCATTCTTTTTACTAAGTAAAAGGGTTGACCTTCAAATTAAGTAGAATATTCTATTATGTCCTAAGTTTTTAATTAAAAATTCCAAAGCAATTCCATATTCTTGGAAGCAATGTTATAATGCTGTCTACCAATAATATTGTTTGTGGATAGCTTTTTTATTTCCAGTACGTTAAAAATTGTATGGATAAATGTGGTTGATAAATACCTGAGTTCCCACATTTTAATAAACCTAATACTACTGTGGTTTAGTCAAGTGATGTCAGGCGTATTAAATCATACTATGATTCCAGTAATAAGAAGGAATATCTTTGTGACAGTGGTTTAATTATGATTAAAGTTCAGAGTAATGGCAAGACTGTCTTGTATTACACTTGGTCATATGATAGGGTCCCATGTGGAGAAGCTAAGCCTTTCACGCAAAGAGCTTTGGTTTTACAGTGTCACTATCATTACACGCAGTGGGTGATGATGGTTTAACCTTGCGGGCATACCCTCTGCTTAATCCTGCCTTTCATTTTGCTGCCTCGAAAGTCTCTTGTCATACTTGGCAATATTGGAGTCCATAGCTGAACAACCTAAGGTGTAGGAAGAAATGTTACTCTGTTAATGCTTCAGCTCTAGATAAATCACTGTCCATAGTTATTCTTGTGTTTTCATAATATGAGACTCTATGTGAACTAAAATAAGAGCATTTGCCTTTGAGTCATTTCCTCCATTTCATTAAACACAAGTTCATACCTCACACAGAATCTAACACTGTCACATTCAGCTACAGGCAAGTAGGAGTAAGAAAAACTGGAGTCAAGTTGGTGAATTAGCCTACTGAAGAGCTATAAAATAGTCTGAAGTCAGAATTCAATCTTAGTCCATGCACTTATTTCTTTAAAAAGATAAATAAAATCTGAACGGCGTTAAGAGCTATTGCTATCTCTTTACATCTCTTTGCCGCCTCATTACAGTAAGGATTTTAAAATTGTCTTGGTTTAGAAAACCCACTGTGCTACATCTGTTCCTGTTCTACTCTCTTTTCCCCCATACACCAAAGCTAATTGGAGTGTAAATCAGGATGGCATAGCCATTGAACAGGCAGTGAGAGGGGAACTTGTCCCATTGCTTCTCCAAGATGAACAACTAATGTGTCTGAATTTTCTTGGTGCTGCTGCCATCCAAGATGAGAAATTGCACGTCCTCAGCAGTGAGCTGAAGAGGCTAGATGGGGCATGAGGACTATTCAGACTTGTAAGAAAATTTAGAAGGGTTAGAGGATTAAAAGAGGGGGAAAGGTACACATTAGGCGAAAGCTGGTGCCTGTGCCTGCCATCGCTGCTGTTACCTAGCACAGTTTAAAACCACAGATGCTTTTGCCAGTGGTGCTGGCTAAAACAAAAGACTGATTTAAGGAACTGCTAAGAGTTATTTTCTCCTATCAGAAAGTGTTATCTTTTCACAAGGCTTTTCTTCTTATCACAGTAAGCCCAAATCTACTGCAGAGATTCATAGATTTTTTAAGTTTTAAAGCATTGTCATTATCTAGTCAAACCTATAGCACAGTGCACAGACTTTCACATAAGATTTTTTTTTAAATCAAGCCTGTAAACAGCCAAGCGACTTATTTGTCTTGGTGTTTGTATTGGGTTTATGTGGCAAGGGGCAGGGTGTGGCAGGGTGGGAGGGCTGCACAGGTGACTTCTGTGAGAAGAGACCAGCAGCTGTCCCCATGTTATATAGAGCCAGTTCCTGCCGGCTCCAAAATAGACTCACTACTGTCCAAATCTATGCAGCAGCTGGGAGAGAGGAGTAAGAAAAATGTGAGACAAACAACCCTGCAGACACCAAGGTCAGTGAAGAAGGAGAGGAGGAGGTGTTCCAGGCATTGAAGCAGAGGTTCCCCTGCAGCCCATGGAGAAGACTGTGGTGTCCTCTACAGCCCATGGAGGACCCCACACTGCAGCAGGTGGATGTGCCCTGAAGGAAACCGCAGCCCATGAAGAACCCACGCGGGAGCAGGCTCCTGGAAGGAGCTGTGGCCCATGGAGCGTGAGCCCAAGCAGCCCAAAACCAGGTTTTCTGGCAGGAACTACAGCTTGTGTGGGACCCATGCTGGAGCAGTCTGATCCTGAACGAAAGGACCCGTGCTAGTGCAGTTCATGGAGGACTGTATCCCTTAGAAGAGACCCTATATGGAGCAGGGGGACAGTGTAATGAGGAAGGGGTTGGAGAAACAAACTGTTATCAACTGACTGCAACTCCTATTCCCCATCCCCCTGTGCCACTCAGCAAGGGAGGTTGGGGGAGGAGGAGGAGCCATAAGAGTAGGGAATGAAGGAATGAAGTTGAGCCCAGGTGAAGGTAGGTGTACAGGGAAGGTGGTTTTAGTTTTGTTTTTATTTGTTTTTTTCTTTTTTTTTCCTCAAAATACTACTCTATTTTTAATTGGCGATATACTAAATTAATCTTCCCCAATTTGAGCCAGTTCTACTGGTGAAGGTAACTGGTGAGCGATCTCCCTGTCCTTGTCTCAAGCCATGAGCTTTTTCTTCTTATTTTCTTCCCCTGTCTTACTAAGGAGGGGGAGAGAGAGAGAGCTGCTTAGTGGTCACCTGACAGCCAGCCAAGGTTAACCCACCAGTGAGTTGAAGTACATACTGTATTCCCAGTACGAAAGCATTTATCTTCAGTGTCTAGCTCTTGCCTCTGAGACTGTAGAGCCCTTTGTCAACAGGAAGCCTTTGACTTGCAGAAGCGTATAGATATTTGAAGCCCAAGGGACTATTTTGAGTAGTACAGCCTTCTGCATAATACAAGTCAGAAATCTGAGCCAATAACCTATAAAAAAGTGCCTATCTTCTGCTTGTATCTACACCATATGTTTCAGAATGATTCCTTAATTTAATGGTCTTCAGTGACAGAGGAAACAGTGTTCTGATGCTTACTAGCTTGGATGGAATCAACTTTTCACCTTTTATTCAATAAATTGGGTGTTCAGTGTCTATAGTTTAGACATGGTGCTCAAGTCATCTTGGATCTGTAAAAAAATTGTTAGTTCTTTGTAGTATTTCGAATGTTGTGATATTTTGTTCTTGAGCACTTTTTCTTTCTTTCTTTTTTTGAATATTGGTCCCATATCTGGCCAAAACACAAAAGAACAGTGACTCATTCAGTCCTTTCTAACACTTACAGATAAACGACATAGTCAACAGTTTCAAGTTAAATATTCACAATAAGAAAAATAAAATATAACATTTCTAAAACACAGACTTTTTAAAAAACAGTTTCTCTCTTTAGTTCATTGTTTTGACCTGAGTGCATAAGCATGATATTTAACAGTACTTTTTAGCAGTAGAACAACAACAGATTTTTCTATTCTTTAGAAACTTTCCATGGGAAGTAAAAGTATGCATATCTCTTTAATCATGTTTAAATATACTAGAAGGGCTTTATTAGTATCCTAGGTGCTCAGGTAACTATACTTGAGACAATGTACCTCTTAAAAGTGTGATAATGTGATTGTGGCAGCAATATTTTTTTGAGATTTTTGAGGTTACTTTTTCTGAAATTCAATGAACATTATTATTGCCAGCTATGTTTTTTACATTGATAATAAGATTCATTTTCTAATGTTTCACATACTGTTTCTAATGGAGTCTTAGCAGTGCAACTCCTATTCACAATGCCAAACACATACTTGTTTAAAAGAAAGATTATAGTTGTAAGAATAAAGGTGTTGAGTTTAGCATGGAACTTTTAATTTCAGCATTCAAGTAGTTACAAATTGTAAGTGTAATTAGAACTGCTGATGTCTCCAATGAGAGGAATAACTCCATGCAGGAGGAATAAACACATTGCACCAGCACAGACTTGGGCCTGACCAATTAGAAAGCAGCTCTGCGGTAAAAGAACTGGGGGTCCTGGTGGACAACAGACTGACCATGAGGCAGAAATGCACGCTAGAAGTAAAGAAATCAACCTCCTGGACTGCATTAGGAAGAGTCTTGCCAGCAGGTTGGTGGAGATGATTCTTCCCCTCTGCTCAGCACCGCTGAGGTACGTTTGAAGTACTAAGTCCAGTGCTGGGCTCCACAGTACAGAAGGGAAATGGAAACATGGAGTGAGTCCAGCAAAAGGCCACAAAGGTGATTAAGGTATTAGAGCATCTGTCATATGAGGAGATGCTGAGAAAACTGGGACTGTTCATCCTGGAGAAGAGAAAGATCTTATTAATGTGTGCAAATATCTGATGGGATGGGGGGAAGAAGAGTAGATATAGAACCAGACTCTTCTCAATGGTATACCAAATGAAAGAAGAAAGGACAATGGACACAAACTGAAATACAAATAAATTATCTTTAAACATAAGGAAAAAACACACCCACAATTTGTTACTGTCAGGGTGATAGAAACCTGCCCCAGGTTTCCTAGAGAGATTGTGGACTCCCCATGCTTAGATATTTTGAAAGTTGAACTGGACATTGCTCTAGTTGACCCTGATTTGAGCAGGGAGGTTGGACTAAACAATATCCAGAGGTCCCTTCCAACCTCAAACATTTTGTGATTCTGTAATCCTATGAATTAATCAAATTTGCCTTGTATAGATTTGCAATAGAGATGTGAAGAAAGAAGGACAGAAAAATCTGTATTCTCTAAGATAAATAAATTAGAAACTTGTAAATTTATGGTAGTTTATCTTGTGTAGTAATATACACAGTATAGAAACCAAAATAAACATAAACATGTACAATCCAAGATACTGGTTTCTAATCCAGTTGCCTAAACGTAACAATGTAGTGCCATTTGTGATGCCATAGGGTATACAACACATCCACATCTGGCGTGTGTGACACAGGAGATATTTTCTATGGGAAACCAAGCAAGGTAATGAAGAGGTATCTCAAATTACATCAAAAACAAATATAAGGCATCATATTGAAACTCAATATCTACACTAGTTTGCCTAAACACTCTTTACATAGGAAGATATAGACCATGGTAGGCTTCATGAGAACATAATAAAGGAATAAGACGAATGGTCTGTCTGGACCCATACTCTCTGTGGGCAGTGGAAGAAGATATATGTCGAAAGCACTTTAGCTCCTAAGGTAGGTGTCTGATATTGGTCAAGTAAATTTCATAGATAAGTGCCTATATCCCACCACAGGTTATGAATGAGGGCTGTAGTAAGTAGCCAAGAGGTACCTCTGTTAGTTCCAGACACCAATGATGCAACTCAGCTCTGTATTATAGACTTCTCAGTTTGGGTGCTTACACATAGAGATCTAAAACTTTGTGCTAAGTGTCTAAGCTCCCTTTTTAGTTTGTTGAACACTAAAGCTTTCTTTTCATTTTAAAGCAGGTACCTAGAACAGGTTGGCTAAATTTCACTCTAAAGTTCATTTACCATATTTTTATTGAGTGTAATAGAAGCTCAAACATCATATAGGAGTATAGGGCTCAAATAATTTGTTATACATAGGGATCTGGTGCTACTTGAAATACCCTGAGGTATCCCACCTCTTGTTAACTGCACACTGTTGTTTCGCGTTTGACATCTACATACAAACATCTTAGGTATCCCGGGATATTTCTAAACTGGCATTCCATGCTAATGGTTCAGCAGGAGAAGTAAGGTTTAGGTTGAAATTCATTCAAAAAGGAGTTAGCACATTTAGGTGACTTACTGATATGTGTGCAGGTATTATATATGTAACCTCTCTATGTATCGGGTGTGAGTTAAGTAGTCTGAGCTCTAACTGTAGTCAGCAGAGATCTAGTCAATATAATAATTGAGTCTAGAGACCCATTCAGTTACCAAATGTGTGTCTACTTTAATGTGAGAGGCATAGTTTTCCACACAATATTGACTGGATTGCCATTGTGTATAGGGGAAACTCATCCACCTAAATTTAATTGATTCCAACAGATCCAACCTTTTGTGTGAGATGAATCCCAGCTGTTGTTGCTAAAGGAATACTCATCTTTTCGGGAGATTTAACAGTCATTCCTACCTATGTGCACATAACATTTTTCAAAGGAAAAGAACATTGTTTGATTTTTCTGACCCATTTTTACAGTACTAATTGAATACAAATAACAATTTGCATACCTTCCTCTTACTCTTTCCTTTTTTGGTATAACCGAAGTTAAAACATCCTATCTTTTAAAGCACAATTCTAAAGAAAGATATCTAATAATGTTTTTGTTCTTTAATCAGTTTCCTTCCTCCAACCAACCACCAAATATTGCCTGACAAGTAGTATAAGTCCCAAGCCATTTTGAAAAATAGCATGTCTTGAAGTGAAGATTTTGCATTTTGACTGTCTCTTTAAGAATAACCATATGGGACATTCATGGAATCCATTCACAGGATATTGAGTTCCTTCCTTAAAGCAAATAGCTTGATAGGATTTTGCTTTCCAAGAAGGAAATGTCATCCTTTGGAAGAAAAAGTGTGTCTTCTTAAGAAATACCTTTATATAACAGTGCCTTCTGATTTGACCTAGTCTTGTCCAGAGACTAGGTGTTTAATTTATTATACTTATTTTATGGCATTGTCTTTTTGTTTTTCTCAGATTTTATGTTTGCTTTTTTGTTGTAAATCTAAGGAGAAATCCATGCATATGAAGGTAGGTTCTCTGAATAAGATCTGAAAGTTATCTGTTGTATAGGCAATGAATATTCTCTTTTCTTTCAAATATTTGCATTCCTAAGGAATGCTTTATGTTTCTGTGCATAAACCTGATCTGTTTGTCTTAAACAAAAGAAGGGGGAGGAAAGATGAATTAAGTAGATGGAAAACAAATAAGGAATGATATTTACATTCTAAAACATATATAAGTAAACCTTCTAGAAATAGGAATAACAGTTGAATCTTTTCTTAGCTTTATCCCCTTTTATAGCTTTATCCCCTTTCATACTGATCCAGGTAAATACATGTTAAAAGAGGATAAGTAGGGAGAATGAAAATAATAATAGAATACTTACTTGTTCACTGTGCAAAGCATGTTTTGTTTGTTTATTCTGTGGCTGGAAGGTGAAGGCATGCCTTCAGGAGAGAAGTCATCAAGATGCAACCAAAGCAACCAAACTTAGGATGTATTTACCTTTGGCAAGGAAAGGGAAATATGTACAAATTTTTTACCAAAGCTTGAAACTTTGTGGTTTTGTTTTTTTTTTCCCCCCATCTGCAATCAATTAAATAGAAAAATAGAGACATGCTTTAACTCTTCAGGGATGTTAGAAAATTTTGCAGATTTAGCAAAAAGGTTTTCAATATAAAACACATGCTACATCACCACAACATTTAAAAAAAAAAAAAAAAAGTTATTCTTTGTTTAGTAACATCTGGTCATCTTTGGGAGAAAGTAGAAAAAATATTTTCTTGCATATACCTATATTTTTTTTATACCTTAATCGGTGTGGTTATAGCTACATTAGCAAGTAGTATACAGCACAGTAGGAACAGGTCTGAGTGTGAATCGGCTGGTGCTAAGGACACGATGTTTCCTGCGTACACTTCTGTGGCATTTACTCTGGACTTGTGTGATCCTGTGGACTGAATGCCCATTAGCTACTGGAGAATAATTCTGGTTTCATTTCATTCAAAAGGAATCCCATCCTTGTGCTCCACAAGGGCTTCACAATACAAACCCAAGTATGTCAAGTGGAGATGACTAGGAGGTTCATGTCAGAAGTACACTCCTGAAAGTTAATGTAGACATACTGTTTAATAGCATACAAAATCTACAAAATTGTCAATTTCAAGATAGAACTTGAAATTAGATTATATGTGCCTACCATTTAGGAGAAGGATTGTTTTTGCTTTCTTGGTGATATGCCCAATTACTCTTTTAGATTAGACCTGTATTGTCTTCAAGATCTGAAGAAAGTGTTTAAGTTCATTGAGAAAGATTGATTAACTTCTTTTGTTTTACTTTATCCTTACTGAACAGTACTGAAATATTTCATTACGTAGCTGCAGCATTTATGGAAAAATGTCATGGAGATAGCTATTGAAGACATACATTTATGTTAAATAAAAGCATCAGTTATAAATGATTTGTTCATCTAAAATAACTGAAAAAAATGAAAACCTTCTCAACTTAATAATCATTGCATATTTTTTAATCCGAAAAACTCCTGGTGTTCATGTTTATCACTTTACATGTCCTTCATTTTTTGTTTATGTAAAATACATATATGACTGACATTTCAGTGTGATGGAATAATTGACCAATTTTGATGTTTAACTTATACTGAATATTAACAAATCTTTTTCTGTTTAAGAGCAGTGGTCAATTACTGAATTTAAGGGAAAGCAATTTATTAGTCAAAACACGTAAGCTGTTGCAATTTAAGATGTACTTAAAATATGCAGGCACATATTTCAATAGTGCCAAAGACTTATACTGTAACACAGCAAAGGAATACAAAATAGATTTTATTATGAGTAGAGACGTCAATACAATTTGGATGTTTTGGTTGTTAGGGTTTTTGGCTTTTGGGTTTTTTTGTTGTTGTTTTCAAAGTATATTGGGTTTGCAAAAATATAACAAAAGAGTCTGCTTTTAATTGGTAGTGTTATTGCAAGGCCCTTGAAACCCAGCCACTTACTAGTTGTTGTGAGTGTAAATGTGATCTGACAAGCACAGCATAGTCATTAACTAATGGATTATAGCTACAGACTTCCAATAAAAATGTGTGTAGGTGGTTAGTAGTACTGTAGTGTTACCAGTAATTTTAAAGTCATTCGTAAGTTAGCTTGTGAAATTAAAAGTGTAATCAAAAATTTCCCTGCACTACTGCCTTTTTCAGCTGATTTAACTGCAGATTCCCTGGATCATTCAGAAGAGGAACCAAATGACTCAAAAATAATCATCCACACTACAGTGGATTAGTTGTTTGGATGATAGTTTCACAGTTATATATTTATTTTCACAGGAAATGAACGGAATAGAGTGAGGTAATTGCTTTGTGCCATTACTCCAGATCTTTTTTTTTTATATTATACATACGTGTCCTTTATTATTGCTTCATTATGAATGGAAATAACATATTTTCAATTGTAAATAGACAGTTAATAATATAAATCTCTATTTGCACGAGCAGCTCCACTATTTGGAGACATATTAATGATACTTTTTGCAGAAGAGTGAAAATATCTAACATATGTTATAGATGAATATAGGTCACTGTGCCAGCTGTAATAGAAAAATATATGCATATCTATGCATAGTGACATACATAGATGTAACATGTTCAGCTGGGGTACAGAGAAGTTCAGATAATCTAGATTTTTACTAATGATACTGACCTTTGGCTGCCCAACTTGTCTTCAGCATTTAAAGAGATAGCCTGACTGATCTTAAGGTGGTCATAGTTAAAAATAACCCGATAAATCAGTGGTTTTGCTCTGTTGATACTCTGTGCAGTCTAACCAGAATCCTGGGATCACATTTTCAAGAAATTCTAGCCAGGAGTCTATTCTCACAAGCTCTTTTTCTGAATATGTGGACCGTCCAGTTCATCTCTGGGACACCTAACAAAAATAGTCTCTTGAACCCTAATTATGCATTATGCACACTTGAGCCTCCTAGGCTATAGTATGAGCTATGCCTCCCAATAGATCAAAATACTTCGGTATTAAAAATATGTGTTAATACTCACCTTCTATCCTGAAAGTCAGACAGGTGCTCTCTGTGTAAATGGCAGAAGAAGAGGCCATGTCAAAAGTGGGGAACAGGATGAAAAAAAACAACTTTACAGACATTTGTGAGTTTATCCATGTTATTTTGCAAACAATGACAACATTATTATGAAAGAATTATACTCTGAAAGACCTCTGGTTAAGTGAAAAAAAAATGAAGAATCCTAGACTAGCCAGATAGTAAGTTGCTTTGCATGCTTTATTCACTTTTTGGCTTAAGGGTGATCAGCTGGTTCAACAATAACATACATGAATAAATTTAAAAAAAATCTTTATAAAAGCTCAATAAAAGTTGAAGAAGCATTTAGGAAGTAAAAATTGGATCCTTTGGAAGATATCTTAGTACAAAAGACGCTCATGGGCCACCGTCTTTCATTTTTGGAAGAACATTTTCTGTGACTTTTTATATGTCTCTATCTCTTGCTTGCCTGTTTTGCTAAAAGTATATTCTAGTTTTCTGTATAATTCAGTTCAACTGCTGTGGCTCTTCATGCACTAAAAGAATAAATCCTGGTAGCACTGTACAGTGATGTCTGTCCATATCTCGTCTTTCATTTAGAAATCAGTTTGTTTGGGCTGGTGATAAGATAGAGTGCATTTTTCAACAGGGCAGGCCCAGAAGTGACTGTTGATGTTGCCTACTCTGTTGCACAAGTGCAGGGAAAGAAAAGGAGAGAGATTAGACTGGTGTTACTGGAGTGACAGAGAAAGGAATGGCTTGGAAGTTGTCAGGTAAACGGCCAGCTGGATAGATTATGCATAACAGCGTAGGCATGGTATACGAAAAATGGAGTGCTGGGGAACTGGCATTGGTATATGTAATTCTTCCACGTATATGGAAATATTTTAGAACAGCTCTGTGCTGCTCAAAAGTACGAAAGCTGTTTTATTTATGGCTCAAAAATGTCCATGAATCATTATGTCAACTGAACAAACTTGAAGGGAATAATGCTTGTCCTCAGAAGACTGTGAAATTCCAGAGCAAACTGGAAAACAACCCAAATTGAGAAAGTGAGCGCTTAGTTGAGGGAAAAGATGAATGTCATATCACTTAATTCAGCCTCCTTCTTTTTTGGTCTTGTCAAATGCTTGACTATCACAAGATGCCAGCCTACTCAATGTTGTATTCTGCTACAATGTATATGGCATCTCATAAATCTGGCATTTCATTGACAGCAGTATTCTGCTTTTCTACCCTGATTGCCCATTAAAATCTGTATAATTAGGCTGAGTCTATGAGATCTAAGGAGCATGTCTAGACTAGCCAATGGTGTTAAACTGTCATAGTGCCAGATATAATGTTTAAGAGCAGATAGCACTGACCTCCAAAATGCATTGAGGAAATATTTGCATATTGCACATCTCTGCTAAAGCTAACAGTAGTATAGAACAGGTTTGGTTTTTTGTTTGTTTGTGTTTTTTTTTTTTATTTATTTTTTATATCATATGTGGTATTACTTCCTCAAATGTGTATAATTTCTATACGTTCTGTTCAATGCATCTGAAATTAAAGTATAAGTCACATGCAAATGAGTCTCTAATGTGGCAAGCATACAGAGTGGTATATTCAGTCTTCAGAAAATATGGTGAAGATGTCAAAATACTGTGTTTTTTTCAAGTAAATTTTTCATATATTAATTCTTAGCCTAGATTAAATAACTGTATATTTTAAATTATTTTACTGGATCAAAAAATTCAAATCTCTTTTCCACTGGAACAGATAAGTGCCTATAAACTTGGGTTTAGTGTCTACCTAAATCATTAACAGTGGTTTTGTTTTGATGGAGTTTATTTCACAGCTTTGATCATTTGAATCAGCCAGTCACAATCAAAAAGGGTGGATTGATGTAGCTAATTGTATTTCTCCAGATTATACTTCAGTAAAGTCCCTGTTAAAAATAGCTGAGAGATGACCAGTTAAAAAAGAAAAGAAAATGAAAATAAATAATTGAAAATAATCTTGAGCTTCTTTCTGTAGTTGAGGATCAGTTTTGCTGATAATCTGCCTTCTGAAGGGTTTGTCAGGCTAGGCCATTGATCTGTGTATTAAGGGGCCAAGCTGCAAGCAACTTGAAAACAGTGCTTTCTACTGTAATAGTTGGTTGTGCCCCATAATGGAAACCGGACATTTTTGAAGGAGAGAAAAGCAATGTTTTTCATTGTTGGGGTTTTGTTTATTTGTTTGTTTTTTCAAGGTGCTGCCTTTTCAGGCACGACATTTGAGGAAAGTTGTCCTTAGTTATCATTGTAAGCACATTTGTTTGATGATCAGATATAAAAAGTTAATTAGCATAGAGATCTAAACTTCCAGCCATGTGTGCACAGTCATACATAGATATTCCTCTTTATCCAACAAATGTGGTTTTAGGAAGCACCAGAATGATCAGCTAATTATGAAGCACTTTGGTTATTTCTAGATCTGTTTTGCATAGTAGGTTCTTTGATACACTGTACTAATCAAATAATTTCTATTCAGCCATATGATGTGTAATAAAGAATGAGTACCTTATCTATTGGCATATCCTGTTCGCTCAAATCTTTTCATTTGTCTCTCACAAAACTTTACTACCCTTTCAACTCTTCCCAAATAACACTTCTAATTCATAAGGGTAAAGAAGACCTACCAGTTTTATCTTCATTAGCATGTTGTGTGGTAAACAAATTTGGCATGCAAGAATTTCACTGTGTTACGATTAATTCAATCCTTAGACTAACATTTGCTGCACTACAAATACCCATTTCAACCTATTGAATTTATTATCTAATATCTGTGGGCACTGATTAGCAGTTTTGCTCATTATCACTCTGAACCTGCTACATAAATCATGGCCTTAAATTGTTTGTGTGATTGTTCCCTGAACTTTTTTTAACCTTTCTGGCTCAAGTGTTTCAACTAGATTTTAAAAAGATAAATATTTCATTTTTCATGTTTAATCTTGACTGTAAATAAGAAGAATATACAAAAAATTATCTGCAACTAAATAGAAAGAGTCTCTGTCTCATTACTCAGCCTGGCTCTATGCTATGAAACAAGTGTGTACATTTTTATTTTGCTAAATACTCATATTTTTCAACCTCATTCACTTAATATTTTTACACACGCCTCTTTTCTTTTAAAAAAAAAAAAAAGAAAAAAAAAATTGGATGTGGTTTCCAGAATTCTGTAGACAGGTATTGGGTGCAGGCCCCCAGGTGTTGGCAGCGGGGGCTGCATGGAGGCCTCTGTGAGGAGAGGCCGGGGCTGCCCTGTGCCAGACACAGCCAGTTCCAGCCGGATCCAACCGACCCACCGCAGGACACGGCTGAGCCCCTCGGACAAGGTGGTGGCACCTCAGGGAAAGTGTATTTAAGAAAGGGTAAAAAATGTTGCCTGGCAGTGAGAAGTGAGGGAAAACGTGAGAGAAACAGCCCTGCAGACACCAAGGTGAGAGGAGGGGAAGAGGTGCCCCAGGCACCAGAGCAGAGATTCCCCCTGCAGGCCCTGGGGAAGACCACACTGGAGAAAGTTCATCCACACATCAGGAACAAAGGAGTGAAGTTGAGCCTGGAAAAAAGGCAGAAGTGAGGGGAAGGCATTGCTTTATTTATTTTTTTTTTCTTTGTTTTTTTTACTATCCAGGTCTATTTTAGTTGGCAATAAACTAAATTATTTTTCCCCAAGTCAACCCTCTTTTGCCTGTGGTGGTAACTGTTTAACAGTCTTCTCATCTTCATCTCAGCCCACAAGTGTTTCTATGTTATTTTCTCTCCTGTCCTGTAGAGGAGCGGGAGTGAGGGAGCAGCTGGATGGGCATCTGGCAGCCAGCCAAGGTCAACCCAGCACAAGTGGTAGTTTAGAGTAGTTGCCTAGGAAAATAGCCTCAGAGTTCAGAGAAAAATATTATTTGTGAAATACTCATCCTTACCAGTGAAGATCTCAGGTAAAAGATTATGACCAGTTTCTAATCTATCCTATACGATGTTAATTTCTAGATTTCCACTGTCTCAGTTTGTATTTTATCTTCCTGAGGATGCTCTAGTCTATCTAGTCCACACTTCCATGTAAAATAAATTTGTCACATACTAATTCCGTGACATTACCATACAGATAAATGTGAAGAATTTTGGCAGAAGGTGTCATGACTTTTTTTAATTATACATAATGAAGTTTTGAGAAAGTAATGTTTTGAATGTATACATACTTGCATTTCAGAGAAGGATCTTGTCATGTCACTGAGGCAACTCTCATAACTATAAAATTTCACGACAGGACCTATGCTCAGCAAAGTACTATTCTCCCCCTGTCTCTACCAAAGGTTTTGTTGAAGCCTTTGCTTCCTCGACAAAATCTTTTCATGCGGAACAGCAAGCTTTCTCCTAAAAGAGCTGTATTGTTCTGTAAGTGTTTCCCATCTAGGAAGCCAAACTTCCTTAGTGACATACGAGAATATTATTGGAATCATAAACCCAAAGATAATAAGCCGTGTCTTACCTATACTGGGGTCAGCAGGGAGAGGCAGCAGCAAGAAACTAGAATCTATTAAGCACAGAACATTTTCCTGTTTTCTTATGTGAAGAAGCTATAAAGAGTCTAAGTCAGTCTGCCATTTCAGCTCCTTATGAGGGCTGTAACCATACCATTCAAATAATATGCTTCCATAGTATAAGCTTTCGCTTTCCATATAAGTAAAAGGGAGCCTGGGAAGAAAAACCGTAACGTTTCCAAATCTGCTTTGCACAACAGAAGTTCTTACAGGTTCCACATGACCTGTGCTGTGCTATCACTCACCTCATTTACACTGCTTCCCAGAAATTTTGAAGACTGGTTTACACAGTGATAGGGTATAACAACAGTTATTTGAAATATTCATATTACTTTTTAAAGGATATTTTTCCTCTTGGTTCTTACAAAACAACATATATAAATAAAAATAGAAATCTTGCATTACTGTCATAAAACAAAATTAGGATATGGACACCATAAGATATGTGAAATATATAGCACTACTACTTTTTGGATTGGTATCTAGCTTTATCTTAAACACGTTACTGTAAGAATCTCACTTTCTTGCTTCAGCAGAACAAAAATGTTGCGTTTTCATACTTTTTTTTTTTTCTGGAAAAGGGGCAGGAGACATTGCAGATACTTTGTACTGTACTTTCTTTCTCTCCTTCCCCTCTCAGGTCTAATACATTGGTATTCTGAATGGCTTAAGCAGAAACTATGAAAATGAATTCTGAATATTAAATAATGCATATCTAAACCTGAAAAATGCATTTTAGAAAACTCAAGGGTTACAGTCTTTGAATTCACATTGCACAAAACTTTTTTTAACCCAACAATACCATTAACATTTATTTCCAGGTGAGTATATTTTTATTGCATGCCTGTACCTGGAAAAGCATTCAGATCTTTATTTTTTTCCTAAAATTACTGCCCTGACATACAACTGTGAACAGCTTAAAAGGAAAAACTGTAAACAGCTGTCACAGAATACGTTGATGTTTCACAAGGCTTTGCTTGCAATCATTTTTTTCAAAGTACTGTAAGAGACTCTGCTTATGTTTCCGTTATAGAGAGCCTCATTCTCTGCTAAATAGTGTGTGCATCTTTTGTCCCTGATGCTTTATTATTTCATCCTTTGGATCTATTTTTCGCTTGGTTGAATAGTCAACTATTTAACATGAGTTCAGATAACCTTTGAAAATGGCTTTTCCTGATGTTTGCTATGCAAGACCTGTTCGCCAAATGCAAGCAGCAGCACTCTTGAGAGGATTTTTGGTTTGTTTTATTCTGGTTTTCTTTGATTTTTTTCCCCTTTCTTTTTCCTAATCTGACTACAAGGCATATTTAGGAGTGTAAGCCCACAACTGCTACATCACTTCCACCTTCTGTCTGTGTGACTGGAAATCCAGGTATATAGTAAAGTGAGCAGAATAAAGATGTGAAAAAAGCCCAGAGAGTAAGAGACAAATGGAGCAGTCTGGTCAAGGTGTCCTGTTCTGTGGTGTTCAGAGAGAACCTTGACTCGTTATGTTACAGTACATCCTATGGGTCAGTGTCTCAATTTTTACACAGTCTCTTGGGACCTAGTTACTCATTGACGAGGAGTATCCTTTAAGCATATTTATAGATGATATCAAACTCTGTGTCATTGTTTTTTTCTAATATTATAGTTTACCTTACCTGGAAGATGTTTTCTGTCTCTCCACAGAAATCTTCAGAGGTAAATTCCCAAATGCTACACTTCCAGGAAGACTCTGCTCAGTTGTTTGAGCTTTCTAGGTAGTTTATGAACTCCCAAGGTATCTTCCTTCCAATCAACCGAACGTATTCCTGTTTTTAAATAATTTCTTAGGATATAAAGATGTAACTAAAGGTAATATTACAGCTGTTATAAATGCAGTTGAAATTCTAATTTGCTTGTGCCATCAGGATATCACAAATGTGTTGCCTGGTTAGTATGGTAAATACACGTTTCTGTAGCCAGGGAAAGTTCTGCCATGACAGATTAACTTCTGATAGAAGATAGATTGATTCCATCTTTTGATTTTCATGGTATTCCTCAAATGGGATGAATGCCGAGCCATACAGCAAGAATAGTATTTGACTCCCAGCAAGCAGTTAAAATTGGATTATAGTTTATCTAGACCTGATACATGACCATGACCACATAATTCCCTAATTAGAATTGTTTAGCCTGTTGGGCTTTACATGAAGTTCAATATTCTGTTCAGTCAAAACACTATTAAAATAGAAGAGAATTTAGAAGTCAGTAATTTTAAAAATCATGATTCTGGAAACTAAGCTTTCTAAACCATTCAGTTTATTGCTTCATCTGTTTGAAATGTAGCTACAATGGAGGAGCACTGGATTTTTAGTTTGATCAGGCAAATAAAATGTTTTCATGTGCTACTCCTTCTTTACAGAATTTTGTGAAGTACAGTGTTGTCTGCATTGAGACCAAAAACTTGCTACCCACTGAAGATGGATGACAGTGTCAGTTGAATTGTGGTCCATGAAAAGAAAAGTCCTTCTTTAACCACTCACAAGCATTATATAGAAACATAGCTCATGATGCTAAGAAATAGCATGCTTGCCTTTGTGGTAAGTGCTGATGATCAAAACAAGAGTCCTGAAGATGAGAAAGATACTATATCTGTGACTAAATGTTATGTGAGATTTCTGTATTTAGGATATGTTGAAGAGAATGTGTCATATGTTTTATTCAGTTCGGATTTTAAGTTTGTCCTTTTTTTTCCCTTTTTTTTTTTATGTGTGTGTATGTATGTATTCCTGAGGTTCTTCCCTTTGAGTGTAAAATAAAATAAAAAGTAATAACACTGAAAAGCCGATGGGCAAAAATTGATTCATAAATGAGAAGGTGGCATTCATCTCAGTGCTCTTATTGGAAACCTAAATCTCAGTAAATTTGTAGCCTAAGGATACAATGGGCTTAAAGGATTTCTGTCTCTGAAGAAAAATTAGAACGCCTTTGAGGTAAGGTAAATGGAAAAGGTTGTTTGGGCAAACGTGGAGCTCTAGCACTATTAAATGTTAAGCACCATCAGGGGGTATCTCAGTCATTAACAAGAGTGGCATGTTGAAGATTGTTTCAAGCAGGAGAAGAGTTATGGATGGCTATGTGGAGGTGGCACAATGCTACAGGGAAATTATGTCAAGCAAAAAGAAGATTTTTTTAAACTTGTTGTGGGGGAAAAAAGTACTGAAATAGCATTCTTTCTTTATATACTTTAGAATCTTTCCCCCAAATAACCCTATGTTGTCTTTTAAATGAAAAAATCTGGAACACTAACTTTGAAGTCCATTGTACAGCCTTGTGTGTACCATTCCACCTTGATCTTTGGCATATTTTGTGTTCACTTGCAGTGTAAACATAAGTACCAACTTAATCCAAACATAAGCGGGTTCACATCAGATCCAAGTAGTTAGCAGTCTTGACTGACTTGAAAGTGTTTTATGGACCTTGTGTGTTAGTTTTGTATATAATTAAAAGGGATCTCGGGGGTTCTGTAGGCAGCCAGTAAGTTAAGCTATCTGGTGTGAGAATAATGTGTTGCTATCTAGGGAAGGAAAGATTTAGGAGCCAAGCTAGGATCCCTGTTTCAAGCCAACAGAGCTTGAGAAGTGAGCAGACATGAAGTGTTATATCTCTAGGCAGTAGTTACCAGCTTTCTCATTACGCCAGCACATCCTCCTGGCTGCTCTGCAAAATGGCCCTGAGATTAGAAGCTCTGCAGAAAGCTATCTGTGTTCTCACAGTTGGAAATATGTTGTTAGGATGACAGCAGTTACATAGAAAATGGATATTAAGACAGTCTTCGGCATCAAGAATATTTTGCTTTCCCAGTTTGCCTTAAGGTATTGCTTAGAGAGAATAGCAGGTAGTGTGGCCTGTGCTGTAATCCTATTTGAGAGTAAATAGTGAGAAAAGTATAGTGTACAATAAATTGTACTGTAGGAGGACCTCAACATTTTGCTTACAGAGGGATCTTTAGTTTATTATAGAAATAGTTTTCCATATCTTCACCACTTCCTTTATCATTTGTTATCACATAATATCCTTGCAGCTACTTGTATTTGGTTTATGTGGAAAAATTTGCTAGTGAGGGGGCTGGGGGTGGGGTGAGAAGATGCCAGAGGCTGCCCCCATGTCAGGCAAAACCAGTTCCAGCTGGCTCCAAGACGGAACTGCCACTGGCCAAAGCTAAGCCATTCAGCGACATTGGTAGCACCTCTGTGGTATTTAAGAAAGGGTAAAAAAACACTGCACAACAGCATCTGGGAGAAAGGAGTGAGAAAATGTGAGAGAAACAACTCTGCAGACACCAAGGTCAGTGAAGAAGGAGGGGGAGGAGGTGCTCCAAGTGCTGGAGCAGAGATTCCCCTGCAGCCCATGGTGAAGACCATGGTGATACAAGTTGTCCCCGTGCAGCCCATGTAGGTCCATGGTGGAGCAGATATCCACACTGCAGCCCATGGAGGACTCCATGCCACAGCAGGTGGATGTGCCCTGAAGGAAGCTGTAGCCTGTGGAGAGCCCATACTGTAGCAGGCTCCTGACAGGACCTGTGACCCTTTGAGGGACCCTTCAGGTCTGTTCCTGAAGTATCTCACCCCTTGGAAAAGACCCATGTGGGAGCACTTCTTGAAGAACTACAACCCACATGAAAGGCCCATGCTGGAACAGTTCATGAAGGATTGTATCTCATGGGTGGGAACCCCTGCTGGAGCGTGGGAAGAATGTGAGGAGAAAGGACTGGAACAGACAAAGCGTTATGAACTGACTGCAACACCCATTCACCATCTCCCTGCATCAGGCAAGAGGAGGAGGTAGAGAAGTCTGGAGTGAAGCTGAGCCTGGGAAGAAGAGAGGGGTCAGGGCAAGGTGTTTTTAGATTTGTTCTTATTTCTCCTTATCCTAGTCTGTTTAATTGGCAGCAAATTGAATTAATTTCCATAAACTGAGTCTGTTTTGCCTGTGATGCTAATTGGTAAGTAATCTCCCTGTCCTTTTTGTTGTATTTTTCCCCCTATCCTGTTGAGGATGGGGAGGGACAGAGTGGCTTGGTGGGCACCAGGTGGTCAGCCAAGGTCAACCCACCACACTACTAAAGTAAAAGCTTGTTTATTTATAGGAGAGTTGACAGCATGTGACCTTTCAGTTTCCTTTGAACTGTCATTAACAACTGTGCAGCCCACAGATTACAAGGTCTTATTTATCTTGCTGTTACTGTACACTGGGATTTTAGGTGGCTTTTTCATCTTCCTTACTTTGGGCCCTATTAAAAATGTAGTTGTAGTCCCTTTCATAGTATTCTGTAGTACGTTTGATCCCTTCAAAATGATCCATGGGATAGAATATTTCATCAGTCCACTTTGGTTTTGTCTACTCTTCTCCATCACTTTTGATCTAAAGCAGAACAGAAAGCTTCCTGTCTTTTTCTGTCTTCAGTCCACTTGTAAAACTGACAGTTACTTTAGATCAGATAATGCATACAGTTTTAGGTACAGATTCTGAGATTGCCTTTTACTTTGTGAATATTTTCGTACATATACATAAACCAGGGATTGTGTCTTCTTATTTTTTTCTACAATGGTAACAACATTTGACAAAGAGAGAGATATTAATAGAAACAAAATAACACCGATATGCCAACTGAAGTATGAGCTATCATAAAGCACTGAAGCAATAGTTCCAGGTCTGCCAGACACTTACTAGCATCAACAGCAGAAACATCAGCCCTGAAAGAGTTTATGGGTGAAGGGGGAAAAGTGCTGGGCTATGACTCAGATTGTCACACATTATCAGTTTTGTCAGATGAGATGCAACAACATATATCTCGATACCTTCTCCTCTGAATAAACACCTTATTATTGATAGTTCTTATTTAGATATTTAATTAATGTAATTTTGATTGCCAAGTAAGACTATAGTACTGAATGGTAATTGATGTTGGTGAAATGTGAATAAATGAATGAGTAGAAATGAGCATTTGTCGTGGTTTAACCCCAGCTGGCAGCTAGGACCATGCAGCTGCTTGCACAGTTCTCTCCCTTCCCCCTTCTAGAAGGGTAGGGAGAAGAGGGAGAAAAGATGGGGAAGGGGAAAGAGAAAAAAATTCCTGGTCTGAGGTAAAGACAGTGTAATAGAACAATAACAGAAAAGGAAAAAGTAACAGTAAGAATAATGGTAAAAGAATATACAAGACAAAAGTCACTCTCACCACCTGGTAAATTGGTGAATTGGCACTGTCCTGAGCGGTAATCGCAAGTACACCCCCTCCCCCGGCTAACCCCATTTGTATATCAAGCATGACATCTACGGTATGGAATATTCCATTGGCCATTCTGTTGTTCTATCTGTGCTGCTTACCAGCTTCTATGGGAAGCTGAAAAAAGTCCTTGAAAAATATAAACATCGCCTGGCAACAACTAAAATAATATGCATTATTGACATTCCTGTCATACCAAATCTGAAATACAGCAACCACTAGAAAAAAAAAATAAAAAAATTAACTCTATCCCAGCTGAAACCAGGACACCATTATATCGAATCTACATCAATACCTCAATTATATCCTGGTCTTTTAATAGTATTAAAGAAGGAAATAATCTATTTGTTTGTGATACAAGCAGGAAAAAAACCTCTTGTTAACAATAAAATTATTAAATGTTACACATGTTCAGAATATGTAAACACCTTGGCAGAGCAGTATGTGAAAGGTTAGTAAGACTTGCAGTTTAGTGACAAGAGGCTAGGTGGGTAAATGGGACTTCACTCATTTTTCATCTAACATTGTTCAGAAGAAATTCGATTTCAAGGAATGAACATGTTCTCAGGAATTGACAACATAGCAAATATATATAATCATGCATATAGAAAACTGATATGGTACTTTACTGGATTTGCTAACCTCTTGTTTCATGACAAAGTCACTCTACAATTCTTAACCAGCTTGTTCAGGGTATTTAATGTCTTTTAAAATTAAAACTCATTATTCCTATTTCATATTTAATACAAACCTTAGAGTTCAGAGACTAAAAAGCTGTGGAAGAAAAAGATCAGTTTCAGACTAGGATGTTTCTCCACTAATCTTGTAGAAACAGATCCAGATGCTGTGAACTTTTATACCATTTGCACTTAAACATCCACTTGGCAAGAGGAATTAAAGATAAAGAAATGAATGTAAAGCCCTGAAGTGTTGGGTTCATTCCTTAACTAGAAGTTTTAGGCTACAGATTTAATGCATAGCTTCTGAAAATGTTAAATATCATACATATTAAGGCTACTTAATTCAGATTTAACAGTAGGAGTTTTGGAGGCCTGCCACGTACAAAGCAAAGTGAAAGAGGTAAGCACTCCCCTGATGTTAAGAGGAGCCATCACTCAAAATCATTTCTGTCTAATTTAAAACCATAGATTTGCACGCTGAAATCCTATGGAAGATTTGTGCTTCTGTCAAAAGTTTACATTAAACGTGGAATAAATTGTCCCAATTATAGCATCTATGTATCAGCATGAGAGATTTTTGCTTTCTGTTTTCAGAGTTTGAATAAAAATGGCTGGTGAAACCAATGAGACTGTTGCCCTTATGGGATTTTGTTAAACTGTCATTATTGAATGTAAAGAATAGCAATATCAAGATGTTATTAATAATAACATAATATCTGTTTCTTCCAAGCAAGTGTGATATTGATTGACAATGAAAAGCTGTAGAGCAAACTTTAAATTACAGTATTTATTATGAATGTGACTTACAATTAATTATTTAAGGAATACATTTTGTCCTCGTTTACAGTATTGAAGTTCTGTGGATTTGGACATGTTCATTAATGGCAAAATGAAACTATCAATTTAAAAGTTTCACATGATTCATGTTTTGAACAAAGATGTTATTCTTGTGAACAGAGTTTAAAGCATAGATCATGTGTACAGGAATGAGACACCACATCTTTTTGAACCATTACAGAGATCAATTTTTAGGTATTTGATTCAGGAATCAATTAAACATAAAAGAGAATTTAGGCACCTATATTTGATGGCAGGGTACATGATTATGCCATCTACAGTTCAGTTTTCCCAGGTTTTGAGATAGACATCAGTTGGAGTGTTCCACACTTCTGTTCCTCTCTCTTCTTGTATATCATAATTTCCTGGCCTGGCTAACCATTAGTTAACACAGCTGTTGCCCTGCAGAGGAGTTAGGAAACAGCTGAGGCATATACTTGATCCCAGGAAGCTGAAAATTTAGCAAACCAGTTTCTACAATCTATATGTAGCTCATACTACCAAAGAACAGTATTCAAGAAGTTAGTATGCTGACACAAAGAATGACTAAGATCAGGAATTAGAAATGGTCAGAATAAAGATTTTGTATGTCACTAGACTTAATTGTCCATTTGTGATTCAGATTACATTTCTACAGTGAGGCTGTGATTCATAATTAAAATCCAGTTCTAAGATTAAATTTCAATAGCTTCTGTGGACCTGAATAAGTAGCTAAAGTCATTAATAATGCTGGGGAAAGAAAATAAGTAATATTTGCTTTTACGTAATAGCCTATTAAAAGGAGCATCACCCAGGACAGTGGGGGATTGCATAGAGGATTGCTTTGGGGAAGGAATGCAAAATTCACGGGGGTCAGATGAAAGATTCCCCGGAAAGAAGTGGGATACTGGAATCTTGTCCTACCACAGGAAACTTCCTCTGCCTTCTGCGGTCTTAGAGAGACCATTGGATACTTTATAACCATCAAGATATAATGTATAAAGAAAAGCTTTAAGAAAAGCACCAGCCTATCCTTTTCCTGCTCTGGAGTATTTTCCTGGGTTAACATTTTTCACTACATGTGGAAATCTGGAAAGCAAAGTAGAGAGCAAGAATAATGGAAGAAGTGCAGAGATGATGCAACAGTTGTAGAAAAATGGGGCTTTTATAGTGTACCTTCTTGAAACATAGATTGGACAACCCACTGACAGCAGTTCCACAGTTTTATGACATATGAATGATAAAGCCTACTTATTAGTCTTGGTCTGAATTCGGCCTGTAGGCAGGTTTGGTGCACTGGGGAAAGTGATAAAGCAAAAATGATAAAGCAAAAATGATAGGAAGTAGCAGTAGAAAGAAGAAGCCAAAAGTGTTGTTAGGGATTAGGCTTGGCCACAGAATCCACAGGTATATCAGTGAATACATGTACACCAATCCAAAGAGGCACAGGGTGACCTCAGTGCAAAGCCAAATAATTTCAAAGTTCAACTAATCAAGAGATACTGGACTAAGAACTAGGCAGTATTGCCTCAGAACCTATGTGAACTGGCTAGAGAAGGGAATTAAGCATAAAATAGTACAATTCAAGGATGCAAATTGAAGAGGCAGGGTTCAGAACCAGCAATGAGAACCAAGAACTCAATAGGCAGAAAATTACAAGGCAATACAGTTTTCAGGATATGGTCATGTAGCTCTCACTTGGAGGCATCCAACTGGTCATGAGGCATAGCAGGCATGAGTGAACCAGAATTTGTGCCCTTTGTATATAGCATCCAGGTACAGTCTGCCTGGGGAATGACTGTCCCCTCTATCCTTTTGTCCGCAGGCAGGAAATAATTTGTTAGGTGGTCACACTTTGGATAAACAGAATCGAAATGCTTTCTTGGCTGCTTCAACTATTTCAGTTCTAACCACACCAAACTCCTCTGTGGGCTTCACCACACTGAATAGGAACAGTGAGGATGAAAGAAACTGTGGATGTTCACTATTCCCTTTGTAAATATATCCTCTAGGATAAAAGAAATCTTTGCAGTCAATGTAGAAACCTGTCAAGGAGGTCAGAAGTAGAATTCAAAATTATCCAACAACCTGGTTTTGCTATTTATAGTTGGGGAAAGGAGGAAAGGGTTTAGTCATCACACTACAACCTCATTAAGGAACAATTTGATAAAAATTCCACACGATAAACCTTACGGTTTTCGTTCATCCACTTGATTTTGCATACTTTCCCTTGGGAAACGTCAGAATTATTATGCCGTCATCTTATAATTTTGTAATTTTGCTTCTCTTTGGTTTTGTTTTTTTTTTGTCTTTTTTTTTGGTGTTTTTGTTTTGTTTTGATTTTATGTTCCTCTTCTCTAGTTTAGATCCATACTCACTCTTTGTTTTTTTAATTAAATTGAATCCCTAAAGCTTATTAATTTAATATGCAATCATATGATTATTTCCCCCTGAAACTGATACCTTACTGGACATCAGCAAAGGTTGCTGAACGTCATACATCTAAGTTTATAAAAAGTCAAAACTTTTACTCTGTAAACATTTTTCTTTTCTTCTTTTTTTTTTTTTTTAACCTGTAAGTCATCCACTACTATACAACTCAAGTGGAACACCCAATCTTAGTAAAATATGAAAGCAATCTCCTGTTGCTAGAAGAGGCTGCTTCTATTTCGGTTGCTATGGCACTTTACAAGTAATAAAAATGCTGACACGAGCTGTGACACACTGCACCTCACGTGTGCCATTGACAGAGAGTAGGGATCCCAAGTCAGTGAAACATCTATATAGCCCATATACACAAACCTTAACCTTCAAGCAAGAATTAAAGTTAACCTTAAAAAAGTAGTTGCATTGAATTTTCATACTGTGCAATATATTTTTAAATGTAAATAACATTTCCATTTTGCCAATGAGCTTATAAGAAAAAAAAAATCTTTGATTCCTTTCTTCACAATATATTATTCATAAACTCAATTTTATCAATTAGTGAATGGTTTGAAAACACTCTGTCTGATAATTTAACAGTAATAATTGTTCAGTAAATTAAATCTTTCTCTGAGTTTATTGGTAAGGATTTAGAAAACTATTAAAGATGGGAAAAACCTAAACAAATAAAAATAATTAAGAAGCAATAGAAGATATTTTGTAGAAATAAAAATGCTTTTAATTGAACATTTTCTTAATAAAGCATATATATTTTTATTTTAATTATATGTAGTAACTCTTTCTGACATCCATGCTACATTTGCCTTGGATTCTTTATTTCTATAGCTCCTTTTCTCCAAGTATTTAATGCCACTCAAGAAAGGAAAATTAAAAAGGACTTAGTTTGTGGCAAAATAATTGATGTCCCTTTAGGTCTGCCCCATGAGAATGCTCACGTAATAGCCCAAATCCCCTTGATTTAGGTCTCACAGTTAAACTTGTCAATATGTAATTATGATTCCAAAACAAAACAGATTACTTCTCAGTTTTAGTGTGGTTTCAACCATGCAGAATGGAGTAGAAACACCCAAGGCTGGTAAAAGGGATTGTCCCATTAGTAGTCTTATATATAGTGACCCCTGGGGACTGGGACTATACTTGTGTATATCAGTTCAACAATCTGAAACAAGAAACCTTTTCAGATCCCCAAATTAATCTAAAGGAACTGGAACTTTAATTTTGATTACCATTAATAAATTTACAAAGAAATGGTGTATTTTTTACATACTTATTTTTTATCTTTCTTTAACAGTTCTTAAAAAAATATCTTCCCAGGCAGACTGGGTAAATAGCTCTCTACAGATGACATTTTTGTCACATCAAAGCATTTTCTGTTACACATTTTAATTGATTTTTTTAAAACAGTTTTATGATGGCTTAACATTAGTATGGTTTATCAGTAGCAGTGCAATTTCCCTCGCATAGTAAAGAGGATCAGTTAAGGTACCACCTCTTCTATTAATGTATTTTCAGCAGCTCTGCAAACAACATGGAAAATGTTCATGCTTTCTCAATTCTTATTGCTCTATCAGCTGTTCATCCTCACTTCCAGTTTGGCAACTGGAGCTTTTTAATCCCAACAAAGAGAAGTTACTTGTTAAAATGATTATACTTATTGAAGTTTTTAAGGGTTCCCGTTTACTGTACTTTGATAGATTATGAGTCCGTGGGCCTTCCATTAAACCGGTCTATTTTAAAAAACAATAACCACAGCAGTGAAAGGCAACTACATATACACTTTTTTTTTTTTTTTATATGCAGTGTCTATCAATATAATTACCATATGTTCATTTTAGTCAAACTGGGGAGCCTGGTAGCTCAGATGTCATTATCAGTGGCATTGTATTCCCTCCTCCAGTCTCTTCCAACTAAACCACAGCTTTTAGGAATCCAACAGCTTCTGAAAGGAGGAAAATTTCTGGTATTTCCTACTGCCTAATTTGCATACCAGTGACAAGGATCAGTCATACACTTCAAAAATCAAGAATGTATGTCATTAAAATTACCTTGAAATAAGTTTATATTTGTGTCATTGGCATCACTGAGATTGACTCATGAGCGGTTGTCTTCAGGCAGCTTGACAAGCAACAGCTTCAGCAAGCAAACGGCTGTTTAGCAAAATATGCTCAAGGGAAGTCTATTAGACGGGATAGATTGTAAAAGGAATTGTGTAAGGCATATCCAACTCTATTTTGGCCAACCTTCATTAAAAACAAGCAAACCATCACCTTCTAGCTCCATAAATTCACATGAATAATGGCTCAAATGTTCATGGTTTTCATTTCCACATTTTATTTTACCTGAATGTTTCACAGTTTTTCCTACCCTACGAATTCCTGTGATACTGACAATTTCAGGCCTGCTGCCACTGATATTAAAGAGTAGCAACATATAAATCAACTAAAACACACATTATATAACAGAGGTGAAATGCATCTGTGCTATATTTTAATAGAATAAATCCTTATGAAGGCCAAAAAATTATATGGTGAATACTTCCTTTTAAATAATTGCTTTTATTTATAGACTAGATTGGTTTTATATGTAAGTAAAGATATTAGAGCCAGGACCAAAGTTTTTTCTAGTGGCTTTCTACTAATTAAGAGAATTATGCAAGCAATTCAGTTTAACTGGATATTACTGTGTTCTTTGCTTGAATGGAAATGCTTTCTATTTATTGATATAAGCATTTTTTTAATCTCATACTGTGTTTAAGTTGTTGCATTTTTCCCTGTGCATACAAGCCACTAGTTTTCATTTATACAAATACAATTATGTATGCACTGAAGCTGGAATGATTTGGACACTCAAGGAAACAGGAAGGAAAATATCCTTTTTAAGTACAGATCTTATAACAGGTTGGTAAATGTGATTTTTTTAAGCAAATGCTTAAGTTTAATAGGCAAAATACAGTAAACACCATATTGTGTTTGGTTGCCTTGGTAATAGCTTTATTCCCGCAGCATATCAAAACACGTAGTTCAGTTACTTGGTGACTATAAGACTTGCTAGGAAGTGCATGGTAGTAAATCTTCAGATATAAATTGTAAGTTCACTTTAATAAAATGTACTCTACCTTCTTTCCAAGTTCTTCAAAAATATTGCATTTATGTTTATTCCTCATACATTCTCATTAAGATCCCTACCTCCACTTTCCTTGCTTTTTGATAGAGATGACATATTGGAATTAAGGTTTATTCCCTCAACTGTCATCAGGTCTATTGTTTGATTGTTGTTGTAGTCTTCAAGCAAACTGACTGCATCTTGACAATGACCTGAAATACAATGTTAATGACAATAAATTTTGATATCTGATAAAACATTGAATAGAACTATATTTAATGGAAATCCATATTATTTTCAGGAGAAGATAGAAGGGAAATTTTCAGAATCTAGGAAGAAAATTTTACTTAAACAGAGTTTTCGTCTGCAATTCTCAACCTCTTCAAAGAGGGAATAAGCGTCACTATTCAAATAACAGTGTGATCACAATATGGATATTTACTTAAAAATTTATAATCTTTTCTTAAGAAATAAACTCATTAGAAATACATATTTCAATGGAATTCTGGTTTTAAATATGGTTTCAGGAAATACTCTTGAAAGCTTATGTTATATTTCATTGGATTGGATTCCTTTAAAGTTCTTAATTTTTGAGTAGAAAGCTATCAGACTTTTCTTGTATGACTAGTGCTCTGTAAACCATCTACTGCTTATGCTTCCATCAACCTCTGAGTGCTTTTCTTCTCAGGATTTTTACATGGTCTTGCTAAGGATCTCCACCACTATCAGCCCTCCCAAAATGACCACTTTCTGAAGTTTGTATCACACTTTGCGTTTTCAGATCATTCCTTCTACTGTCTTCTCTCTAAAATAATGTAATTGGTAATGTAGTTGCAACAGAAATGCATTTTTATTAAGTCACTGAGTTTTACGTGTTCCATAATACGTCAGTTTTCTCATATAGTAGTTTAGATCTTTCTGTTCTTAAGGTATGGTAAAAATGCAAAGGATTTATGCATAATTGGTAAAATAAGTCCTAATAAGCTCTGATTTAATCCCATCTTTTACTTTCTGTACTGTTCCTGTCTTGGGGCACCAATAGATATTAAATGCCTACTTTGTTTAAGAAATCTAGTAATGTGCACTGCAGTTAATTTATTTGGGAACAATTACTAACAGGGACTTAGAAGAGAACATTAGTACTCCTGTCCTCTTGCTGGGGGCGCACAAAGGGACTGTGACTGACAGCATGCTTAGTGGTGGTGAGAGGTTTCAGTCTGTGCTCGGAAGTGGCCCCCCTGAAAACCCGGAGGGTGCAGAATGGGCACAAAGAAGCACAACTGCCAAGGAACTAGCCCTGTCAGTGTGTATGGAATAGAAATGTCTTATGATAGCTGCCTCAGTGAAGGCGATTTTAGAGTAACATGCAAAGTATTATATTGATTACCAATGCTTTTGTTGGCGCTGGTTGGGGGGGGGGTTGGGTTTTTTTTGAGGAAAGACTCATACTTTTGCAGTTGAATGTTGGATCTTATGTAGCTGTTCTGTATACCTGGAATTGTCTTTTCTGTTTTCTGTAAGACGTCTAGAAGTCAGGTGTTTGAACCAGCCAGAGATCTGATGCCTCTGAGAGTATGGAAAACTAGATGGTCTGTCTGAACAACATATAAGTTTATTTTGCTTTCAATATTATAATTTACATGGGAACTTATACATTAGATAATGAGTTGTTTTTCTACTGCCTTCAGATGTTTTCTGTACCATTGTCTTATTGACAGATTTCTCTGTAATCCGTAACACAAAATTAAAATCGACCTGTAAACTGAAACAAGTGTTAAGCACTCAATTCACCCCTCACTAAGAGATTTTTTTTCTCCCCTTCCTTTATTAGGATACAAGTATTCATTCCTAAGTACTTCAGTGAAATTATAAAATGCTTCAATGTTAGACTATAAAGATAGGTTAGTTTATAACTTGGTATCTCTGTAGGTAACCCCTATCCTAATATTTAACTCTGTGGGAGACAGAGACCTGCTCATTTGCAGCACTGAAATAGGCATCTGCTTCTATAGTAGCTGCAATATGTAAAATTCATAAATTACAACAGTATCATCTCTGCTGCCAGCCCATAACTTCTGTTAAGTACAGCCTGAATTCCGTTAGAAATCTTCTCCCCACATGAATACTGTAACCCATGATCAAAGTGCCATCTAGTCTTCTCACAGAGAACTTAAGCTGGTTTAAAGCTCTCATTTAAAGAGCACCTTTAAACTGTTGCTTTATTCCTTTAAATCTTTGGTTGTTTGTGTGGGTTTCTTTTTAATTCTTCTTTCATTTTTTCAACACCATTTTGGAACCAAGGATTCCAGACCTAGATAGAGCTTTCCAGTAATGCACTCACTGCTTATACCTGTGCTGCCCCTATTTAAGTGCTAGGCCCTCTGTGCTCTCTGATTAAATTTGTATACCCATATTGGTAATGTATTAAAAAAAAAAGAATGAGAGAAATGTCCAGGGAAGATAAAAAGGTGATCCAACACTGGACACTGCTATGCAAGCTCTGAAAAGTGAAGAGACAGACCTAGACTGCAGAAAAGTTCACAAAGATGAAAGTGAGACAGTTACTTCTGCTTTGCAAAGGAATAGTCTCTCAAGAGAATAGCACATTTCTTGGCATCCAAGCTTCATGAATTTGAAGGCTGAGCAATTCAATCCTAGCTAGCTTGCCATGTGGAGATGATGATCTAGCATAAGGACCAAACACAGAAGTACAGATTATTTAAAATACTTTTCTTTCTCTAAGAAATTTGATGTAATAGGATGATACTTTGGCTAGAGATGCAAGATGCAGTTCCTTACTTATTCTTTTATTCACAATTAAAACAAACAAACAAATAAAAAAGCTTCCTGCCTACTGCCTTTTTTATCAGACTAGAACTGTGGTTTTGAAATTCTAATAAATATTCTCAAAATTGAGTCATTATTATAATTTTAAGTATTTATTATAATTAATTTTTCATAACTAATTAAAAGGAATAGCATATTCTTTTAATGCATACCACATGTTTGTTGGTGGGTGGTATATTCTATTTGTATATAGAAAAGTATATAAAATAATGGTGTCTTCCATTTTAGCAAATATTAGCTTTTAAATCAATGATTGATTCAAACTTAGTGAAGTTTCTGACAGATCCAAGGCAGAACACCATTAGCGAATAACTTGTTGTTGTCGTTGTTGTTTTTCAGATAATTAACTTACGATATAGAAGCCCATGCAACAATAGAATAAATGCTTGAGTAAAATAAAACTTTTTCTATCATCTCTGAGAATTATCATTAATACTATATCTAATGACTTTCATGATTTAAAATGATAGAGTAAATTATAAGAAAATAACTGCTTACTGAAATCCAGATGAAAGCTTTTTGTCTCATTGGGATTTTCTCCCATTCCCTCTGCTATGCCACAAACAAAGCTGTTCTAGCAATTTCAGTTTACAAAAATCTTGAGAGTAATACGGTGAGCTTAATTCAGTAAACCACCTAAAAAGGACCTAATTTAATCCAGAGGACAAGGTCTTTCAATATTTTATGTTTTATTTTAGTCTTCAGTTCAGAAAAAAAAGTTGAGTTTTTAAATCTTATGTAAAATATTAATAAAAGCTTTGTACAGATTCCAAATAATCATTTTCCTAATGTAAACTCCTACCAGATTTTTATGTTTTGGTGTAGCTTTCGTTCCCTCTCAGTGTCTCAGTTTCTGATACAGCTAGAAGTGTAATGATATGCTGAACAGAACAAGCATTAGATCTGGCAAGGGCCTTCACTGAGTTGCCTGTACTTTGTATCCAATTATCCTTCAGCCTCAAATTTTGAATTAAGAACTTCTATGAAAAACAATCCTTGGTTTCTTTCTCCCTCTACTCAGCACTTCTCAGTACCCTTTTAAATTAAAAATAAAAAAAAAAGAAAAAGATGCAGGTAGGCACAAAATTCCTATTCTAAATATCCATCAGCATTTTGATATCAGTGGTTAAATACTGAAGTATTGATACTTTAGTTAGGGGATAGTAGTGTCAACCTAATAATTTAACTGCATGCCACAGTGAAGGAAGTTACAACAGCTAGTCATCACATCAACTTGAACACCGGAAAAACAGCTTTCTGTGTAGACATGAAACCTCAGGTGGTAGCCTCACTATTAGAGACAAAAGAAGGATTTAAAGACAAGCTGATCATATTTGCTGCCAGCTGTAAGTACTTTTGCATTCTCAAGTACAGGAATACATTACATTTTTAAATATATAGAATCATTTTTTGCATGGCATCAGAATTAAGACTGTATTTCAGTAAAGCAATGGACAACTATAATGGTGAAAGCAAAGATAAATGGTGTTGTGTGGTTTGGTTGGGCCTTTTTTACTTTTTCATTTTAAGATGTTATATTTTATGTTATCGTGTCCGATTACAGTGGATTAAGCAAGTAGTAAAAGGAAGTTACATCCTCTGTTTACTAGCCTTATTATTTTGAGTGTTTTAAAAAGCCATTAAAATTCCAAGTCCTTTGTTCTGCCTTCCTTCTAGTACTACTTAGAAAAAGCAGTGGAAAAATTAAAACAATAAGAAAAAACCCTTAGAAAATTTTATTAAAAACTTCCATCAAGATTCACCTCCTCTTTGTCATCAGTCCCTAGTTTTCGTTTTTGGCAAAGCATTCCTATCAAGACAGTACAGATTATATTCCTTCCACAATAAAAAGTTCATGTTCCTTAGGAAAACTTCTGAAACAAAGTTTCACATGCCTTTGAAATGTACTTCATTACAACAGCTTATAGACCCCAATGAGTCAGAGGATATGGCAAGCTGTAGTAATAATGTGGCCCAGTTTGTTATGAAAGCCAGATAAGATTAATGATGAAGACAGTGTTTAAAGCTTATGTAGAGAGCAGTGGCAGCTCCAGAGGGCAATGGCTTGTTAGAAACTCTGTTCCTTTGCTTTTGGTTATATTGGGTTGAGAAAACTGTTTCAGATAGTTCCATATGGTGTGCTGAGAGTGAGGGAATATTGCACTGTATTCTGAGTAATTACATAGTCTTGTATGATTATAGACAGCTTCGCTTTCTAAAATGAACACAATGAACACTTACATGATATATTAGCTTGGTAGCTTAAAGAAACCAATGTAAAGCAAATTACTTATATGTATTGATATATCCATTGCGGAAGAGTATTCAACAGCACTGGTTATTTTTTCCCTATCTCTCAGTTCTATTTGAATTGTCATCTTTGTGAAGTGTTATAGGAGCAGCTGCTCTGTTTTGATCTTAAAAACTCATTACTCTTTTCTTCTATCAAATTAAACTATTTTGCATTCTAATTTATTCCTATTTCATAGAATCATAGAACACCAGGTTGGAAGGGACCTCAAGGATCATCTGGTGCAACCTTTCTTGGAAAAGAAATGTATATTGATGGAATATAGTACTGAAGGAATATATAGAAAGCTCTGCTGGTCTATGAGAGTTAAACATTCCATGCATAGTTACAAATAGATAGATAGATAGATATAGATAGATAGGCAAACAGACAAACAGACAGAGATAAAGATAACAGACAGATAAAGAACAGACAGAGATTAATGGAATTTTAGCAAAGATTAGCAGTTACTTCAGGAGAAAGTAGATTTCCATTACCACAAAGATGGTGTGAATGTGTAGCAGCAATAATAGGCATTTTCATAATGCCTTTCATTTCCAATACAGATATTTTTATTTTGCCTCTAATTGATTACTTGTAAATGACCGGAACACTAATATTTAAGACCTTCGATATATTTAGATAGTTCACTAATTCTACTGGCTGTCTGTCTACTTACAGAAAAAAGAAAAAAAAATCTTGACTAATCTACTGGGATATTTGGTCCGAAAACTAATGTCCAGTATGAGACTGGACCAATACAAACAAACAAGAAAAACATATACTTACAGTAGTAATAATTTAGAGTGTTATCATAAAAATATTTTGGTGCACAAGGGAATGGTGCACAAAAAGTTGTTTTGGGGTGTAAGGTTTTTTCCCCCGGTTTTGGTAATGAAAAGTTTTGTCTACGTAAATTCTTTCCTGACCTGCATGCAAAATGAAAATATTTTTCATGACATAACTTGGCAGTAAAATAACTGTTCTGTACCTGTTTTAACTCATGTTTGAGCTGAATGCAATTCTGAAATGTAATTAATAAGAGAAATAAGACTCTTTTATGAGTTCATTCATGTTTCTTGCTTATTCTACCAAAATTTCTGTGGGAAGACCCTTGTGACTGAAACAGTGCAAGACACCCAAGGGTACGAGCACTTCCCACCTCTCATCATAAGGATTAGTATGATAGCAACATACAATGCTTGGTTTGTTTATGTAAATGAATAATTTAAAAATGTAGCCTTAAACTGATGGACCAGAGTAATTTTTTAAATGGCTATATGTTCATCCAACATTTGGATGTAGAAGCACTTTTGTTACAGGAATGATTTCATTGTAGTGGATGAACTGTTTTCTTCATCCGTGTAAAAATATATATCCTCTATTTATTTCAGCATAAGGCACTCAAGGGGTTAACTAAACCTCGTTTCTATGGTGAAAAAAATAATTGGTATTGATTAGCAGTTGGTGTGACATCGCTGGAAGGGTTATTAAAGCCCTAAAGTACAGTACAAAATGATACTGAAAGCATCATGTACTCCCTAGACTGTCCTATACTAACCATTCCTGTGTTTGAGACGTCCTCCTGACTTTGCTTATGAATCTCAGGAGCTTTGTTACACTTAGTGATTTCAAATTCTAAAGAACATTTAATTAGTTAAATGGGGGCTAGGGTGAAGGGGAATTACCCAGATGTAGAGGCTGCTGTCTTTCTCCTCAAACAAAACTTGAGAGCAATTTCATTAAGAAAGAAATCATTAAAGAATTGGATCTTATAGCCATATCTTTTACGCAGCTTCATTGTGATAACAAAGTGACAGCAAGGGACTGGAAAGTACATACTTCTTTCCTTCCTTGTGCAGCTATTTTCTATTTTCAGTCAATGTATCCTCATAGTGAGCCAAGAATACACTGGACTTCGCATAAGTGATATACCAGCTAATCTACTCATATTTGTCAATTATATTTTAAGAAAATGGCTTGTCAAGAAATTCTTTAAAAATTATGCTAAATATAGAAGTAGCTCAAGGAAAACTTGTGTTAAAATTAGAACAGAAGTTGCATATCATGAGCATAAATGTCTTTTCACTTAGATTGCTGCTAATCCATTTTTTCTGTATATCAAACTGAAAATACTCATCATGACAGTTTCTAACTGTTTCAACAACAACAAAAAAGTAGTAGTTCAGTAAAAATGTCAAGCACACTTAACTGCTTTAGGGCCTTATTTAGACACCAGGTAGTGACTTAGAGCAGTGCAGCTGGACTCTGTCTTGTGCCTGGGTCTGAATCAAGACATGCTTCTCCTGTGCTCCCAGCTGGTTGTGACAGGTCGAGGTGCAGTAGAGGGGGAAACTGGGGGGAGTCTGAGGGTAACATCGCATGGTCCGTGGAGAGGTCCCAAAGGAGGGTTGCAATCCCTGTGGCTTCCACACTTGGACTACTTTAGGTTAGAAAATTTACAGTTGCTAAAAGATAAACTGCAATTTGATTGAAAGCTGTAGTGGTATTTTTTGTTTTTTTAATTCAGGTTCTCCGGTAGTAACCCATTGTAACTTCCTAGTAGTACAATTGTTCCAACCTCAGTAAATTGTTTCCAGAATTTAGCACAGCCAACTGCTAAAACAGGCTCTTCTAGCAGAAGGTGAGCAAGCAAAGAAATGCTGTGGCAAAGCTCTACTTTTTGCTTCTGCTATTCTTCTTTAACTTCAGTGTGCTGTGTCCCCGGTCTGCAGGAATTGGTTGGGATTAGAAAAATCTGGTCCAACATCTGGATTTTTACAAGTAGATATAAACGTAGTAATAGAACATGTACCCATGCTATTTAAGTCCATATATATACATTGTTGTTATTAGTGAAAATAGTATAAAACTGTGTATCTATCATACATTATTAGTGTTAATAAAATGTCCTTAAACCATCATTTTGTTGTAAGGAAATAAAGTGAATCTATCATAACAGCATTTTTACCTAACCGAAATGAATTCTTGTTCAGATTAAGACTTGTAAATAGGAGATACAGGGTAGAACACTAACTTTTCTAGACAAATTAATGTTACTGCATAATGCAGTACATCAGCAAATAACTAATTAATATCATTCCTTCTGGCCAGATGTGTTGGGAGGCACTTGAATATCTATAGTAACACACTAGCAGACTACCTCGATTAACTAGTCCTCCTGCCCCAAAATTTTAACGGGGTAAAAATTTGAAATAGCCTATCTACAATAAAAATCTGTTATCTTGAATTAAATCCTTCCAAGTTAGCCTTCCATAACTGAGAAGAAATGAAAAATCAGCTGTCCGTTATGAAACAGACAGCTTCACAAACACAGAAAGCCAAGTGTGGTGGTGGCTTTGTGGGGCCACGCTTGAGTTTTAAGTTACTATATAAAGTTAATACTTACTTGCAAAAGTTTACTCCAAAATAATACTTTAATTTCTGATTTGGTAGGTGAGGTGGTGCTTATCCTGTTCTTTGAAGCTATTACTACTGACTGCTTAAGGTTTCTTTTTACAAACACACTTTTACCTGGTGACACACTGCAATACTTTCTTTATCATGAGGGTATTATCCTTCAATTTTAGAGTAGAACATGACACAAAATATGCTATAATTGCTGGATATTCACAGTCCATTGAGACTAATGTACGAATAATGCATATAGGGGTCTTTTGATAACAATGTTTTACTTCTATTTTCTCCTTCCTCCTCTCTTCAACTCTACTACCTAATATTCATTTATTGCAACTTAATTTTCCAGGTATTCCCAGAGTTCCTTCTATTTTAAAAATAAACCCAAATATTGTACTTTACAGATGATCTAAACTTCTATTCAGTGGTAAAAGAAACTGCTGTAAAATGTTGAAAGAACTTAGCAGTAACTTGAACAACAGTTGCCCACTTCACATTATATGGTAACAAATTACACTGAGCACTGAAGCAAAGTAATTCAAAAACATCTGCTAAACAAAGACACAGGTAATGATAAACTAATCAAATGCTTTTGTGGATGACTGTCATCCAGCTTTACCTAAGAGCAGACAAGCTGTCAAATCAAGCTAGTCATTGTTAGGAGTTACTCAAGAAAGACTCAAAAAAGCAGTTCATTTGAATCTGTTTCAAGTAAAATAATATCTTTTCTACTAGTTATTTCATCTGAAAAACACATAAATAGAAATGCATCAATCCTGGATTCACATATTGCCATGACAATAGTTCTATAAAATTTCTTGAGAAAACTGCAGTCTTCAGTCCTGATGTTGGAGAGTTCATACAGAACCCTTACTATTGCCTTTGGTGAAAGAAGAATCCATCGTATTAGTGTATTTATAAAACTTTTCATGTGTGTCCATTCCTTATTGAACGATAAGTTTTCAGTCCTGTAGTTCCTGTGGACTATTTGGAGTAATGTGTAGTGCAGTAGTTTATTTTGCATTACAGTAGAGAATTTAAGAGAGTTTACAAATACATGCAAATAGATATGCCTGTTCTGGTCAATACAATTATTAGAATATTATACTGCCTAAAACTTAACAAGGGTGCACATAGTCTCCCTACAAAAGGATGTAAGTCACTGTCATGTCAGTGTGCGTGTCCTATGGGGAATGTCTTTGACCATTTAAAAGTGAGAGGGTTAGGTGCACAACATAAAAGCACGAGGAAACACTGAAAATAAGCTTTGCATCTTCTTTGGACCAAGAATTGTCCTACAAGCAGGAAAATCCTAGACTGTGTCCCTGAAATGCCATGAAATGCTATCAAGGTAAAGGTGCATCCTTTCATTATGATGGTATCTAATAGAACCAGTTCCCCTTAGCATCTTGTTAAACAATAGAAACTGCACAGGAAGTTACAGGTCTTTCTGATACAATTTTGGGTTTCTCTGAAAAACTTGAAGGTTACCTGAGTGTGGTTAAAGAGCTGTTTTTAACAGAAATTAATAGACAGGGCAACCCTGAGGCACCTGGTGGAGCAGAAACATGTTTAAAGTTGAAAGAGAAGCTGTTCTTTACTCCATCCTGTGGGCACAATGTTCTTTCTTACCCATCAGTCTTCAGTACCTTCACTCAAGCTACTGCAACTTATTGATTTGCATGAAATAAAGGAATTTATTATGTTTTCCTTTGGAAATTCTTTATACTTTTCTTTCTTATAAAGTGAACTGCCCAAATCCAGTTTGTTAACAGCAGTAAAACTACTGCGGTGAAATGTAATCCCAGTGAACTCTATTTATTAGAGCTTATCAGAGAATTTTGCAAGGCTTAATATTTCATTTAAAAATAGAAAAATAAAAATAGAAAAAAATACATATATTTTTACTTTTTGTATCACTTCTTGTCTTTATCCACCAGTAATGTTTCTTTGGATTCTTAGCTTTCTGCGTTCCTTTTCTCAGCTGTCTTTGATTTTAGTGATAGCTCTTCGACACTTAAATGTAAGGAGAGAAATATGTCTTTTCAATGACTGAGTTTGGTTATTTGCAGTAATGTAGTCTCCTCACTAAGAAGTTGAAATGTAAATTTGAAGGCTTGTACCTGTAGTCTGTTATGAATTTACTACTAACCTCCTCTGTGGTCAGATATGTCATTTTTTTCGCTCGAGGCTTACGTTTGTCCTCAACCTTTGTGTCTGCTTTTTCCGTTCAAATGTAACTCAGTTTGGTCAGGAGCCTTTTCTAACTTCATGGCTGCCCAGCACCTGCTTTCACTAGAACCTTAATGCTACGATGATAAGAATAATAAATGAAAGCAAATACAAACTCATTGCAAATAGGTTTATCTTCTAGTCTTTAAGTTTGTGTTGGAAGAGAGAAGTTTACATCTGGTGAAACTCTACTGTTGCTGAGGAATAAGTTGGATTGCTATGTGCTCTTTAGCTTGACTGCTCAAACGACTAAGTCCACAATTGTAATGGGGATATTCTTGATACACATTAAATCTTTCTATGGTGAATTCTTCTTTCCTTTGTAACTTATGACTTCTGAAAGATGTGAAATGATTTAATCAAATAGGTAGAAAGAAAGATAGGGAAAAATTGTGATAAGCATGAAATCCAATGTAAGATGTAATTTTCCACCAATTTGGTGTCTGCCTTCAAAAGATATAGTTGGGTAAAGGTTGGGGTTGAAAATAATTAGTTTTGTTGTCTGTGTTTGCAGGGTGAATTGGGACACAACCTGAACAAATGATGTTTCTTGTAAAACTGTATTAAAGCAATTTCTAGAAGAAAATTGTGGAAAAGCAAGACAAGTTGCTATTGGTGCACAGATCTCAAGAGTTTACAGTTGAAAATATTAATGATTTTTGCATTAGTCTTAACTCTAGGAGATTAAGTCCTTTTGACTGAGAAATGAAATGGCAAATCGTGCTGTCTTAAACCATACACTAATGAGATTTGTATAGGTTTCTGTAATTTTAGTTGAGTTTTATTATCTTTTCCCCTAAGATCTGTAAGCCAGCTCTTAATCACTGTAAGACATTTGTGGAAAAATAGTGTGAGTCATTATCTGTTCTTTTTATTGTTTCTTTTAAAGGAGAAACTTGTGTAGTCTCTGGCTAGTGTCTCAGTGAACATAGTAAAATAAATAAGTAATGCAAATACCTGGTTTATGGTTTGGGGGGTTGTTTGTTTGTTTTGTTTGTTTGTTTGTTTGTTTGTTTGTTTTAAAAAAAAGGAAAGCATATGTCTCTCTGTTAATTTTCATAATTTCAGAAACATATGCAAGACCTTTTTCGCCCTTGTCCTTATTCTTTTATCTGAAAAGCCACTGTTTCATGTTAAAGAAATAAGTCTTAAATAAAAGACAGCCTCCAAATATTGCTGGTCTGCCTCCTGCTGCTGCCCAAGAAAGGTAGATGTGAGGCACCGCATGTGGTAGAGAAAATTCTGCATTATGGCTGGATTGGAGGAGCAGCAGTGACAGGGACAGCACCAGGACACTGAGTATTGCTATTGCTATTGTACTGTTTTATGTTTGTCTCTTCTGATGTTTGCCTAGTGCTGAAAGAAGATAGGGACAATTGAAGTGATGTGACCTATCACCTCATATGTGCTGTGGCGGTTCTCTGTGTGTGCTATGGACCCAATCACTCCCTGGGTAGCATAACACATAATTTCCATTGATTTTGGTGGGAGTTGAACACAGGCAAGTAAGGGCAAAATTTGGTCTTTTGGCTGCCGTTATTCTGTGCTTGAAGATTGCAAAGGCAAATAAATGTCTGTGTGATTTCCTTCCTTCTCAGTAAACTACTGTGTGAAAAAGACTAAAAAACCAGAAACTTGCTGCAATGTCATTATCGGTTTGAAGCCCCAGCTTGTGTCACTGTAAAAAGAAGGGGAACATAAGCCAAGTTTTTGAAAATGTCAAGAATTATCTCTGCTTTGTCAGATTTGAGAGTGGCGTCATGGGGCTTAATTAGACATCGTGTAATAGAAAATGCAGGGGTGTTAGTCAGTAGTGAGTGTCTTTCACAGAGATATAAACATTCATGCTGCTACATTATTCGACATCTTTCCAGTGAGCTTGTGAATGACCTAAAATATAAAGAAATATTATTGTGCTATGAAAAGTCAGTCTGATGCTCAGGTATAATTCTTCCCTATTTGTTTCTAAGAGATTTTTCTAAATATACTAAAGAAATCAATTACAATGATTAGGATTTTTAAATGTAAAGCCTTGGAATTCTTTAACTGGTGTTTTGTTATGGGAAAACTTAAAATATCCATTAGTAATTCTGAAAATAGTATTTTTTTTTCTTGGAGAGGCTTTTAATTTGTAGGACATTGAAAGTATTGTATTCACAGAGTTCAGCTATGCTTTTCTGAAAGTGTAAGTGCATGAGCCTCATAAAGAGCCCTGATACAATTAGATACAAAAGATTTGCAGTCCTTTGAGTTGTGGGCATATCTTTGAAGAAACTTAGCTTTAGGGACATGTCATCTTTGAAAATTATAAGAAATAACAAAATTAAAAATCAATAAGTCAAAGATAAACCCTGATAACATTTTTTTTTGCCCCATTTCAGATTTTTTTTTTTTCCTATCCAACTTATTACAGCTTTAGATAATATCAGAACACTGAATTTTAAATAATTCCAGAGGGGACATGCAGAGCTAATCATACTGGATTATTTGGCTGGTAATGGAAGGTAATAATGGATGAACCTTTGCAAAATGCCTCCTAAGATTCATGGTTGTAATAATACACTTTCCCTACTGTGATGCTTGAATGGACACTAAACTGTGATAGAAATTTAGGACAGATTATAATAAGTTGCATAGTAAGTGGGCTGTTTATCTTTTTTGCAATAATCATAGAAATAATAATTAATAAAATCAGAATTTTCTACTCCAGAGTTGGGATTGCACTGATATAAAACTGCTATGTGAAAGAAGAAGCATCTTTCACAGTACATGAAAATCTCTATCCCTTTCAGTTGCATTGGTTCACAGAGTGGTTCTTTTTTCTGTATATCAGCAATTACTATTTTCCTTCAGAAATTTCAAGTATTCTTTGTTCAGTTTTTGAGATGCTATTTTTGAGATTACACTGCTCAAACCTAAGATTACACTTTTTATTTAACTAGTTGCTGTAATATAAATATTTTGTATCCTCACTGATATCAAGGGTCTAGAACAGTTTTTACATAGGGTAGTGTTCTGAAGATTAATCAGACAATGAGAAAATCTATTCCCCTGGGCCCATATATTTGCATACTGCTTCACTTCACTTGATGTATGGAAATATAAATAATAGAAATATAGAAACTCATAATGAGAGACACGATAGTAGATCTACGGAGAAATGCATGACAGTATCTGTTACGATATCTACTTCTGGCTTAAAAAAACAAACCAAATCCTTCTGCAAATCTGGAACAGAACAGTTTATACCTGTTTTTATTAACTTTGCGCTATCCAACAATGAATGCAGTCATACATTAGTCATGCAAATATTCTTATTAATATATCACCCTGCCACATTTTGCCATCACTGAAATGGAAAGATAGATATTTCATATCTATATACATGCATATATATGTGTATGTATACATTTTGAGTATACATAATACACATTTGGGGTATTTTTTCAGCTTTACAGTGGAAAACTTTCAAAACCTTTCATCTGCTGTATCAAACACATGCAACTGGGATCTTCCAAAAGAGAATGAAGTCATGGTCTTCTGAAACTGCAGCAATTAGTTCTCCTATAGATACTTTTATCGTTATGTATATTAAGATACAGTATTCCATACTGTGTCAGTTGAGCTGTGTCGTGGTTTAGGCCAAATTGGCCACTGGGGACGTGGGGGACCCCAGATGGGACCGACAGATGCTCCCCTCTAACCCTCTTCAAAAAGATAGGCAGAGGGGGGAAAAAGAGACTTAAGAGTTTAGAAGAAACTAAACTATTTTAATGAGTTATTAATAATAACATACAAGGAAATAATTAAATATATACAAAACCGTATCAAGCTCCCAGGATGACAGTCACGACACCGGCTGGCACTGGGGCAGTCCCAGGCTGGACTCAGTGACAGATGGGAACTGAATTCCGGGTCTGCCTTCAGGATCGGGACCAAAGGCAGATGATTGAAGTGAAGAGAGTGAGAGAGCGAAAGAGCGAGAGAGCGAAAGAGAGAGCGAGAGAGAGAGGGATCTGATCCTCAGCTTTTTTACTGAGCATGAGGCAGATGGGATGGAATACCCTTGTTGGTCAGTTTTGGGTCACCTGTCCTGTCTGCTCCTCCCTGCAGGTGGGACCCCACTGCGCTTTTCTGTTTCCGACCCTCCAATGTGGCAAACAACAAAGTTGGTTGGCCTTGGCTGTTATAGCGATAAGTATAAGCAAGAGCCTCTCCGCATACCATGCCTGGGCATCAGCTATAATCATTGGTTTTATCACTCTGAGAGAGTGAACATTACCTGCACAATATGCTGTTAATGTCAGTTGTTAGAAGAGGCCCAGCTAAGAAGCGAAGTTACTGAACAAAATTGGTCCTGTTTCACCTCAAACCAGGACATGCTGAAGTATAAGTTATACATTTATTGGTGTTTTCATTGTCTTAAGTTCAGTGTTGCTGTCAAACATATGACACGTTATATTGTGGAAGCCATTCCAAATTTTTAAGGAAAAAAAAATCTAGGAACAATCTACCAGGGTATGTACTGAAATTATATTTTATTAATATGCAATATTTATACATAACACATATTGCCCTCTCTTTTTTTTCCTGTCTCTTGTAGTACCCATGTTATTACAATATCAAAATACCTTGCTGTAATTGAAAAGCATCATAGTTATAAGAATATAATTAAGTAGTTGCTGCTATTGGAATAATTTCAGAAATAATTCTGGTTTGTCTTAGTCTTTCCATTGCTCCTCTTTCTGTCTGTGAAATTTCTAAGGTGGAATCAGACTTTAAGGACTTGATTTCTGTGGCTGATTGAAAACCTGAGTGTGCAGGCCTCACCGTGATGCAAGAGACATGTATTTGGCTATTTTTCTATCTCTTATCTGAAGCCCAAACCTGACACAGTAAACCAAAAGAAAATAAATAAATAATAATTAAAAAAGACCCCACCAAATGCTTATGTTCTCTAATGTACAAGCAGAATTGCTTCATCAACCCCTGTGAAATTTACTTGCAAGCTTAATCTTTTGTTGCTGAAGATGGTATTTATCTCTTTAAAATGAACAGAATTAGTCCTTCAAGGGGGGTGGGGTGGGGGGAGAAGAGTGCTTTATACCAGAAGAAGAGAGAGAAAGAAAAAGGTTGAGTCTTCCTATTCCTAACTCTTCAACATGTTATGTGGATTCTAAAATGCTAAAAATGGGACACAAATCCAAACAAGGTAAAAAGCAAGAGCTGTAGTTTTACCCATTCAAAGTAGCTGGACATAGGTTTTATTTGGTTTTATCTCCTATTTTATAATTACAGAGATATGCTTTAGCATAGCTGGAGTTTCTTTATGAGGAAAATGGAGAAAGCACCATCACTGCAACATGCACAAGTTTTCCTTTTGCTGGCTCATTAGAGGGAACGTCTGCTTAGTGATCCCTTCTCTAATTGTTTACACCTTTTAAATATCTGCTGCGTGTGGAGAAATCCCTATCTCTTGCATTAGAGATGAATTATGCTTTTTAAAATAAAACCTGCCAGCTTAAGGTTTTCTTCTGCATGGGTTAAAAAAAAACAACAACAAAACAAAACCAATCAAAAAAAAAACACACAGAAAAAAAAAACCACAAAAAACCAAACGACACGACTAAAAGTACCAAACAAACAAACCTGAGACATCTTTAACAACCAATTTCATAACAACTGTCTTTTTCCCAATTTTCCAAATAATGTGCAACATTGTAACCTGTCATGTTAGATTATATCCATCATGCAGCACGATAGCACCTGATTTGACATAATGGGATGTGAAGGCAAGTATTAGACGCGAAGAGAAGAAAACGGTTTTATAAATGTCGAGCATGCATTTGTGTGTTTGTGTATCCTCACTTATCTTACTATATAACTCATAAAAGCCACATTTTGCTCACATTAAGGGTTTGACTCCAATCCACTATACCAAAGACATTTTGAGTGCAGAATAAAGCTGTGTCCTTAGCTCACCCTACCACACTACAACACATTACTGTCTCTGTTATGTAACATCAGTCATTCTTTCAAAGACTTGTCTGTTGACATTTGAGTGATTTAAAGGTACTTTAATTCTGAAAAAAAAAAAAAGGCCTTTTTCCCCACTTTATATCATCTAGTGTGTGTACTCATGAACAGAGTGATTTTACAGTCCTAAGCAAAGCTTGTGAGTCTTAGAAGTAACTTTTTTTTTTCCTGCATCACTTGTTATAAGTAATAATAGACTAACCAAATAATCTGTGTTCAAAGGAATCTCTGGATGTCATCTAGCCTAGCCTCCTCAAAACAGGGCTAACTTCAGAGTTAGATCTAGTAATGTGACTTTTTACTTTTTAATGTTAAAGTGTAGTATTACCATAGTTGGTAATACATACCATACAGATATATGTAACAGCATCCAAATTTTTCACTTTATATATGGATCTTTTCTTTCTTCTAACTTGTATTTGTTTTTCGTGCATCATAAACAAGTTGTTATGCCTAAGCAAATAATATATTAATAACATAGAGTAATAAAAAATAATAATGAAATTACAAATAAAAATAACATACTGCATTGTCAAAAAGGTCATTTTTGTCTTAATGATGGCAGTGGGTCAAATTACAAATTGAACTGGTTTTGATCTTGTTCCTTAGATTTTGTTATTTAGAACCTGTTGAGAACTATTCCCAGTCTTAGGTAAGGCTGAAGTGCTTCAGAAAGTTAGCCAAACGCTGTCCTCACTTAATAAGGAAGACATACAGCTTTTATTTTAGCAGCGCAACACATAGTGTCCCACTTTACTTAAAACCCAGTCTACATGGCCAAGTCGCTTCAGGAACTTTCTATTTTAGCATTTATGTCTACTGTTCTCTAAGAAACATTACTTATGTTTCCATCTACGGGAGGATTTTTATCTGCATTACAGAAATACGGGTTGAAAGAGAGGTTGTGTAGTTCAGCCTCCCTAATGAAGTCAAGAAGGCGGAATCTGCAATAGTGACTATATCAGGTGACAAAGTGTTTCTAAAGCTGAGTCTTGAAAATCTCCAAAGATGGAGATTTCACAACTTCTCTGTGTTGCCTGATCCAGTGCTGTACAAAAATTTTCCCTAATGCCCAATGTAAACCTCGTAAGTCACAGCTTCTAGTGGTTTCTCCTTATTTTAGAATTTGCCACTGCCAAGAGTTACGGTCATAGTTCCTCCAAGTAGTTGTAGGCTTATCCTCCTCTTGGCCTCCTCTTCAACAGGCTGAACAACCCAGCTCCCTCAATGTCCTCTGGCAGGCGGTACCTCACTACCTTAATCTTCGTCTGCTGAGTACTTTCCAGTTTTTCAGCATCTCTCTTGAACCGAGACACAAACTGGACGCATATTCCAAATCCAGCCTCACTGGAACTGAGCTGAAGAAGATGATAACTTAACTCTGTCTGGTGACCACAGTTAGTCTTATGTAACCCTGAATGTGGTTTGTCTCACTTACAATGAGAGCAAACAGTTCAATCCTACTTAACCTGCCATTCCCTGTAACACCCAGATCATTTTCTGATGATTTGGTACTCAGCCAGCTGCTTCCCAGTCTGTATCAATGCACTGGTTGATTCTGTCCCAGGTACATAATTTTGCATTTATCTAAACTTCGTGACATTTCTGTTAGCCAAATCCTCAGCCTTGCAGTCAGTCATATCAGCATGATCTTTTAATATCCTCAGGTCAACCCATCCAGTCTCATGTATTAGGTATACATTTGTGAGCTCTAGGATATATATACGTATAAAATCTGAGGAAGAATGTAAACACAAAGTACAGGTTCCAGTGTGAGGAATATAGCTGTTTTTCTCATCAGTAGGCAATAGCTTTTCACTATATCCTTTCCCTCACATCTTCCTGTGATCTACCATCTCTAATTTCATGCTTTGATCTTCAACTGGTACTCATGAATAAAACAGGCCCAGGCAATACAAGTTTCATATATGAACCACAAGGAAAGTTTAATTGCTCATAGATAATGCAAATCCAAAAACTGGTTGAAGCATATAAGTATTTCTTGTTGTGCATTTGGGTTTTTTTTCCCTTTTTTCTTTTTTTTTCTCTTTTTTTTGTCTTTCACATCAAAGCATAGGTCCTATGAACTTTCTGAGTTCAAAATCTAAAGACAAAACTTTTTTATTTAAATGTTTTTGACTAGTAAAGAATTCCAAAGAATACAAAGAGCAGAAACAGACCACTTTGGAAAGGGTATCAGATTTATTTATTTTTTAATCATAGTATGGGAATTGAATCTCTAGCAGCACTTTTGCTTCAAGAAAAGAAAATAAGTAAGCATAGTTTTCTATGAATAAGCGGAAGATTGCTGAAATCCTCTCTGACCTGTATTTTCGGTGTATATAGGTACGACAGGAAAGATCAAGTTCTAAAATAGATGGTGTATTTTCACTGTATAAAAGGAAGAGTCAGAATCTTAAATGGAAAATAAAGTATTACAAATAATCATTAAAAATCTGTGAAAAAATAACTAGATAATGGTACATTGGGTGTTTATAACCAATTTCTATTGATATCAGTCATGACATAAGTATCCATAAACAATACATAATTGAGTGTTATGGGTAGCGGTACAGTGAATTTAGTTTGTTCATTACTAAATAAAGAAATGTATTTTTGAAGTGTCACAGATTATGCAGTTAGGTGGAGGTACATTTTCTTCAAGGAACCAATTCCTCATTCAGTTATTAACACTCCACTACTTTTGCTGTTTCATATTATCCTTTTTTCTATCTGTAATGTTGACTCCATCTTTTGTGGGACTGCATTTCCTTAATTAACCTCAAATAACCACCAGGAAATTCACAGGGGAAAAAAATAATGACAACATTAAGCAGATTTTTTTCATCAGTTAAACTAGATTTTTGCTTATGTTGTGCTATTTCTGTTCCTCTCGAAATTTGGCTTGGTGATGTTCTGTTAGAAAGACAGATACAAAATTTTAGTGCCAGATATGATTAGAATTCTTGTGGGTTAATGAATTGTCATATAATATTTTGACAAATTCTGATGGACAAATTGTATACACTTTTCACTTTCTGTCTGATAACTTTAGTGATCTAGAATTATGTGTCAGTGTTTCTACAATTTGATGTACAATTGATTTCCCCATTCCATTGTGCCATTCCCTTAGGAAACTCATTTTGCAAAATAAGAAAACAGAAAGGTTGAAACTTTTTTCTCTGAAAACTCAGTCATATAAATTGTTTATAGTACTTCATTAAACTGGCTGCTGAATATAAAAGGCTTACTCTAAGCTTTAACATACTCTCTTCCTTGACATGGAAAATTGACTTTTTCTCTGTTCAGGAATGTATTCAAGATAAGCTACCAATACAACACACAGGGAACTGAGTGTTGAATAAAAACTAAATGCACCACCTAACAACCACTGACTTTTCTTCTGTCGGTTTACTACCTAAAATAGAGACTGTTTCCAGTATCACACTGTTGTGGCATTATCCTTGGACTATGCATTTTTGCTAATGAGAGTTGTGATGGCCATTTCTGAATTGTTCTAGTTTTACTTCTACATGTTTTTTCTATGTTGCTTACATGGTGAAAGCTAAAAAAGAAACCATCATTGTTTTGAGAAAGACAGAGCATTAACAATTATTTGAAAGACATTCAGTACTGAATTTCTTTGACTAGGGGATTATAACTGAAGGAATATTCTGATGACCCAGCAATAGTCCGTTATCAATAAATTTGCTTTATTTTTTAATGTTGCTAATATCCTTACAACACAGAAATTCTTAGTGCTTTGAGAGGTTATTAAACAAGTAAGTAATTATACATAGGGAAGTGAAATACTGTCACAGCTTAAATATTGGATAAAAAAGGATAAAAAGAAAAAAATATGTGTTACCTTTTTCTCATGGGAAAACTTCAACAATGATGCTGAGTTCAGGTTCTGTATTTGGTCTTTTACATTTAATCTTTGTATTAAATATCCATATTAATAGCCTGAAAATACAGAGGGTAACGAGGTAGATCTATTTGCAGATGACATATTTAACATCAAAGAGATATTTGCTCAGGATCAGAGAAATCATGGGTTTTTTTAGATATCCAAAGGAGCTGAAACAAATGGTAAATGAAAATACAATACATTAAATTGTAGGGAAAATAGCTTATAGTTGAATTCAATCATATAATTTAAAGTCTTTTAAATTGGATATACCAACTTAAAAAATAATAAATGCATATGTATAATGTATAATGGTATAGAACTCATGGAGAAATTCAGCTTAACATATCAATGTAGTAAAAAAAAAAAAAGCAAGCTTTTAGCATGTGTAAGAAAAGGGATAGCAAAGAATAGAAAAGGTATCATAATGCTTTAAATACTTCTTCTAGAATGCTATGTAATGCTGACTTTCCTGTATCTTAAAGGATATCACAGAACAAAAAGAGGTTCAACAATAGGTAATGCAATCCTGAAGTGTGGAAAAGTTCTGTTGAAACAAACTGAAACTACTGCAAAAGAAAATGAGTAAGTGAGGGACATTATAATAGTTTTTCTGGTTTACGTTATAAGTCACATATTTCCACATGGCAAATTCTACCTGTCTCTGAACACAAGAAATAGGGGACAGTAAATTGAAATTAAATGTTGTGCAATCTAGAAATGCTTATATGTTTATCGTTCTTTTTCATGCACATGTAAATGGATTATAAACCTCATTAATACAGGGCATGGTTTAGAACAAATATTTAGGAGATTTTTAAAAGAGGGAATAATGATGTTGACAACACATTTAACTTCTTGTAACAACTCATAAACCATTGCTTTGAAATTAATATTTCATTCTAAGGTTAAAGTATTCTCTGTCTTTTAGATTGAATAACCTTAGATCTGACTGTTGTAGGTTTCTTATATCTTCCTCTGTCAGAGACAGGTTATTGAACTAAATAGATCTTGGATCCATTCCAGAGTATCAGTTCTCTCTTTGTGCTCAGTGCACCATGTGTTTATAGTAAAGCTCTATTAATACCAAACTAAATGCAGGTTCCCTGTAGTGAGGCACAGTCCTCATTTCAGACATTCAGAAGGGAAAAAGAGATGGGAATGAAGCCGAGGAAGTTACTGGTGAAGGGAAATAGGTGATAGAGGAAATGATGTAGGTGGTAGATATACAGAATTTATCACTATAAGCTTAGGCAGAGGAACAGTATGGGAGATTCAACTTTGATTTAACTTGGTCTGGTCTTCAATTAAATACCTAATAACTAAAGTAAGACACTTTCAGCTTTGAATCATATTTGCTTTCTTCTACATGGAGAAGAGAAGTTACTAAAACACAGGCTCAATTTGTGACAACTTTAGGTACAAAGCTAATTCCTGGCCCCAACTTCTCGTTGTTATACATGTCACAAGTATTTGCCATTGTATAAAAAATTAGCTTGTTTGACCTCTTTTCCTAGTCTAAGTAGTCTTGCCAAAGTAAATCCTCAAGGTCGCGTTGTTCAGCTGGTAGAATTTGTCATCACTAAATAGTTCATCTACCTGATATATCGGATAGACCTTTGTGCAATTGTCACATTTTCAGAAGATACTGTCTTGGCAGCTTTATAGTTCAGATTGTTCCAGGCCTTTTTTTTCCAGAGCCTGGCACAGACTCACAGTCTGCAAAACTTTCATAAACATTTCTAATCAACCAATCTAATTGCACTGCTAATAGCTGCTATTGAATTTGGTGTCCTCTGAATTTTAATTTTCAGGTTTATTCTGTTGTAAGCCTTCTGGTCACTATCAAGGTAAACAATTAAGATCTAATCTCAGCCATCAGTGAGTGCTGAAGAGATACTCGCTTCATAACAAGAGAATGGCTTCATCCTTCATGCACAGTTAAGAACTTGCAGCTGACTTGGCTGCATTTGGGGATCAATGGATAAAAGAGTCCATTAAATCATTAACTGTTAAGAGTCTATTAAATCATTAACTTTCTTTCTGGATATAAGTTTTTTAATAACATTATTACAGGGATCAATGGCTAAGAACATCTGTCCTGCTGTTGCTGTACCAACACCGAAATAAATATATGCCAAAATTTGCTGGATAAAGTCTTCCATTCTCTTAGCAGACCTGATACCTGGAAAGTTATTCTGTTCTTTTTTCTAGGACCTTTTGTTCTTTTGATCTGTCTCCAAATATTTCTATATTAAAAAAAAAATATTCTTTTCATAGGCAAAATATTTATCCTTTCAAAAGTGCTCATACAAACCTCCTTGCTATTTCTGATATAAACTTTCTAGTCTTGAAAGTAACAAAAACTTACTGAACTATAATTTTTTTCCTTTATTTCAGAAAATGTTAGTTACATGGCCTTAGGGCTATCATCTTCTCCTTGTTCTTCATGTTCCTTATCCTCATCCTTCAGCAAATTCTGAATGTAACTATTAGATGAACTGGGATTCCTAGTATTCTTAAAGATTCTAAACCAGTATGTACCAGAGTACTTGGCAGTTTACCAGTATGTCTAACTAATTTGTGCACCAGATACGCTGCAATTTATTCTAATGTTAATTCTGAGAATTTCATGAAGTCTGATTTAATTAAGCCTTATCTGTCTTCTTTTTAGGGGGGGATGGGGGCGCGGGGGCACAATGGCCTTAGTTCTCTTCCCTAGTATATTCTGTGCCTTAAAAGCACCCTTAAATCACAGGAAAATTTCTGTCCTGGTTTTACTAGTTTTTGCCTCCAGAAAGTCTATCCATTTTGGGAGTACTGAGAAAGGGAACCCCCCCTCACATACTTTTTTTTCTGAAGTTTTGACTATTTTTTCAAGTCTTTCAAGGACAGGGTTATTTTCTTTTCATTCTGGCATCGACGACAGAGGATCTGAAGAGAAGAAGAATCTCCTGTTCCCCTAGCTATGCTTGCATCATAAGCCTTTTTCTTGCAGTCCATTCCTTTTTACAGGTGCTCTGTTTAATTATTATTTGTTTTATTAATTACCCCTCTAATTGAAAAAGGAGAGAAAACCACATTGCATTGAGATTCAGTCATACTTGTGATTTATTTGACTGTTAGGCAAGTTTAGGAAGAGGTCAGAGAATTAAATGAACTAATTTTTTTATGTTTTTAAAAGGAAGAAAAGTTTTTAAAGCAGAAAGCAAATACTAAATTAAAAAAAAAACATGAGAAAATGTTTTCTATTTGAAAAGTATGTGAAGGTCTTGGTCATATCTCTATTATGGAAATATTTATTGCAATTTAGGTAAAAACTGATTTAAATTGATTTTAACATAATCAGTCCTTTTATGTTCTGACTGAATATATTGTGTTAAAAAACAGTAAACAGAACTTAAAGACTTGAAATACCCTGATGTGACCAGTACAATGCACAGTGCCTAGCAAGAGCTATAAGTGTTGATTTCAGAGGGTTTTACCAGTGTAGCTAACATAATAGACAGCACCAAAAAAATCAACTATGAAAGATGATTTTTCTGTTCAAAGTTCAAATACTATGATTAGTATTATGAGCTCACACATCCCATTAATTTCAGTAGAAACTCTAATGCTGATTTTGGAGACATAAATAATATTGTAACATTATATTCTTATATAGAATCCACTCTGGTTTTATCCAGAATCTTATTGCTGAGATTGTGGAAGTTATCTGCTAGGAAGTTCTTAAATATCTGAGCCTTTTACTTAATAAATGGTGCATAATAATCCAGTGTGCCAGATGTCTATAACCAAAGACTTGTTAAGCCAAGCTAATTAAGTAAAAACAGTAAGCCAAATAATTAAGATGAAAGTCATGACCTGTAATGACCCCAGGTCCTGTCTATGACACAGAATTAATCTTTAATCATGCCTAATGGCTGCTTGCATATTTAATGCCTCCTACAGTTACTATCCTCCCCAAAGGGAATCCTTGGTTTCTTTCTTTCTTTCAGTAGTTCCTTTGGGAATATGTGTTAATTGCTCTTACAGAGAAACAAAAGTAGTTCAAGTTTTCAGAGCTTTTCCTTTTCTCCCCCCCTC
>VZSZ01005513.1:355634-385162 GCA_013398815.1 Ibidorhyncha struthersii
TGACTGTCAGCAGCATAAATGTACAGAAACTTTTAGTTGTGTCCTCAGTGGCATCACGTATAAGTTCCTCAGAGAACTTTAAACTGTAGGTGTAGTGTAAGAAATACCTAATAACTAATTTGCTGATCACATTGATCAGACAGCATGACTTGCATTTAATTTTGGTGAATGAAAGTGACAGTCTGATACATGGTTCAGGTCAAATTTAATTTCTTGCTAAAACGTCTAAGTTGGCAAAATTGTCACAGGCATATCAAATATGCTATGCTAATCTACCAGATGACTTTCAATAATATTTGGGGATCTAGAAATTTTGCTGCCAATCTTGTTTTCTCCTGCTCTGAGCAGGAGGAGATTAATCATGAGGTTTTGTTTCCTTTCTTACTTTTATTCCGTTCTTTGATTCTGTTTAGTTTTCGGGGGAAGAAAGTGTTTCTCTTAAAAGTTGTAGATCCCTCTGAGGGAGAATATGCCCTGTCAAATTTTCATAGGATTTCACACTGCCAGTGAAGTTCCTAAGCTCACAGAATGCTTCTCCCCTTCACAGCTGCAGAGAAAGATCAGTATCATGAACTTACTTTAACTAGACTGCAGCCTTTCCAGGGTAACATACATTTAAGGAAACTGTGATAAAATTGTCCTTTCCTGCAATCAGTTCCACCTTTTGAAGGGCTGCTGTCTCCATGAAAAAAAGTGCCAGGAAGCTAGCAAAAAATAGGTTATCTTCTTGTAAAAGACAAACCTTTTTTTTAAAGAAGGGCCTTCTATTCTGTTTCCAGTTATCAGGAAAAAAAAAAAAAAAGACTTCTGAGTGACCATTGCTAAGCACCTATCCAGCTATGGCAACATGATAATCTATTAGACTTACTAAATCCATGACTGCCAAGAAGAAAGAGACTGCCATGGGGAACAGGAGAAAACTATATCACACAGCTCAAAAAACTCCAGCAAAATCTGAGACACCTTAATCTTAAACACCCCAAAATTTTTGTTTTCTATACATCCAGATAGACGTAAGAGAGGTTTTTTCCTCCCAGTGTATTATGATCTCTTTGATGATGTGAGAGTTATATATCAGTTTCTGTGGCCAATAATCTTCTTCTGCTTCCCCCTGCTTATGTGATTGACCATTCAGCTGTTTCTCTTCAGCTCAACCTCTAAAGGAGCTATGAGATTTCCTTTGTCTGCATGTCTAAATCAGGTAAACATACTTTTTACATAAGCTTTTATTTTTTCCTTCAAAGTCTGATGGAGACAAGGCACTTTAACATTTCATTATCATCTTAATTCAGTAAATCATTTAAGCATGTGCTTAGTCTTCCGTATCTTGTGGACTTCACGTATCAGATATTCATCTAGTGTAAATTAGCATAATTTCACTCAAAACTGAAACCACTCTTATTTACACCAGCTTTAGAATTGACTTAGCCTCTGTATCAGGAGCTGCAGGTGGTTACTGAAGAGACTTGAATTTATTACTTATTATGAAGTGTCAGAGTCCAATACTCTCTGATCAAATTCTTTTAGATATTCCACATGTGGAGGGTGTAATGTTTAATATCAAATTTACTTATTTGAAGACAATTGATGTTACATGGGATTTCTAATTTAGTGAAGTGATACAAAATATACTGAAAACAATATAAATGTAAGTTGTGCTTAGCAAAATATAGCAATTGCAATATACAGTTCAATCACAGTACCAATGTGATTCCTATTACCAGTCTCTATATTATACTCAGAAGAGTTAGGTTTACATCCTGTGTGAGCTGATTTTTCATTTTTTCTGTATTTTCTATTTTTTCTGTATCTTCAGATATAGGAAAGTGTAACATTTGCACCATTTCAACGTGTGAATCCAGCAACTTCATGTTTTTTCTTTGTTTACTTATTCTCCCAAGTCATGATCTTAATGGTCCTAGATGATTTAAATCCAGAAAGGAGGGAAAAGTCAGATTTAGACAGAAACATGGGGCTATGTCTCAGCCCATTACAGAAGTACTGAATAAGCATAACACCCGTACAGAATTAAAAGCAACTAAGCATTATGAAGCTAAACCAGAAAAGATCAAAAGCTCTGCACATCTATATCTATACAGAAAGAAAAAGATGTTCAAAGAGCACCATATAATTGTTTTTGAGTGCTTACTGTTTTATCTGAGTGACTTTCAAACCCTCTCTTTTTGGGCAGTGTAGATAAAGTACCGATTGCATGAGCAAGCACCTGACATGCATGAGGCAAATCAAAGCGTTCAGAAATCCAGAAGTTGCACTGTTACTTTGGGTGAACTCCTGAATTCATACTATATAAATATTTTCCTACATCTGGACTGGGAGATACCCTTCTAAAGGTTAAGTAATCTTTAAACAGTAATGGTGAGTTATGGTTACAACCCACGCAGAACCTGGTGCAGGTCCTTACCATGGTCTCATCATCCAGTGATTACTTACCCACACAGCTGGAAAAATCAAGTCTTGTTTCAAGGTTGAGTTTGCCTAAATTCAGGTTCAAGCCATTTCATACTGTTTTTCAGTCTGGAAAACTGAAACTTGCCAGTATCAGACCTCTCGCTCTGGATGTGCAAGTACTTGCAAATGATGACCAAGTTGCACACTCACTTTTCTCATAGATGACCTCTGAGCTGTCTCCTGTGTTTTCTTGATATTTACTGAAGTGTGCATGCCTGGTTGAGATTTTATTATCTCAACCAGTGTCAAGTCTGCAAAATTTAGAATATTTCCTCTGCTTATAGCACAGAGTAGACAGCAATTATTTATGCTGATTCCCAAATACTTGTTGAGGTACTGAGTGGGCTGAGGGCTCCCCAGGACCAGGAGCAATGGAGGGTCACCATGGGGTCTGTCAGGGCAGGGCCCGGTAGCCAAGGCCCATCCCACCACCCCAGCCAGGAGCAGGGCAGCTGGGGAACACTGGAGCAGACCCAGCCCCGTGCATTGGGCACCTCCATGGGGACAGGCCAAGGCCAGGCCAGGGATGTGGGCCCACAGGTGGGCCTGGCTTGGTGGGGCCCATGGCTGGGCAGGGCAGGGCTGTGGAGAGCTGGAGACCGGCCATGCTGCCATGTTGCTGGGGCAGGGGCTGACGGCACCGGGGGGGGGCTGAGATGGGGTCCTGGGCCTTGGGCAGGGTATGGGGAGGCCAGGGGGAGGGGCGCTGGGCAGGGACATTGAGTCCTGTGAATGTCCTCAGGGCCTTGCTTTCTACGTCTTCTAAGTTTTAAGTACAGCTTGAATTGTTAATTCCCAGGTGCGTTAGCTTTTATTTGCTCTATTAAAATGCATTTTGTTCATTGGGGCCTTAGAGCTCAGTGATCTGCATCATGCTGTAAAAGTAACTTGTCCTTAGTATTTATTACTCTATCAATCTTTGTGTCATCTGTAAACTTCAGTATTAAAAATGTTAAATTATCCAGTAAACTACCGGTAAAAAGTGTAAGAATCGTGTTGGATTTACAAACGATCTCTGCAGGATCACAGCAGGACTTGAGTCAGTAGGCCAGCACTGGCAACAAGAGAAGTAAGGGAAGAAAAGGAAACCCTTGTCCTCCCTTTTGTGTTTGAAGTAAGATATTGTGTTGTGTTCACAGTGAGACAAGTTGTTTGGCCACAGATTACGCTGTCACTCTTCTCAGGTTTTGGGGCATTTAAGGACATATGGCCCATTGTGTCAAATGGAGGCTGAAAGAAAGGTGCTCAGTAGTTGTAGTGCAGAGTGGTGACAATGCATGGCTGTGTTTTGAAGCAGTGCATTAACACCGGTGAGCTTGTGGGAATGATATATTGATGATGATGATGAAGCAGTGTCAAGGAGGTCACTCTGTGCATTTACAGTTCTGGGTGATTCTGTCTGCAAGGTCAGATTGTGTCATGCTTTAACCATTCTGAATAGTGATCTAGGAGAAATTTTTTTTCATTGTTAGCTAGAAAGTTTTATTATATATTGTGAACACCTCTGTCAGATGCCTAGCACCCGCTTACTGCAAGTCACTCTGTTTCCAGCACTTTGTAAAACCTATAGGGGTTTTGAAGGATGATAGGCTTTCTTATTTTAGTTTTGTAAAGCTATTAAAGCTTCTTTAAACTACTGGCCTTATTTGATAAGAAGTCCTGCTGTCACATGCTTTTGCTTTTTCTAAATCAAATAGAACACACAGAGATGAGCTGTACTTTGGGACTGAAAGAACAAACAGTTCATCTTGTGATCTGAAATGTCTGCTATGAAAACATCAGCATCTTAAAGACACAATAAAGTGCTAGCAGTGGTGGAACATTAAAATGTATGTGAGTTTATATAACTGTTTGCCTCTGTCTTTTCCTCTTCTCTCACTTTAAAGGTAGATAGGAAAGTAAGCACACAAAAGTGAGGTAAATTAATGAAAAGCATGAGTAGAACATTTGCATTGTCTACTTATGTGTCATTAAGATTGAAAGCTTTATTTAAGTGCACCTTTGTCTCTTACCTAGACAAGTAGGATAAGTTTAATGAGTGTGAGCAGCCACTGCTTGTATCCATATAAACCCTATCTGTGCCTTTTGTCAAGCAGAAAAATAATGATAAAAAGGAACTAAGATTAGCCTTTGACAGTGACAATTCTCTATAAAAGACTTAACAGTCATTGATGGCGTTTAATGTATAAGTGTACTGGATAACATTTACCTTTATGATGAAACTGCATAAAGAAACAAAAGCATTGGCTTAGCGGGTTTTAGCTGTAGTTGGACATTATATGCTACACAAATCCCAGCAGAGTCTGCTGTTCGAAGACTTCATTGTTATTCAGTTTGTTAACATGACAATGATCAAAGATATCCAGGCTAAACCACTCATTTATTCTAATTAAAATAACTGTTCTGATCTGTTATAGGTTTTATCCTTACAGTGTGTACATCTAGCAAAAGGGTAATTGGTAACCTTAAAATGTTACAGAGAAAGGCATAGTGCATTCTGTCTCCAGCAGCACTGTGGTTTGATGCAGAAGGACCAGAGTTTTTAAGCTTATTTTTGCTTCATCTCACTTGTAATAAAAGCATTGGTCATTTACTGAGAGGCAGGTTCCTGGCAGTCAACCAGGTAGCTTGACACTTTGTTTCATATTACAGTTGAAAATATGACAATAAGAAATCACACTAAGCAGGCTGATTTATACCTTACTTTAAACTTCCTTTTGTTTCAGAAAAGCATGCAAAAGCAGGCTTTATGTGATAGTCCAATTGATTTATTCGAATCAGAAACAACTCTGTGGTATATTGATTCTTGGTACATTTTATTTGCTGTGTGTCATCTCCTGCAAATTATTTATATTTAATTTAAATTACCTGACCTTTTAGAATTGCAAAATAATTAAGTGTCTTCCTTACTGTGAGAGATGGGCTGGCACTGAACTGATCAGCTTCCTTTAGCAGTTTGAACATCAAAATATTCAACTAATTTCTTAAAAATAGAGGACTGATGAGTGTGCATATTCTTTTCCACATTCTACCAGCTCTTACACCACTTTCATCTCTGAACCAACCTCAGGAGCTGTAATGAGGTCTGAGAATGATAAGTGACACAGTCTGCCTTCTTTAGGTACCTAATTTAAGTTGTGTGATTAAAGTTATGTGCTGTTTAGTGTCCTGGACTTAAATCTTTGCCTTTGGTTAGGCAAGACTACTGATTTATTTGCTGTGTCCAAATTACAGTTTTTGGACAGACCAAAGGACTAGTTAGTGTGGGGATTCTTTTGGTGCAGAAGTAGCAAATGAAACTACCACTACCATTGTGAAAGTTTTCTTGCATTCACTCAGCAGGAAACAGCAGACCAAGTGTCCTCTGAGAATCAATACCATTCTCTCCACCTTGGAGGGAAAGAAGCGCTAGCATATAGTATTCATGATCAGTTAACAGCACTGGTTCACACGTCAGACCTGCATCCCACTTAGGTGGGTGCATGCATTGCTTAGGAAGTGCAGCGGGGCGTCAAGCTCAGCTGGGAAACTATACTTTTATCTGCCACCTCCAATGTATGAAGCTAAGCAGGAATAGTCATATAGTCAGGCTCTGGTCTCAGCTGTGAAGCAGCAATTACAAGCTGAGATATCTACAAGCAGATTTCCAACTGCAGCTGCCTGTAACCTGCCATTCTGTCTACTGCACGTACTGGAACTCAGGAGGCTTTCCTTTAAGTCTGGGACATCCAATGAGTATCAAGGGTTGAAAGCTATAGTCTGGAATTAAAGAATTAAAAGTATGTTCAGCTGGTGAATTAGGGCACAGACGAGACAAATATTAAGCCCATAGCCTATTTCAAGTTCTTGGCTGCATCTGAGAACCAAACACAAATAATAGTCAAAATTGCTATAGCTGTCTAAAATGCAAGTATCGCAGTGACTGCATTTGAAGTCTGGATTGTTTCATTGGCTTTTCTAAATGCAATTTTTTTTTTTTTTTTGGTTAACAAAGAGTTAATAGATTTTTCTCCTTTCTTTGGGAAGAAAATGCTTGTTGACATACTACTGTTCTTCTGGGATTGTGTGTCTTTCCTCACAATGAATTGTCTAAATACTAAACTACATTTTCACATTTATAAAATCAAGGTCAAAGCAGGTGCTTGATGCATTTGTACTAATGAGGTTTGTAGGAGAAAGGTGTGTCTAACAATTTTAATGGTGTAAACTTCCTCTTTATTTCTGAAATCCCAATTTTTTTTCATACCGACATTCTGTGCCCCCCCAACCGCATATGGTTTTATAGTCATCTTAAGTTAATATTATTTTTATCTTAAGAACAAAGTATAAATAATAATTTTCTGCTTTTATTACATATACGAAGTGGCACTGAGGCCAACCTGAGTACAGCTCAACGATATGCAACTTGAATTTACTTTAACGCAGTCTTAAGCCAGAAATAAACTGAGTTCCTTGTTTTTAGCTAATTGTGTGAAACAAGGAAGATTTTCTTTCTGACAGAGACTTTTGTTGCTCAAACTTTATCTCTCTGTCCATATTCCTACATAGAACATAGCTGTGAAATAGTATTTATATTCAAGTTTCTCCCGCAGTGGCTTAACTCTCTCTTGTAGTTTTGTCATAACAGGTGGTGGGGAAAAAAAAAACAAATAAGCATACAAACATAAGAAAAGCCTGAAGACCTAAAAATAAATCAGAATAAAAATATAGTGATGTTGTTTATTTCTACAGTATACTATGATATAACAAATAGATTAAGAATGAATGATGGGGATAGGAACTATGTATTACGTAAGGACAGGAATACTTTAAAAGCACTGTTTCTTTCTGTCAGAAGGAAACCAGGCCTACCTTTTCCTGACTTTTTCATCTTGTTTCCCTTTGTTCTCTCCCTCCCTTACCACTTAAGCTTTTCACCCCATCGGTTAGGCCAACAGCTGAATCAGCTGTTGATGGATATAACCATTAGGTGAGAGAATGAAACCTAGCAGTGAGTAGGAGCTCAGTGGCTCGGCATAGAGAGATAAGTAGATAGAAATGGAGTAGCAATCTCTTAAAATGATAATGAGAGATAAAGTGTTTATAATTCATGAAATGGTAATTGGGGAAATGCTTATGGTTTTACAACTCCCATTGACAGCTTGCTGTTTAGCTTTCTACTTCAAACATGCTATGCCAGAGCATCTTGGAACTGCCCAGCCTGAGATCCTTCCTTAGTAGGTTTTTTAGATTATTTTGCACCGTTACTCTTAAAACATAAAATTAGCCACCCAGCTGTCAAATAGAAAGGAATAAGGTAGTCACAGAAGAGTATTAACACTGTCTCCTTTATGCCACTGACTTGCCAGTTCTGAATCACCACTCTAGAGATGCCTCATATCTCCATTAAGCATACAGGGAACTTAGGATCCTATTTTTATGTTCTAACTAATAAGCAGTGTGGACCAATACAAATAAATTGGCAAAGGGTACAGTGTTCATACTGTGTATATTTCAGAGTTTTTATTTTGGACTGGTTTTATTTTAATCTTTTAGATTAAATGCCTGTTAGTTGTTATTAGAGTACATTAGAAATATGTTTACAGTCATAAATGGAGTGGCCCAGTAGGACCAGATGTACAGAGTAAAAGAGGTGGTGTTGAGGACTCTGTTTCCTCACTGAATGTGTTTTGGGGTAGGCATGTGTGCTCTTGAGAGTAGCTCTGGTTTGATATTGTGGACTGAGTACCCATTACTGTTAATGGTGGGAACTAGAGTGTCTTTTGTGTCTGAATTTCATCCAAGAAAAATTCTGTTTGTGTGCTCCAAAATTCTCTGTGCTGTGAGCCAAAGAGCAGTAAATGGGAAGTTCAAGAGTTTTCCTTCAAAAGTGCACTCCTGATCAGAACTAAAATGCTAGTGTAGATGCACCCTACTTAAAATACCTAATTAGACATATGAATAGATACTTAATAGTTAAATCTTGATTCTCATTGAAAACTACTTAACTTAATAAATAGTTCTATTAAAATCAATAATGAGACTGCTTCACAGTGAAGTGCTACCCAGTATGAGCTACAACATTAAAATCTATCTTAAAGTAGTAATAACAGTGTTCAGGATCCATAATTGATGGACTCATTTGCAGACCAGAATTAATATATGAGCTTTTTTCATACTGAAAAAGAGAAATTTAAGCTGTTGCAATGTATGCTTTATGGCTTTTATTCACAGATTTTCTCAACTGTAATTGTTTACTTACCTATGGTTAATACAAACTTTAGTAAAAATCAGTCATCCCAGTATTAAACATTCATGGAAGTGGCTGGTTACTGACAGCAGTTAATATAGTAGTGATTAAAGAGCACTTTGAAGGTGTGTTCTCCAAAGCAGAATGTTTAGGACATTTAAGCTTAAAGGAAATGGCCAATGGCAAATAAAAGATTTGTCTTATAACAAGATTTCTAAAGTCACTAGTCAATGCCAAGCAAGGTTGACAAGAATAATAATATATAATTCCTTTTTAAAAAAGCAACCCCAAACCTCGGGTGTTTAATTATTGATCCAAGTAATATTTTCCTTTCAAACTCATCTGGGGGCTAAGAGCCATTAGTTAAAGCATCTGACAGAAACTCTTCCTAAAGGATTAATGAAATGAACTCTTCAGCAGTTTGCAAAAAAGGATTTTTACACTAGTAGATTAAAGAAAACAGACATGTAAAGCATACTGATTCACTTAGAAAGGATAATAATTACACTAGGGTTTCTTCCATTCTTCCTTTCCCTGTACACCACTTCTGAGTGATAAGTGGTACATTAGTCTAATCCAAATGGTAATTAATGTTGCATGTGAAAACAAAATCATTTTCAGGCCAAGTCTGCTACCTTTATTCATACTTTATTACTTTACCACCCAGTATGTCTGTTTATATAAATAAGATTGAGTAATAAGATATTGCTCATTTTAAGGAGAGATATCATAATTACAGACCTGATTGTCACTGTCTTTCTCTTCTTGTGACTGTTTAGATGTTTGTGAATTGTGTCTACATAAATATTTCACGGTGTTCGATATCTTAATGTTTATAAGGCATGTGTAAGATATACAAGTTCTGTCATGACAGTCTTAGAAATCTGTACCTTTTCCCCCATTTTGTAAAGTCAGCATAGAAGTTAAAAATAATTAGGTACCTTAAATTCTTTTTGAAAATCTAATCCGGTCCCTGTCTGTATTTCTTGAGGCCTTTAACTTTGCCAAGTTATTACTGGAAGAGAGGAATTCAACATGGATCCTAGGTTTATGCCCCAGCCCTTGGATCACTTCTTCACAGTATTTTTTTCAGTCTTTCTGTGGTCACAATTCTTATAAATGTCAGTAGGAGCAAAATTACTAATATTGGAGTTATGAGCCAAGAGGGGGAAAAAGCCTACTTAGATAAATTTTATTTTGCACTCTTGCAAGCTGTTTTTCAATAATCCACTTTATGGTCCTCTACACCCTATTGAATTGTGGCATAAAAAAGTACAACTGACATAATTCACCACTGAGCACCTAAAGGCAGATTCTCATTTTGAAAGTGGTAAAGTAGGAAGACAAAAATTAAATTGGCTTAATTTAAGCCTCCGGAGCTGTGATGCTGGCCTATGCCATTTTACCTAAACAGGTATTTTCAGTGTTTTGTGTAGAATCAAAAAGCATACATCGGAATTCCTATCTATTGTAAAATTAAATAGACATTTTCAATTGAGTGTACACCAGGAGTGAAATTATGGCCCCATTCAATCTGATGGAACTTTTTGCAATTGACTTCAGTGGGACTAGGACTTCACCCCAGGAGTGTACTTTCAGGCTAGCTAACATCTTTTTTAATGTACCCCCTACATAGCCTATTAAATATTCTTGTCATTACAGAATACAGAAGAGCCCATTTTCCAATTTGTCACGCTCTGACGAGCGCTGTTTCATAGAGCTCCCCTCAACCCCTGTTGTTTCCTACTTACTAGTTAGAGCATGAAAAAGCCAGTGGGTCAGAGGTTGCTTTCTCAGTCATCACGTATACCTTATAGCAGCTAACAGGGTATGAAGGCTTCCTAACGGGCAACGTGAATTTAGTTAGAGGCTTTTGACATACCTGGTCTACCTATTATTTGAGGATTTTTATTGTAGGCATGGTTTAGTAAAAAAAACATGATTTGAAACAGCTGGCCTATGGAAGTCATAGGGAGGGAAGGCACCATGGGAAAGAACAGAAAAAAATAATTCTGAGAGCCTCTTATGCAACCACAAAAGAAAGAGAAATGATGCTGGGTGATAATGACTATATCTTTTGTCATTCTTTACAAAACAGCCATTTTTAAATTTATGGTGCATTTCAATAACTCTGAAAACAGATTACCTTGGTACATTCGTAGAAGCACCCTAGAGTCCGTGAGTACTGATGTGTGCTGCTATCTCTGCAACAGTGCTGTGGCTATTGCTGTTCCACGACACTGCCTACAGCTAAATGGAATGCAGAGGTGAAGGAAAGACACATAAAACCCGTTATTTTCCCCCAACAATGTTTACTAAGGGATACAGGAGAGTTGGACTTCATCACAATTAAATTTGAGAGGGTAACATATGACAACTGAAATAACACTGAAACTGACTGCATGTTTTCCTTGTGAAGAATCTAAACTGCCGAGAGCTCAAAGCAATTTACTTTGGATTTGATGGGAAAACTTAGGAGCTCTACCTGATGTAGTTAGTTTAGTGAGCATTTATTTTCTACTCAGATATTTATATTTAAGAAATGTTTCCACTTCTTTGTGTAAACAGAATGAAAATGAAAATCTTAACGATAAATTTGAGGTTGACAAAAGTCTGAATTAACTGCCTGTTTACTTAATTATAAATAAGAAAACATATGTTCCTCTGTTCTTATAATGTTCTCATCATATAAAATACATCAAGAACCATGTAAATTAACAATAATAATAATAAATACAGTCTCGTGAGGACATAATTATTTGCTTCATTTTTATAGATGCATTCAGAAACCTAATCCCATGGGATCGAATCACAGGAATTACATTAAGTTCTCTAGTTTCCCTTCAAACATTTTAATGAACACCACAGATTTTCAGCTGTTAAAAAATGTGTATATCATAGTTTGAAGGAAGATAAATAGAAAAAAAAGTTGTGGGTTTAGATCTCAGAACTTTTATTATCTTTTTAAATTTATTTTAAAAGTTTTTTTTGTTATTTGCTTTTTAGAACACTGCATTAATCATATACTTTCAACATAGTGTTTTCCTCAAAATCGCCCACAATATACTGCTCCAAATGTTCTCTGATACAAATATGTGCAGGGCTGCACTTTATTTTACTGCTTGTGTAGATTAAAAGCTCTGCTTAGGATTTATCTTCAAAGCATTCTACAAACAAAGCGTTCTTGTAACTGTATTTGAGTGTGCAATCATTTTTATTGCCTAAAGTGATTTTTGCTTAATTTGGGAAGGTTTAGGCACTTTTTATGTATAATAGAGCTGGTTAATATAAAGCACTAGTATGGGTCTGATCCAACAACAGGATAAAAAAAGCCTCTATGCCCTGCATATCTAATGCACTCAACAGTTTTCAAGCTGATTTACTCAACATATTGTATTGTTGCTATGGTTACTCTACATTATGCTGTCTCACACATGGCCAATATATATGTAAAGATAAAGACCACTACTTCCTTACATCAGAGGATTTCATCCAGTTTATCTTGTGGGATGTTCTAATTCACTGCTTGAAAACTTATTAATGTGTATGTACGGTATTCGCAAAGAAAATGAAACAAAGCCCTTTCTTTATTTGTATTCAAGAAACACTAGAAACCTCAACTGCTATTGCAACCCCATTGTGTGAGGGGCTATAAAATGTATATAGTATATTTTTTTTAAGCAGTTAAAAAAAAAAAAAAGGATTGGAGAAGAGAAGTGTTTATATCCTCCCTTTACAGCCAGGAGTAAGGTTGGAGGACTGGGTCATTCAATCAAATATCTTGTTAAAAATGTATTTTCTTATACCTGTTCACTTTTGTTTTCAAATATAGCTACCAGAAAAGTGGGCTAGTGAACTGAGTATGTGATTGGGTGTATGTTTGTTTGGGATTTTTAAAATTTTAATTCTAGACTCCTATCCACTGAAGTCTCTGTAACATCTGATTTTATAATACAAAACAACTATTTATCTGTTTATGTTTTGCCTTTAAAAATCAAAATAAGAACAAAACCTTTCAGGAAGTCTGGGAACAAGCTCTTAATAAGGTTCAGCACTTTTCAAGAATATAATTTTGGCAACTTCTATCTCTCTTGTTTTCATTATTTATTACATTTTAAATAGATGAAAATGGTGATGTGAGTTAAGGATAACACCACAGTGATTTTCCATCCAAAGGGCAGTAGCTGGATGCTTGAACTGTAATACTTTGTTGTCAATGATAGAGGGTCAGTCTTTGCTTGTATTGGTCTGTTTAATGTCTGTATAGTTATTTAGCTGTTTTAAACATAATTTAAAAGTAACATGACTATTTCTATTGTTGTTGTTAAAGTGAAATAGAACGGGCCATGATTAATATACTGATGGGTGACTATCTCACAGTGCTGAAAGCCAGATGGGACCAGAAAGGCACAGGGCAATATTTGTAAGCAATGCAAAACTATCCTTTTTCACTAAGAGCTAAAAAAGGGATTTGTGTCTCCAGTAGGCAGTCACCTATCACCTTTTATATAGATTTTTTTGTACATATCCACATTCACAAGACTTAATGTGAGTGTATGGAACTGGGCAGGAAAGAGAATGGAACTAACCTGTTCTTTGCATATGCAAATTTTTCCGGTACATAGCCATAGATTTAAAAGGACTTCGGGTCATTCACAAAGACTTCCGCTTACCTTTCAGTGCTACAGAAACAAACGTGCAATCAGAGCTTAGGTGGGTCTTAGTTGCACCACCTTCTGTGGTAGTAATCATTGGTTTAAAGCAAATAAAATTTTCTTTACAACTTACAGAGATATTTTTATACATTCTTTGGTTTATCAGTACATTTAATCTCGGATTTTCAGTATGGCTAACTAACTGGTAGAAGTGTTAGTTAATGGGATAAAAACAGTAAAGGAATCAGTTTAAAAATCAGCAATCACAGAGGGGTTTGGATATCAACTTACTTAAAAACATCTTTAATGTGTATTCTTGAGAGATTTCTACTGGTGGCTTAAACTGCAGCCAATTGATTTCTCATTCTCACAGAATTTCTTGTACACCTTATATGCACAAAAGAGCAAATATTTTCCATCCATCCCTAGCTCTTTTCAAAGCTAGATTACCTCTGCTGTCCCTTTAAAACCTCTGAAATCATTACTATGAAGAAATGACAAGTAATGAGGCATGTGAACCATGATGAGTAGAATACTGAGCCTTTCCAGGGAAAAATGCAATTCCCAGTCTGAGAAATTAGAATATGCTTGGAGGCCTAGAAATATTTCAATAGGTTGTGGAACAATAACTGCAAAAGAATAATGGAAATTTTTTATAAAGATTTCAGTCATTTTCTGTTTAATCAGAATGGTTCATCTACCCTATATTCTATACGCCATTGCCGTCTATCTCTCTAATATGAACATTCAAAGAATGCAAAAGAAACAGGGTGACTAGATCTTAGGTCATGCCAAATGGGGTTTCTTAATGTAAACAGGGTGTAAGTCTAGCCTTGAAAGTTGGCGTGTATGCTCATTAACTATTGGCAGATACCATATGATTTAGTTTCCCTTCCACAATACTGTATGCTAAAGAAAGAAAAGTAATTCATTACTTAAAAGTGCAACAAAAATCATAGATAGGCCCTTTGTGTTACTTTCACCTAAAACTGTGGGTAAAAAACTTTCTGGTTTATTTCCTTTGTCTAGAAAGTGATGTGGTCCAGACAAAGCATCTGCACTAGACAAGGACAAACAGTGAGAGGAAGCAAAAATGATAACCAAGGACATTCTGTCTATTATGATATTATACTGAACTGTCAGGAAAAATTAAATCAAAAGGTTGTCTAATCTCAGAGGAAAGTCATACAGAACTTTAGCTAACGTATACTCTATTCTGCCTTATTTTTACTTTTAATCAACTCCCTCTTTTTTTCTGTGCTCTCAATTTTCAGCGTTATTCAGGACTGACAAATGGGCAAACATGACACAGATACCATTTCAAAGGATGCAAGGCAGGCTAGAATATGTTCAGAAGGGGATATTAGGCATCGTAGTTTGCTCAGCATTCGTTTTACTGCCACATTAGATAGAGAAGATATATATATCATAACTGAACTATTGTCACAGTACAAATATTAGTGAGGGAATGTTCCAGTACAAAATGCTAGTGTGAATTTTTAAGAGCTGCTTTAATCCAGTGAAAAATACAACATGTACGTTGGAAAGTCTTAAGCATACAGATGGTATTTCAATAAAATACACCTAATATACATAAACGAGTGCTATCAATCATTGTTTTAGAACTTCAGAAATTCAAAATTTAAGAAAGAGTAAATGTCTACCTAGAAAAGGATCTATGGTGAAGGTTTTGTAGTTTGAATAGTGTCAGCAAAGGTGCCCTCTTCAAAGTCAGGAAATTTTAAATGGCTGTTTCAAGATGGAAGAGATGGTATTTGAAATTGTATATGGCTACTTTCTGAGTTTTATGTGACCCTTCTGTGTCTTAAATAACATTGCTATATCTTCCCACTGGTACCATGCTCATTCTGTATTCTCAGTAATGTTGCAGTATTATTATGTACTTTGCTGATGTCCGATTGCAAACAACCATTGCTAATCGGCTTACTCCAGCTTCCATATATAACTTTTAAAGAGCTTATGAAGGTAACCCATTGAGATTAAAGAGGGATAAGGCCCGTTGTTTTCAGGTACCTGACAGGGAGATGGAAATGAACCCACCTTCGCATATAGTGAAGGCAAAAGTAGAGCAGCTTTCTGCTAGGAATTCTCATTTATCTTTACTGTGTCAGATTCAGCACTTTATCACCAAACTCCTGGCCTTATCACTGCCTAGTCTCATATCAGGAATACACCAAGAATTGAGTTGCAAGAAGTTCAGAGGTTGAGTATTTGGTTCAGTATGTAGCAGTATGGGTTTTTCTCTGTACTGATTTAAGGTTGTCCTTTATGAGGTTTAAAGAAAACTATTGGTATAATAATAAGTATTTAGAAAACAAATGTGAAGTTAAAGAGAAAATCAGTGTTTCCTTTAGAGACAGTGTGGAAGTACTGAAGGTGAGTGAGGACGAAACAAAAACCTCTTCTAAAAATCAGAGTTTCCATGCTGATTTTACAAATATTTCAAAACAAAAAGTGATTGTTAAAGTATTTCAGAAAGCATGTTTAATACTTTCCACCCAGTGTAAACTCTTTTGGATTACACTGCAAGAAAACATCACTGAAATCATACCATTTCACTGCATAAAATATACAACATCTTTTTTGGGGGGTTATTATTGAGAAAAGACAAAAGATGTATGTAAAATTTAAAAAAAGGTAATATCAAAAATTATAGTGAAATGACACTTTGTATGGTTTAGGACACATACACATTTCTGAAAACAGACAAATTTATTAGTTCCTTTATTTTATTCCCAGTTGTGCATTTTCTCTGGAAAGGGGTAGTATTTAAGAAGCTAGTACATTTACTGGAGTCATTTACATTTCCTTAGTGGAAAGGTATTTTGCCAGAAAAATGTTTTAAATATTTAAATATAAAAATATGTTTAGGATTTAATATGGCATTGCTGGGCTTTGACCATTAAATATAGGTAATTGTGTAGATGTCCATCTTCAGTATAATTAAGAGGAAATACTGGTTCTCAAATTTTAAATCGGAGCATTTGGGGATAAAAAAGAGCTATTTTGTACAGCCTTAAAATTTTCATTTTTCTGAACATCTTCAGGTTTACAGCAGAAATTAGAAATACCACCCCACCCCACCCCCAGTCTTTAAGTGACACTAATATATTGTCATTGACTCCCTGTGTTGTTTCCCTGTTTCGGGCTTGTAAACACATAATCAGGCTAACTGAAGTGCTAGCCATGTCAGCACAAAGCTCAGAGCAAGCTCATTTACCACCTTCTTTTGAGTGTCCTTCCTCTGTCTAACCAATCAACACCAGAGTAAAATATTTTTTCCTCCAAGCCATGAGGTATATGAAAGCATCAAAGTAGGTTATTCCTGTCTTTCCTACTCTCTCAAGTTTGACGTGCAGATAGTGACATTCAAGTGCTCTGAAATGATGACAGAAATTTGGTTTTGGAAAGTCAAAACAACTGAAATCAGAGGGGTTTTAGAAAAGTAGTCATTAAAAAGAGGTAAGAATAATACAAAGATTCTCCTTCCTAGTGTACACACACACACACACAGAGTTGTAATGTCCACTGAATGGACCTTCTATCTATTCACCTCGTAGTACTAATTGGTGCAAACTTTCCAAGTTTAATATTTTTGCTGCAACAACTGTAATACTTCCTGTATCATCTATGATCTGTGACATATGTCACTGAGAAGAAAAGAAATTGTGTTTGCTTTACTTAAGCAAGTACGTTAGAGTAACAAAGTTAAGGAAACATAGATAGCAGGAATCAAGTTTTAATTTCTGAGAATCTGTAACTCATTCCTGTGTGTTGAGTAAACCTAAGGAGACAATAAAACATGGCTGCATGAAAGTTATGTTTTGATGTTTGATTGTTTCTAAGATATCATGAAAGGAAGATTATTTCTCCTCTGTGGATTTTTTTTGTTATGTAAATAATTGCCTTCCTCTTTATCTGATCAAATCCAATTACCTCATATCCTCCAGTGCCCAAGAGCTTTTTGTTTTTGAATGTTTCTCTGTATTAAAACATTAGAACTTTTGGGCAAATGTATCCTGTTTTCTACTTTTAAAAATTCTTGAAGTTCCACTACTGAACTAAAATCTTTAATCCAAACCTTTTGAGTGTAAATGTGCTTTATTTCACGTAGCTAAAGAAACTGTAGGTCAAAGATTTCTGTTCCTCTTTTTCTCTCACGTGGTAATACCTCCCACCTGGTGTAACTAGGCTCGTGGCCCCCACTGAGAAGTCTAACCAATAAAGAGAAGACAAGTAGAGAAATTTAATTTCCAAGCGTCACTGCAATTTTTTTTGGTCATATTTTTAAAGAACTAAGTGAAAAGTTTTTGATTTTGTGCTTTTTCTTTTTTTTTTTCCTCTTCACTAAAAATACCTCAGCAGCTGTATCCTGCTGATGGTGTCTTGAATTGCGGGCAAGACCTCAGCAGTGCCCTGTAGCTGTGTGAGATGAAGGTAACTGCTATGGGAGCACCTAGGATATAAGTGAAAATGTGTGTCTCACACTAAACACACGAGACTTGGCAGTTTCTATAACTATTCAGGCTAAAATTTCCTGTGCTGGCTAGTCACCTCAGGATGACGACAAAAAAATCCACCGAAATGGTTCAGCTGTTTCCAGCAGCTAGGCTGGAGAAATATGTGTTGTTTTTCAAAGCTAAATTGTAAGTGACCTTGAAATTTGGCAGACGAGTGGCATTTGTGTCGTGGATGTCTCTTTTGCTACCCTGTGACAATCCAAGCAAATTTAACCGAGTTGAAAAAGCACATATGTTCAGTAGATACTTACCAGGACTCCACTACTATTCCTTCTAAAAAAGTCACTGAACATCTTTTAGTCTCTTATAGTTTCTAGTACTGTCCAGATGATGAGATGCTATGCTCGAACACGACAAAAATACTTCATTGAGGTCAGAACTGCAAGGGTGAAACTAATCACACCTGATGTGACCTGCTTTGAGCAAAGGCTGGCTAGGAACTCAAATGGGAGCAAGGGAATTGGTCTCTTTTTCACCTGCTTTCTCCCAGTCCTGGTGCCTTTTCTCGTTTCCCTCCACAACGTGGTTGAGAAAACTGGCCAGCTCAGGTACACAGCATCTAAGCAGCCAGAGAGATACATTGGTAATACGAGTTTGGGGAGGGTTTGGCTGGATAAGGAGCGATCCAGAGGACAGCTGGGGAAAGAAGCAGCAAGTGAATTGAGTTAAACTGAACAAGGAGTTATGGGACTCAGAAGTACACAGTTGCAGAGCAGGTGGAAAGCAAGGAGGGTACAAAAAGGAGGTTACTTTAAATAACATGTGATAATGATATCTGATATAAGAAGCTGCAGCCCCGTAACATCTTTCTCCAGAAACTCATTCCTTTTTGTACAGTGTTTCCTCAAAATCACTCCTGTTGTTGCTGTAAAGCTAAACTATACAGCTAGAATTTTCCATTTCCCTTAAGCAGAGTATTGGTTTCTCTGAAGAAATGGTGCATTTCAATCCCTCTCAGTCTGTCAGTATGTGAGGAGTTATTAACTTAGTTTCCTTTTTCTCTGCCTTTCGAAATCTGACATGGATTTGTCCCACATCTCCCAGAGGCTTCTGTGTGCAATTAGCCATTGGATTCACCGAGTAATTACTTCATTTTTCATGTAAAATGTGCTTGATTTATTGTATACTTGGGAGGGGATGGCAGAGATAGGTCAACAACAGTTAGAGGAGATTAGCAGAGAGATTCTCTGCTGCTGTGGTAGCAATCAGTCCCCAGGGAAGCTGACTGCACACGAGCAGTGCCACTCAAGCCTTGGCAGTGGTGCACCATTTGACTTTGCCACTCCTCTGTGGAATTAATATGAGTGACTGCCAGGCAGATTTTAATCCCTACCTAGCTATAAGAGCCAGCAGATTGTGGAAATGATGGAGGTATTTAAAGAATGTATGTGGAAATAAGCAGATACCTTTTTTCTCAATGAGAGTTGTGAGCTGTTTTAGAAGCTTTCTGCCAGGCAGAGAAGTTACAGTGTATTGGGGAAAAAATGTAGACTGTCATATCTTTTCAGACAGGTACTCACTGTTCTGGGTTAATGGCTTTTTAAATAGTGGTCTCAAAATAGTTATGCTCAAAAATGATATGGAATAATGAGACTTCTTTTGTTTCTGAAAAGCAAAAAGCATGGACGGAGTTCTTAGAAAGAAGCATGAGCTGCCGAAGATGTATATGTGATAGATTAAATTCTGATAAATCATATAATGAAAATAATTATGTAATGAACTCTAAAAAAATTTCAGCAGTTATGGAAAATCCATATTTACTGTGCTTTTATTGCAAATGTATCAGTGTTGATAATGATAATTCCTTTATTTGTGTCATTAGTTGTTCTATGTAAAAATCCTTCGAAGATGCATATTTTTAAAATTGAATTTCAGAGATTAAAGGAGAATTATAGGGAGAACTAAATGTCATTTTTGAAGGTGAAGGTATTTAACCATAGACACAATTTACCAACAAGCATAATATATTAACCACTCCTTAAAATCTATGAAAGGTTATTGGAATTTTTTTTTTTATTAAAAGATAGTAAGTACATTTACATAAAGTATGAAAAAGAGATTGGTAGGTGAATTTCTACTGCTTTTGTACATCAGATTTAGCTTTAAAATTAATGTATTTTGGTGGTCCTTATCTGCTAAGCTCGTGCTGTCAGGTCTGTCTCTCGGTATTCCTTTTTTGAGAAACTCATCAGAAATATTAGAATATGATGGTGGATGCTTATGAGCTTTCTGAAGATAACTAAGATAATTTGTTAAATGATTTTATTTTGTCCTACTTTGGAATATACTTCATTTTTTACTTTAATTCTACCAACTTTATAATTCTAATCAATGTCAGTGTATAAAGAGGTAGTTTCACTGAGAAGGATTTTTGCTATCATGTGGTATTTGTGATACACAAAAAGTTCTGTGTGTACATATCAACTTAGTATCCCACAAAAGCTCAATGTAAGCATTAAGAAATGAGAAATATATACGTACCAATTATAAAGATGTAGTCAGATGATATAATATTAAAGCAGAGAACAGTTCAACACACTTCCAGTATTTAACTATTTTATAATCCAAAACCAGAGGGGAACTTACTGTCCTGAGGACCACACCCCCTCTCCTCCTTAAGAAATAAACAGTAGTTGCAGTGGTTTCTTTCCACTTCTAGAAGCAAAGAGGATAATCAACTAAATCTCTGACTAACACTGACTTACAGTACTCTGGAAGTGATTACAACTTGTACAGGATTCATAGAATTAAACAAAGTAATCATATATTTCCTGAAAGTTTGCCAGTACTGTGAAGCAATTTTGTCAGAAAAGCTTTGTTGAGGATTAGTGTGTATCGGTGCTGCCATGCACGCAAGAAGCAGTCTTGTCTTGGACTGAGTAAATCCTATGCATATCTACAATCAAGTAGGAGTATCTGGCATTTTCAGTGCATAACTTTATTTTCTATATCCTTTTTTGTTGTTGTTTTTCTTTAGTAATATTGTACAGTATTTTTGTATTGAAGAGTTTTTTATAATTATCTGTGTTTATATAATTTTATTTCCAAGAAATCAAAAAGTTAAATCTCCTTTGTTCTTCTTCCCTTCAGTCTAACTCTAAACTTAAAAAAAAAAAAAAAGCCACTCAAAACCAGATTCCATAAATTTCTGTGACATAAAGCACATAACACATAAGATTGCTAAGTAATGTCAGTACAATTTCTGATATGCTGATGGGGTTTGAATGTCTGAGTTATGTGCAGCAAATCCAGACAAGTGATTAAAGTGCAAATGTACCCTTTTCTTCTAATTTTGGAACTTTCCAATTTTTCCTGTGCACTAGAACAGGAAGATGAAAACTGAATTACTGTATTAGTAGTGAAAAACAGCAAAATGTCTTCCAACTCTGAATTGTGAATTATATGTGTAGAACATCTTGCTTGGGTATTGCCATTGTAAGATTTGAAAAATGTCCATCGGGAAAAAAATAATGTTGTCTCTTAAAATAGTTTTTAAAATCATCACTGATCAATAGTTGTTACTGTGTGGTACCAAAGTTATGGTTACCACAGTTTTCCCATGTGATTATAGTGGGCACAATCTATGGTATCATTCTAGCAATGTTCAGTTAATAATTATTTTTTGCATGCTTTCCCTTTCATTCAGGAAACATAAGGTATCTAATGATATGGGGAGATGAGAGACAGGAAAAACTATTCTAAAATTCAAATTATAGTGATTATTGTTAGGACTAAATTTTTTCAGCTTTAAGTCAGCTTTGCTGGAGATGCTTTGTCTTCAAATCCACCCTTAACCTTAGCCAGAACGTCGTAAAATTGATGCCAATTTCTGGCTCATCTTCTGACTTCACCCGGGATAATACAGGTTCCCAATCATCTAGGTGCCCACACTGTCTATTTTATAACAAAAGACTGAATAGAGTTTTGGCAGCTGATATAAAATACTGATAGTAAATGTGTATATCAGAGACAGTACTGGGCATTTGTAACTAATATACAGGTTTTCTATTCGGCCAGTTTTGAACTATGTTTTTCTGAGGTTCCCTAAGCGATTCAATAGCTGCTAACATAAACTTAGCTTTAGCTACTTAGTGTTTTCTTGTTGCATTTTTCAGAAATCAGAAGCTCATCAAAAAAATCCCATCTCTAGGAAAAGAAAATATTATTTTATCCATAAGGGAGTTAAGAAACAAAGGAACAAACAAAACCTAACTGAACAAAAACTTTAGAGGTTAGTTGTCTCCAATATTTCATACTTCCTCAATTATTTTGTTTGGTTTTATTTCCCGTTTTCTGTCACTGGACTTAAGTACCATTTAGGAGGAAAGTGAGATACAGCGTATATTTGTTTTCTGTCCTTTGTGATCCTTGGTCAGCTTTCTGATGGGTGATTTGCTATGTAGTATTATTAGCGCACATTGGAGAGGCATCAAAGAACACCCAACGATATTGACTGTGAGGCTGTAGTCACATTACAGTCCTGATCTTAACAGAGCTGTATTCAGGAGGAACGTAGTGGAGCTACATTATTGCTACAGTACCTGAAAATGGGGTAGCCAGCCAAATGTCTTTCAATTCATCTTTAATCCTTCACCAATAAACTGTTTGCTGTAGGATAACTGAAGAGCTGAATGTAACATTTCCCTTTCCTTTGTATTTTCTCAGATTGTCTTCTCTAGAGATGAATGATGTTTTCTCAATTATTATTGTGTTCAAAACTTGTGTTTCCATTACCATGGAACTATTTGCAAATTTCAGTTAGCATTTAATGATTATCTTGAGCTGAAAAGGATGACATGACTTTCCTTTTACACAAGGCTTCAGGGGCTAAACTTTTCAACAAGAAACAGAGAGCAAGATCCATTCTGTGTCTGAGGAGCTTTAAATGACTATTTTTCAGTACAGGTCCCTATATATTAGAGTCTAAGGATTTTAGACTTGGATTTTACTCAGTATATCCTGCTGCAGACATTCTACTCACTATAGGAAGTTATTCAAATACTTACAGGACCCAAGAGTGAAAATGTTGCTATTGCCTGATGATTCATCCATCCAGCAGATAAACATGCAGATTTCTGTTTCTCTGCTACTTAATTCTTAATTGTTTATATAGAGTAGATTGACAAGACCTCCCACAAATGTTTCTGGCACATGCTTTTGTGAGGAAGAAGAACAAAGGGTCACATCGCTTCAGGCAAACAGGTGCAGAGAACCTGCATTCTAGTAAGACTGGGCTGGTTCTAACCCTGTTCCTCCTCTTTTGTCAGTTTTGAAAATGCTGTGATTTACTGCTTGATTTACTCTTTTTTTTTTTTTTTAAAAGTTTCCCATATAAACCTTGAATTTTGCAAATATTTTAAGATTTTACATCAAGGAATATGAAATGTTGCATGTTTCAGTAATACAGGCATACATTGTTTTAGCCTAGTTTATTTTTGTTTGTTTATTTATTTTGTTCTCTACTTATTCTATCCTGTCTTTTATCATCCTGTGTAAAAATATTATCATATCTACAATTACTAGAATATGCAATGTCTTGATTTACACTTTTTCAAGGTAGGAATTTTGCCAGATGTTGTCAGGGTTGATTACTCATTTTCAGCGTCTATTTAGAAAACTAATCTGCATAATACTTTTTGTGTAGATCACTTTTGATTTTCTAAATTTAGCTTTTTGCACTTTTTCCTCAACTGAGGTCAAATTGATTGGACACTAATGCCCCAGTATGTCCATAGACTGTTTTCACCCAAGAAACAGAGGTAGGATAGACACTTACAGCCCTCAGAGATTCCCAGCTGAAATGAGCTAACGTGAAAAATCTAGTAAAGTGTCCCTACTTTCTATCTACTCTGCTCAGCCATAAGAACTATTAACCTTTGACTGAAGTCTAAATTTCAGTTAATGTTCACAAAGTGTTTAATTTTCAGGTAAGCAATCTGATTTTCGACAATCAGACCATAAACTTTAGAAAAAAATAAGTTAATGGGCCATCCTAACAAATAGACATTCAGGATAGCTGTGTATACAATATAACTAATTAAACCTGTAGATGTAAAGTGCATTCATTAAAATATGATTCAGCATCAGCTGAGTGGTCTTACCTTTTAAAGGAAAGTGAATGTAGGCTCTGAGCAAGGTTCTCAGCAATGCAGGTAAATTGAACTTTGCCTCCTCTGGGTAAAGTGACATATAATTTATTTGGTCCTTACTGCAGGTGACGTTGGAATTGCATTTTGAAGGTGGTGTCCTAGTTTGTTGGTATAAAGGCTACTCCAATCAATGCATTTAACAGGTTAATTTACATTTCTGCATAAATTCCTCCTTTAGTGTTTTACTAGCAACTCCTTCCTCTTTTATGTTCATTGCTTGTTTTATCCTCCCTGTTTTGTCATGTTTCTGTTACTTTTAGTCTAGGACTTTTCTGAATATACTTTGAAAGGCTTTGCTCATCTTGTTCTCCTTTCCCTTCTCTCTCTCTCCTTTTTTTTATCTCTCTAGCTGTTCCATAAAAATTCCTAATATTATGCCTTATGCCTCATCTCTTCAGATTAATCTTTTCTGACATGTCTTCTCCTAATCTCTTCTTAGTTCACTTGTTTGCTCAGTCTTTCTGTCTCCTTTCCTTTAGCAGTGTCCCTGGTTCTTTTTTTTCCTTGCGTGTCTCATCTGTGACTCCTTTGGGGACTTGTGGCTGATCTGCCCTTCAGAGCTGACCATTCACAGACAGACATGATGAATGGGACAGAGGGGTGGCAAGGAAGGACTGAGTAAAGGAAGACAGCACTTGCTCTTGTGGAAACTACTGGGGGACAGCTAGGTAGTTAGATAAGTAAGTGAATAAATGTGTCAAGCTTACAAACACAATATATGAGAGAAACAGACTGTATTTCTGAAAACTCTGTAACGCTGGGACAAATCTTGTAAAATGTTATATTCTTGACATGCTTGGGTAGCCAATCACCCAAAGTAAATAAGCATCAACAAGTAATGAAAAACAAAATAAAAACTATAATCTAATGTGTGTGAGAAAGGGGCATATTTGTTTTTAAAGGAAATTAATAAGCATTGTACATCATCGTTACTTATTAAACTCCGAAGCTGTATCACAGACAATTCAGCTCCTTTTTCGTTTTCCATTACTTTCCATTTATTTAAATACAATACAATAATTTCTCTAACATGATGATGATAAAATAATGTGAACTTGAGCTTTTCAAAAACAAGAACTTATGATTGTCTGCCTATTTATGACTCCTATTTCTTGTTTACATAACTAAATTGTGACGGATAAAGAAATTGCTAACATTAACTTACGATGGGAAAGCTTAAGCTACCAGTAATAAATATTTTATGTGGTGAGCTATATGAAAATACCTCAAATTACTCACCTTCAGGAAGATTTGTGGTAGTCTTCCAGAATGAGGTGTTTTCCGAGAAAGCACTCAAAAACTATGTAATAGAGAGTCTTTATTTTCCTCCTTGTGCAGTATTTATGTACTGAAACCAGATATGTACGGAAAACTACACATGAAACAAGAGGTGGAAAGGGTGCTGGCACATAAAAAATCAAGGTATCAAGATATCAGGATACTGTGTCTTGGCTTATCTTTGGTGATGGCTGCAGACAATTCTAATCTCACCGGTTTTCTACAATTATATATCTAGAAATAGGTGAGATTGGTATGGAAACTCCTAAGATGGCATATCTTGGGTCTAGAAGAAGAAAAACTATTTTTCCACAGCTCTGTGGCTGAGAACTCCTGAGAGGAAAACAAACGCAGACATAAAGTTTCTGTATCCCAACTGTGCTGATAGGATGAACACAGACATAGTATTCCAGCGCAGAGTTCCATTACCCAGTGTGGGTGAACAAAGTATGTCCCAGGTTCAACAGAATATATCAGGATTATAAAAAAAAATCTAGTAATGGTGGATATTCTAATGAGGTTGTTTAGTTAGCAACACCTAGGCAAAAATCTCAGACTGAGTAATTTCACTGAGATGTCATCTCTTTAGCTTGACTTTAACATTAATTGCATTTTTAAGGGAAATGTATATATGTAATAACTGTATGTAAATTCAAACAAAATCAAGGTCAACAGATTTTACATGACTATATGGAAAGTATCAGGGAACATTAATTATATAATAATGATTTTCCCAAATAGGAAAAAGGCAGAGTTTTGAAGGCTACTTATTTTGTATAATATTAAGCACATTGTGAATATAAATATATTACATCAGATCATGTATTTTCCACCAACACAGAAGTACTTCCTCTTATCTGTTTCACAAAGCTCAAGAGTGTGCTTTCAGATAACGGCTCAACTCCACAATAGATACTGTATTTTATCTAACCACCGTCACCTGGTTGACCTGTAATAGCTCTATTGTAATACAGTTGTGGTATGTTGTAATTTTCACAGGTATTTTTTTTCATTGAATAGAATGCCTTTTGTTGCAAGTTTCTTTAGATATGCTACTTTTTAAAAAAAACAGCCAACCCAACTTCTGCATTTTACATTTTTATACAAAACTTTTTATATAAAAGAAGATACAAAAATGATAAGTGATGTAATGCTGCCTTTTTTTTTTTTTTTCTTTTGGTTAGTTACTTTTAAAAGTCTGTAAACTATATCTATGTCTCTCTTGTTTGAGTTATACTGGAAAGTGAGAAGGAAAAATGCAGTTCTGAATGTTTGGAATGGCTCCTGATGTGACTGCTATTTAGTATCAAAATGGCTGTGATATTTTTTTTCTGAATTTTACCAAACCACATTACATTCTTAATCTTATTTACACTGTGGTTCATTAACCCTTCATAAACCCTTAATTAATCTCAACATGTTTAGAACCCTTAGCAGATTTAAACTCAACAAAACTATCTTCTGTGTTTTTGCTCTTTACACAATACAAATAATAAGTAAAAACCACAAGTTTGTGGTAGATATAATTGATTCCTTATTGTAGATACGTACATGCACAATAAGCTCTGCATGGAAAAAAATGAGGCAAATTCACACTGGGAGGAGGAAATTACACAGAAAATTAACATGTTCTTAAAGTTTTCTTATAGGGTAACTTTTTCATCCCTGCTTTCTTTGGCAGTCTCTGAGGTGTCTTTTAATTCCTGCTTCATGTTTTCAGGATGGAACTAAGGGAGGAGGAAGGGAAAGAGAGGGAAGTTAAGAAAATAGAACAGAAATGTGTAAGAAATTGGTTTCTCTTAGTTCTGCCATCTACCTAAAAGCAGTCATGCTTAAAATGGTATTCTTATCCTACAACAACCTACTTACTGAGCAACCTGATCGAGTTGAAGATGTCCCTGCTTATTACAGGGGGGGTTGGACTAGATGACCTTTAAAGGTCCCTTCCAACCCAAACTGTTCTATCATTCTATTCTATGATTCTGTACTTAATCTAATCTAAAAACTGTCTTTGGTGCTTACCATATGTAACTGCTATTACGTGCTTGTATGCACGTGTACCTAACACCTAACTTTATCAGTGTCATGCTCTGTATCAGTACTGTACTTAGAAACTGAATTGATACAGAGGTAGAGGTGCATGGACACAAATAACTTCTTTACTGAGCTACTGAAAAGTCCTCAATGACACTTCTTCACATTATTCCCTATACTATTTGTTTCATACTACCCGAATGCTTTGTCAATGGTTAAAAACTGAACTCAATGTGAAAGTGGCATGACAGAACAGTTGTGGATCTCACAGATCTAATACTTCTGTTTCAGTTTCAAGATGGGATTGTATAGTTTCTGGAAATGACTGACAGGAAACTTCTGTTTATATCCTGGTGCAGAAGCAGCAAACCTCATCACGGTCCATTTCCTTTCAAATTGCTCAGGAAAATAAAAGCCGAAAAATGTGAAGGAAATGCTAAAGAAGCAATTTTTCACTGTGCTAATAATGTTCTACAACACACAAAGCCAAATACTGCATTTTGTATCTGTGAGTGTAACTCAAATTCAGACTTGTAGAGGGTGTGAGGGAAAAAGATTTAAACATAGGTCTTCGCTTAATTTAGAACTGATTGCTCATTAATCTTTGGAATAGTTACCCAAGCTGTCTTCCAACTGCAGGGGAGGCAATTGGCTGCTAGCATCAGACCCTGCTGTGCTGTATTCAGTTCTTCTTTGGTACAATATTTAGCCTTTTGTTCAATGTTTACATACACAAAATTATTGAGAAAAAATTGCTTAATGAGCTAGTATAGTTGGATCAAAGTAGTTAGACATTCAATGTCTGCAAGCGGGTAGCCGGTGTGAACCCACTTGAGTTGTTAGATGTAAAGCATAATTATTTCACACTTTTGATTTGGTAAGGCAGAAACCTCTGACTCCATGGAAACTGAGGAACTGCTTAAGTTGCTGATTCAAAATCAGGGATAAGACATGCAAAGACTAGATTTAATTGTGAATTATTACTTTGTGCCTTCTCTGAACCAAAAGAATTTGATTTTTCTCTTCTGCAGGGTAAAGAAGTAACACTTTGTAGCTATAGAATGAAAGATTCTGTGGGATGGTTAAGATTATTTTAGCTTTTGGTTTTTCCTAGTGGCTGTATCACCTGGCAATGATGAACTCTGATGTGTCCTTTCCACTAAGCAGGGAAATAATTGGCAAGAGTGATTTCCAATCAGGACACACATTGTATGTTTGCTTGAGCAGGTGGGAACCTTTCTTTTGTCTCATTTTAAACAGACAGGCTATTTGGTGACCCATATAATTCTTTCTGTGTTGTCTGAGATTCTTCTTTAGTTTGAGTGACAAAGACTGAATTCTTTGAAGGTCACATAAAGTGTTGAGTGATATAATGTTGGTCACACTAGAAACCAGACCATGAACTACCCATCTGAGAGCAGAGCTGCTAACTGATCAATTCCACTGGTGACCTTGGTTGAATATCACTTTTTTTAGCTTAAAAGTGTCATGGAACAACCCAAGTTCATCAGCCTTTACCTTCTGACTTGTCAGAGAAATAAAATACAACAGAAAAATAATAGTATAACATGCGTTGAAGGCCAAAAATTCTATTTTTAGATGGGTATCTGAGATGAAAGAATAGTTCTGTACAAATGCACAAATGTCGATATAAGACTGTTGTTAGTGAATTATCAATCAGAATGGTATTTATTTTTGAGAAATAAATGCATTTAAATGTTAGTATTGTCATGATTAGAAAGCAGTGTACTAGTAAAGCCTAAGTAAAGAATACATGTGAATTTCAGGACTGTTGGCCTCCAAGTAATTTCAAGGAGCCTGAGGACAAGGACTTCCATGTTATGTTCAGTTTTATATCCCTATTCTGGCAGCAAAGGACAAATTGAGTAATGGGAAACTCATGCCAGTCAAAAACATTTTATTTAGTGTAATCCCTTGTCAGGCTAATGTAAAGGCAGATATCTTATTTTAACAGGACTGCCGCTGGTCTGTCAAGTAAAAACAGTAACTTGTGCAGCTTAAATATGTTAGTCTTTCTGTCTTGAAAAGACACCCAAATGTGAGCTATAGCTTCTGTCTAGAGCCATAAAACCAAAACACCTGACAATGATCAGAGAAATGAAAACAGATGTTGTATCACAGAATCACAGAATCACAGAATAGTCAGGGTTGG
>VZSZ01005514.1:0-31330 GCA_013398815.1 Ibidorhyncha struthersii
GGGGGTGGGGAAATAAAGGCTGGAGTTACAGGATCCCAGTCGAGGAGAAAAGTCTGTGTTGGCATGTTCACCTGAGAGCAACAGATAAGTGATCTCCGGTTCGCTGTAACTGCTCTGCGATGTATAGCACATACCTCTAATAAACGGGTGCGCCCCACTGCCTGGATTCTTTTTACCTTCCCCCTCCTCACCTTGCCCCACATACACCCTTCTCTCTGGGAGGTGTGAATTTGTGAATGCTGATGGGCAACTACCTCTGGAATAAAGTGCAGCAGCTATTAAGGACAGACGGTGACAATACAGGGTAGGAGAGGGGCGTACTGCTGTATCATGTTGCCGACAGCGCAACAAGTGCTCCTTACGTTTGCCACACAAAGCTCTTACCTGCTGTTGTAGGGTGGTCCAGATTCTTAGGTCAGTGAAGAGCTTGGTCTATCAGGTTAAATCACTTTTTACGATACGTGAAGCTGACAAACTTATGTCCAGGTTTGAAAATACACTTTCAAATTCTCCAGTGCTGTTTTTTCCTAGATGTAATGACATAATTACCAGTTACAGTATAGGAAGCAACAATGAAGCAAACAAACACAAGCAGCTGTGAAAGAAAAGTGAAGGTCTAGCTCCCCTGTTTGAAGTTACTGATATTTTTTTTCTTCTCCATTTCCCCTGCTGTTCCCACCTGACTTCAGCCACTATATTCATTTGACCACATGGTGGGCACTGGTGTTACTTTCTATGCTAACTGGAATTATGCAAACAATACCTGCACTTCTTTGTACATTCATGTGAACAGTCTGTGGCACAAAATACAAAGTTTTGGCTGGGAAGTGGGGGCTCACTGTGTGCTGTTGGTACACACACAGCCTTCACACAGGCAGCATCTGTCTGTGTTGCAGGCAGCTCAAACTACTCAACTGCTGTTGTAGCTTCAGCTGCAAATAGTTTTGCCAAACAGCAGTAAGTTACTGCATAAGCATAAGAAAATCTCTGAAATCCATTGATGTAGTGAATGCTACAAGCAGCTGTTTAACTCCTTTTTAATCTTTACATACATACAGGCCAGTGACTGACTCTTCTGGCATGTGAACCAAGGGGCATCAAATGAAACTGGCCGGTTTGGAACAAATGAGAGAAATGGCTTCACAGAATTGTAGTTACGCTGTGGAACTCCTTGGCAAGAGTGCTGTGTGGACTGGGGGTTTTTAAAGCAATTAGATGAATTCACAGCAGAGAAATCACTTAAGGGCGATCGAATGCAGTGCATCTCTGGCTCTGGAAATCCCAAAGCTGCAGATGGCTTGTGCCTGGGAGGGCATCCCAAGGCAAAACTGCCGTGCCCTGGTTTTCTGTGCTTCTCCACGTATCCACTCTTGGCTCCTGTCAGAGATAGGGTATCTAGTCAGACCTGATGTGGCGGTCCTTGCTGTGTTAAAATTCCCCCGAGATAGTCCATAAATGATCTGTCTCTGTTGTGTCAGCATGCAGTTTTGATGCTTATAAAGGGCTTGTCTATGCAAGGAAGAAATTCTGGGAAAATGTAAGACATGAATTTTAAGTAGTTTGCTGTGTGGAGGTTTTTATTGTGAAATATTTTTTAAAAAATTAAGGTTAAAAGTTGGGGTTTTTTTTTTTTCTTGTTTCTGTTACATAGGCAGCCATGCAAATAATTTACTTTAGTCAGTTTTCTGTATAGACAAGTAATACTAGTTAAGTTTGTTCTGGTTAATTGTTGACATATTTAATTTTGAGAGTGTTGTTGTTTTGGTTTATCTTTTGGGTTTTTTTTTTCCTTCATGTTTGTTTTGTCCTAGAAAGCCAAGTTCAGACTACAAGGAATGTGGTCATCGTAGCTTTAATGTATTTGTATAACCTAAAAAACTCTGCCTTTATAGTCTGTCCACTGATACCAATGCAAGTTTTTCATTGGCTTCAGTGAGTGTTGGATCAGGCTGGAGATAGGAACTTAAAGTAATTTAATTGCTTTTTTTTTTATCCCCCACCCATTTTAGTTTTCTACTTCCTTCCTTTTACAGAGGTGGAGTTTCAGGACTAGACATTCCAGTTTGCCAAAGACGTGTTGCTACTGAGGCCCATAGCTATGGGGGACACCCATCAGTCCACTCATTATGTTAATTGCTACTCACTTAGAGGTTATTTGGTCGAGGCTGGCAATAGACAGTCAAGCTGGTCATAAAGGTTGTGCATGGCAGGAGAGTTCTGAAATCAAAGACAAATGCTCTTTGCTTCTCCGAGGGGATTTTCTACCTAATTTGAGACTGGTGAGCGGGCGCTTACGGAGGTCTCAGTTTAGATTTCAGCCAAGTGTCCCAAGTTCACCACCTGAGACTAGCTGAGTGCTGCAGATCAGAAGTGGGCTTGGTGAATAAAGAGACAGTGATCCTTTGTGGCCATTAGCCAAGGAGCTGGGAATTTTGGTGACTGTGCCCTGATTTATTAAACAGCTATTACTTTAGGGCTTTTTTACTCCTTTCCTGATGTGCTTAAGTAAATATTCCTTTAGTAGTATGAAAGAACACTTACTGACCCCTTTATAAACCATAGCCATTTACATGTCTCAATAAACTAACTTGTGGGTAGGGATTGGAAATGAACTATACATCTCTGTACTGTGAGAGGCAGATGCTTTGAGCAGCAGTAATGCAGATTTTGATTTATAAAGTTCTCTAATCAATCAATACAAGACTGACTGAGGCAATCAGATAATCTGAATAATTAAATGGCTTTTCAGGGACAAATTAAAATTTCTTATACATACCACATCCGTCTAAATTATATTTAGTGTCCAGGAATAAATGGGTTCATTGTTTTGTTTCATTCCTGTATCACAAATGCTTTTGTCTTATTTCTAGACCATTTGAAAAAAAAAAAAACCCAAAGGATAAGTGACATTTTCTGCTCTTTTTTTATTGGAAACAGTACTCACAGAAAGAAAATGCTTGTTTCCATGCAGTTTTTCTTTAAACTTAGATATATTGTACCACCTCGCTTCTTCCCCTCATCAGAGACGTTTCCACAATTATTTTACTATAGAGACATTTTTTTTTATTATGTGGTTTTTGTTTTCTTTTTTTTTTTCTCTTTTTATTCACTTCCTGCTTTCAAATGTGATATCCTGCTTCACCTCTACATGAAGTAAGAGCAGGAATTACTGGATCTTCTCATACTGCTTTTTCACTTGCTTAAGGAATTACTATAGAGCAAGTTTCCACAACTGAGGGAGGCAAGAGTTTGAAAAGGCAGAAGGAGCAAGTTTTTTTTTTTTGTATTTACTACATCAGGGTATAGTAAAAGAAGCTGGGAATCAGAGGGCACAAGGAACAGAGTTTCCGTAGGCTAATTGAAGGTAAAATAATTCACAGATGCTCCTGATCCCAATTCATCCCCAGTTCTTCAAGGTGTGTTTTTGTAGTCGGTTCAAGTCCACCTAAGTCTGCGCCATGGCAGAGGTGTGGCAAAGAGGTGCCGGCTTGTCCACCCCAGCTTCCACAGCCTCTCCTTTTGCTCTTTGTCCCTAGTAGGGCTCATGTGGCCAGGCAGAGATCCGGGAACTGAATCTGGCTGAAAGCTGAGCTGAAATAAAGAAAAAAAAAATACCCAAGGATACAAGGGAGGGGTGGGAATGCATAGGCCAGGGGAAGAGTGGGACTCACAGCTTGAAGCGAAGGATCCTGCAACCAAATCTATGCAAGACCGAAATCTAGTCTCGAGCTAGTCTTCAGTCTGCACGTGAAAAATGCTTCTCAGAACTATAGGCACTTGTAAATTAATATCATGTCCATCTCCTCCACCCTCAATTAGTCATCGCATAACCAAGCTATATGCGTTTAGTCCTTTTCATCTTTCTTCTTGTCAGGCCCTTTAGCCTGTCCCCCTCACCTACTCATCCCACCAATCATTTTAATTAATCTCTGAATTTCTTTGAAACTACTCGTTTGTGGAATGGAGGCAAATGAGTAGGTTAGAGAGACAAGATTGTGAATGATGGAGGTGGGGCCAAGTTAGGAGACTTTGCAAGACCTGTTGGGTTGCCTCTGGGGCAGGACAGCAACACTGGCTGTAAACACAGAGAAAGAGTGCAGAAGTAAGGGAGGAACCACTGAAAACATTTTCCATTTTCTTAAGAATGCTGTCTGAGCAATTCAAACCCTGGATGTTTATGTGCAGCAACATACGTGTGAGAGATTTGGTATGATTGTCTCTAAAATAGATAGGATGATCTCCTCTTTACCCAATAGTTAGTTGTGCTAGATTTCTCACTGAAGTAGATTTTTCCCATTCCCAGCTAGCTTTATAGAGGATTTCAGTGGTCACTGCAAGTGCTCAGAAATATATTTTCCAATAAGTTATGAACTACTTTTTTTTTATTCAGACGAATGATTGTATGTATTGTATAATTTTTGATCAAAAATCTGACCAAACAGAAGTGAACTACATTGTCTAGAGATGAGTGTGAAAGGAACCCTGGGGCCTTGCTCCCCATGCTTTTTAGGGTGTTACAAATCTAAATATCACACTATTAATGCCTCTTATGTTCATTATTTCTATACCATAGCATAACCGGTGCTCTGAGAAATAGAGAGTTGGGCAAAGTTCCCGTCCTATGGCGCTTACAGTCGGAAAAATCCTCTACATGCAAACAAGGCTGGCAGAATAGCAGCTGATCCGCAGTGGGAGCCCAAAGAGTGAAGGTAAGCGGTAGAGGAGGCACTGGAGAACGGGTGGCATATGGGAAGCAGACGGCTGTGCTCAGCGTTGTGAACTGGCAGCATAAAGAATTTTACCATACAACTAGAAGCATACTGATGCTGAGTGGTGGGGAGGCAGATGAACACCTTTGGAAAGTTATTTACTGTGTTTGGGGACAAAGGTCCTGCTGGAAGCATGCATTTGTTCAGACATTACTGAGGTGCAGTTTCTCTGTGGAGAACTGAAGTTGTCTTTCTGGCATTTTGATGTTTCAATAAACACATTTTAAAAGAATTAGTGGCAACAGAATGCGTTGATTTATGATAGCCAATTGTGAACGAAAGCCTCAGAATAGCTGGATTTAACCATTCAGAGCCCTTGGTAAAATAGCTCAGTTTTGATCAGGGTCTCAGAACGGATACAAAATGCTGGGATTATTTAATTAATAAACAATCTGGGATCCTGTCAAAGTTGCCGCCTCACTCTGTCTTAGCAGCTGTTGGAACAGTAGGCTCCTGGCAACCTGGGATAAAGCAGTGCTTGCAACAGGAGAAGGAAAGGAAGCGAGTCTGTATGAGACCTGAAATGCCTTGCGTAAAGCACCACAGAGCTTAGGGATTTCCAGTGAGCAATCAAGCTTTCCTCCTCTCTGCAGTGGGTTCAGGCTTGGACACGGACAGTGAGTTTCTGTTACGGAATGTCACCAGTGGCTGGTGGCTGACAGATGTAAGGACACCTGTCTGAATTCGAGTAATGTTTCTGACAGTGGTAGCAATAAACAGAGAAAGCGCTGAAGAGTGAAAGTAGGTCCTGCAGGTTGCTCCTTCCCGGGGATTATAGTGGTGGAGCCTGTGGGGAAGTTTACAGAGTGCCTGGCTCATGTAATTCAAATGGAAGCATTCACTCTGGATGACAGTCATTTGTGTCGGAGTCATGGTGTGGGAGCAGTTAGGGTTGCCAAATAGCCAAGGAAGGCATTGAAAGGGCATGGCCTGGGTAGGGCAATACCTGAAAGCACCAGCAGAGTTAAAGACTTTAGTTTTGGAGAAGATGCTGCTAAACTGCTACTCTTCCTCAATCCCATCTGATCACAGCTGACATATCACACAGCGACTGCGTGGCTGTTCCCCTCTGGTCGGGGCAGCCCTCTCCCCTCACAGGATGGGAATGTCCTGGTAGCGTCCACAGCAGCCCCTTAAGACTTCCGTAGGAGAACCAGGATACTTGAAACCCTCAAAGTTGCTGTTCTTCCCTCTTCCCTTCAGTAAAAATTGTATGCAGTTGCCAACACTGCAGTGTCTGTGTGTCCCCTTGTTTCAGAAGGAAGCAGAAATGGAAAATTCAGTCCAGAATCAGTACTGATCCCTGCCTGAGAGCTTGTTTTTTACAACAGCTTCAGGAGCACCGCTCACGTATGTGCTAGAGGAAGTTCTGCGTGGATAGCTGGTGGGCAGTGCATTTGGCAGATGCATTGGTCAGCTCACAGTGCTGCTTACCCAGTCTGTTGAGAACATATGAAACATATAAAAAGCCATAACATTTGAATATATTAGAAACAAGTTCATGAGATCAAGGAAAATTTTTAGGATAAAAGAACAATAATAAAAGCAAAGGCCTAAGGGCTGTGATGGCTGCTAATTGAAATTCAGATTTTTTAAAATTTTACTTTTGTTTTATATATTTATTTATTTTAGGGAGCACAACTAGAAAGACATTCCAAAAGTGGCTGTATGGTATTTAGAGATCTGGGTACCAGCTGCAGTGGGCGCATATTTGCAGAGACTTCTGTTCAGCTAAGAATGGGCTGTGGACTCAGGTAAGTCCTGTGAGAGAGGTTAAGCATGCATGTTGTAAGAGCTAATGGTACAACGTAGCCTTGTTCTATATAAGCATGTTTTGTGCTGATGTTTTCCAGTTACTGCGTTCCTTACAGTCAGTATAGGAAAAGGTGTGTGGCTGGCAAATTTGCAAGCCCAGACAAAGTTCAGGGTGTGGATGCTTACAGCCTATTGCCAGGTGCTTCAAATAGGCATTTATGTCAAAGATCTGAGGTCAATTCAATGATAGCCAATTTCAGCCCTAGATGATTACATAAATATTAATAAGAACGGTGGTGTATTTCACATTTATGTTACTGGTCTGCAAAGTATCTGCCTAAGTATCTACCTTACCCTGTCCCTTCAAGACAACCAAGAGAATGTACAGAGTGAAGCAAAAATTTGTTAACCTCTTCAGTGTAACCTCATGAGTTTAATGAGAAGTAGTCTTATTTTCTGTATGCCAGCAGAGAAAAACAGAACAGAATAAACTTAAATGGGATAGAACTGCAGTCATGCCTGGTTTTACCTCCCTGCCGAATGACCCTTGATCACTTTTTGCACCTCTGTGGCTTGGTTTCCCTGCCTGTAAAATGGGCGTAATGAGACTGAAGTTCTAGTAGAGCATGCAGATCTGTGGGGAATAAATGCTGTGCAAGTGGTATGAAGTATTTTTATTTTAAAAAAATACATTAAGGAAAAAGGTACAGAAAAAGAATGGAATTTCATCTGAAGGAAGATCTAGGATTAACTTACTGTTACAAAATATTTGTTATTGGCCCCATTTGCTTTTAGGATGTCTACCATTGACATTTTTATTGGTTCATCAGCCTTGTAATGTGTTTTGAATCTGACCCAGGACTGTGTAGAGCATGTATGGGCACCTAGAGTTACACCATTTTCACTCCATGACATTTTGACCAAATATCTTTCAGTTGCTATGGGCTTGCTTTTTTTGGAGAGGTTTTGTTGTTGTGTTGGTTTTTTTTTTTTTTTCTCTTTACATTCAGAGTCTCTGCTGCGAGAGGCTCTGAGAGTGGTTTGGAGTTAATGTCAAAAATGCTGTGTAGGAGGAAGTATTACATGTCACATTCTCAGAAGGGGGAAGCTGAGGTGCAGCAATCAGCACCTCTCCAGCATCACAGAGATAGTTTGTTTGAAGAAAAAGCCTTGATACCTAGTCCAAAACTTTGACAAGAAGATAATCACCTGAAACACCGGAAGTCTTCTGCCTTATAGACCCCTTGGGGAAGAGGGTGAGTGCAGCAACCACTCCCTCCTGGCAGGAGTGGGTATTTCTGGTCCTGGGGGGGCGAAGCTTACAGCCCCCTTGGACACTTCCACCCAATAAATCTGCACCTAAGCTTTCTTGCCTGTTTTTACACGGATGTTAAGTTTTAAAATGCTATACATATAGCAATCGTTTTAAAGGAAAACCAAAGAGTGCTTTTTAGCAGATGTAAATCAGCACAATTTAGGATGTCATTAGTTCCCCAAGTGCTTTCGGCCGGCACTGCTGACAAAAGAGGCAGTCCTGCCCTCTTCCTGCTCCCACGCTGTCCCCTCCCTTGCGCTGACACAGCCATGAGGTGAAGCTGTTGGGAAATACATCCCGTTCAAATCTATCCCAGCAAAAAACCTGAATGGCTGGGGAGAGAGGCATTTGCTTCTTTTCAGGGTGTCACCAGCATATCCTGGATTAAAGTCCTCATGGAACCACTGTGTTAGCACAATTCACTGGTCTCGGTGAAAGCCAGGAGCTTCGCTAGTTTGTCCCAAGAAATTCTGGCTAAAAGGGAATTGCGCTGCAGCTGGAAACTCAATCAAGCGAGTTTCAAAACATTTCATTCATACGTGGTCCTCGGTTGATTCTTAATACACCTTTACTATAGCTGGTAGTGCTTCATAAGCCAGTCAACATTGCAGTCCAACAAAGGCTTGTCTCAAGACTTTGTGTTGTGTAAATAAACCTTGTGCCTAGCAGGGTGTCACTGAGTTAATGTAAAGCCTGAAAAGGGGAGGGCGTGGGAGCAGCATGCCAGTGTTAACATTCTGTTTTCTGCACAGGATTGCAACAGGATTGCAACAGCCCAGCCTATCTGAGCCGCTGCACGTACCGTAAACATGTCTCTGCACTTGAATTTGATATGGGTGGTGATAGAACAATATACCTTTCTGGGAAATGGTAATGGACAGCAAGATTCTGTTTTAAAGAAATTCCAAATAAACAATAGCAGTTTTCTTCTTAGAGTGTTGATGCTTTCCAGGTGGCCCAGCAGACAGCCCAACAAAGGAAATACATGTGGCAGTATTCACTCAAGGGTTAAAGTTTCAGGGTAAGGAGGAGGAATGTTGAAAATCCTATGAAATTTAATAGTTATGGTTATATCTTTGTGGTAGCTCTGACCCTTTTTTTTTTTTTACTTCTCACAGCTCAGTAATCAGGGGACAATTGACAGGAATAACCCCCCTGGTAAAAATATACAACTGTTTTTGAAACAAACAGCATTTCATATGCAAAGCTGTCTGGTAAAGTGCATGCCCAGGGTGCTTTTTCAGGCCTCATGGGAAGTTTTACAAAGAGCAAGCTACCTTTTAGCAAGTGCTTTTCTGTTAGTTTCAAAATCCTCTGTTGCTTTTTTCTAGAATGATTTTCCCACAAAAGGTGATACAAACCGTAAGAAAAGTCGCAGTAGAGCTTACCGCTCCCCCTACCCCCTTCTCTCTTTCCCTCCTCCCCCAAACACTCGGGAGCTCTCAAAAATATTTTAGTATCCTGGAGATTAAAAACAGTGTCTTTAATTTGTATTTGTCTTGTAATAGCTCTGACTTTCACCGCCTTGTCCTCCCCTTTACTGGGAGTACATGTGTGAGCACTCCCTCTAATGTTGTTTATACGCTCACTGTCAGGTTCAATAAGCAGTTTCTTAGCAGAGCACCTTCCCACATGAAGGAAATGTTTCCAGTTCTTGTCTTAATTCCTGCTTCCTCCGTGTGCAGTGTCTTGACAAGGCACAGCAGAGAACAACAGAAATGAGTATCAGTGGTATCGGTACATCTTAGCTGGTAAATGGAAATTAACTCTAGAACCTCATGAATCTCCTGGCAGCTTAGATGTAGGGCAGCTGTTTACAGGGCATTTTATTGGTGTTCCAATTATGCGAGTTTTGCATAGTGCCTATTTTAAGTTTAGGCATTTTATTAATAGTGGACCTGGAAAATTTTGGAACTGTGGTACACCAATGCATCTCTTAGGTAACACTGAAAAGAATGTGGTAATCTGTTTAAGGATGTAAATAGGGATATTGCTAAAGAGAATCAAGATAAAATGTAAATGTGAATAATTGCTCCTAAGACAAAGAAAACTTGGCAAGCAGCCAGGTAGAAATTAGAAATGTAACTAGTTTTATACCACGGGTACTAAATCATACTGGTGGAGTCTCAGGTCTGGTCAAGTGAATGGCGAAGCCTCTGCTAACTTGTAGGACGAAGGATTTCCCCTTCATGAATGGGTGTAGATAAGTAAAATTTCCCAGAGCAGAAAAACATGTTATAGAAGCGGCCAGATTTTCAGCTTTGAAGTAGAAGAGATACTTTCATTTTCAGTATCTCCATTAGAGCTTCTTTTTGCAAGAGCAGGAGTGTTAACTCTTGTGTCTGAGCCAAAATTCCAACCTAAGCAGAATGTACTCATCTAAATTTCCCTTTTGGTTTCATTTGGACAAGGTATTCTTTGGTGTAGTGTTGCTGTGTACTGTTACAGCAGTTGCTGTGTTGGGAGCTTGGGAAGGTGCCCGCATGGAAGAGGTTACATAAAAACTAGACCATTGTAAGCTCAGAGAAACCCCTGAGTGTGATGATTAAAAAGAGAAAACAATTAGGGAAAACACATCAAAGAGTCCCAGTGAGAGTCCTAAAAGGAAAAATACTGATTATATTTGTTTTGATTTTGTCTTACATGAAGTAAAAGATGTGTGGTGTGTCCTAGGTCACCACCCCTAAGGGGTGTGTACTTAAAGACAACAGAATCAGACTCCAAGACCTCGGCGTGGTTTATTTTGGTTGCAGGGCTGGGAAGATAAGATAGAATTGTACCATATACATAGTGGTGCTATCAATCTGATAGATTATACTTCCCATACACCCCTGACCACCTTGCCTACCCTCTGCCTGCTAATCTGTTTCTAGCAGGGTAACTCCTAGCTTTCTGACCTTTCAAGAAACTTTCAACTATGATTTTTAAAACAGTCACAAAAATGTTTTGCTTTCCCCAAATGTGCAATTCTTCTCTCCGATGAAAGCAGTCAGAGGCATGAAATGGGTAACATTGATTACTAAAGCTGATGCGCAAGTTCAGGTTCAATAAATTGTGAATCTTGGGGCCTAAAAATTGTTTAGAATTCCATTCTGGGTCTGGGAATAACGGTAGACATTTATTGATAGGCCTGTTGTTCACACTCCACCAGATTCTAATACTGTTATTTTAGAACGATGTTGGATTCATTTTTTAAAGTTTGCTAGACTTGATCTGCCCTGGGAACCATGTTAGAAAAGGTTTGAACTAATAAAATATGCAAAATGTGGTTTTAGCGCTCTCCTTTAATGTGGAAAGGGGAAGAAAGGTTTTAGTCAGTTAGAGCAAATCCAGTAAGGGAACTGTTTACTTAACGCTCTCACAGTTTTTTTTTTTAATGTGCCTTTTCAGAGCTTTTCAGCTGGGTTTAGTTCATGAGGACTAGCATATCAAATAATGTTTTCTGCTTATATGTATTTTTCAGTTGTTACTCTGACTTCAGTAGTTACAGTCATTTTCTGTCTGGCACACTGGTATAGTAGATCCCAAAAAGCTAAAGGAAAATAAATGAACAGGACTTTGGAAATGGGGGGAATATAAAATACAATCCCTATAGACTTCGAACTTAGGTGGGAAGATTGCATCTGAGTTTATTTTCCCCTGAAAATATCTAGCATATATAAATTGACCTGTCAGTAAGAATATTACAGGCTCTTGTTTGTGTATGTTTGTATATGCTGTATAACTTTTAAATGAAAATCCTAAGAAAATGAAAGGCAACAAAGCCTTCATACAGTCCTACTGAGAACGTAATCTCTCTTCCCAAGTCCATATGGTGCTTGTGTGTAACATACACACACCTGTTGGATGTGGTTTTATCTGAAATGGCAGAAAAAGCACCACTTTCCATCTCAGGAGTTCCGGTGCTTCCCTGGCTGCCTCACGTTGATGATTGTTTTAGGACTTTTTTTTTTTTTTCACATCAGGGAAGACACTGGCAATAGTGCATATTATTATCCTACATCAACAAAAATAGATTGTAAAAAATGTTACGTACAGGAACATACTCTGTACAGGAACTCACTCAGTTAGGTGATACATTGACTTTGCTGGTTATACATATTTGGCTTTGGCCTTTTAGAGCCTTCCTGAGTTTGGGTCCAAGCTGCTGAAGAAATTGTCTTGTACTTTGTGCTTTTGCCTATAAACAAGAGGTTGCTTGGAACGAAATGTTCTAGGTGAAAGATCCTTGGATATTCCTTATATCCTTCTGCCATCTTGATTTGGTGTCATGCTGTAAAATCCACTTGTTTTCCTGGCTCATTTGGGACTCTGGAGAGCTGTAGATGGATGAGCCAAACATGAGAAACAGAATGGAGAATGGGTGTAGACAGCAACACTTTCCTTCGGACCTTGAAGGCTAAGAGAATTTTTTCTATGTCTGGGATGTCCTCCTGCTCTTATGCATTAGGTAGTTTGAGTTTTTGTTCAGATCAGGAGTCTAATCCTTTTTCCCTTCTTAAAAGAAATATAAAAAAGTCACTCTTTATATTAACAGCGGACCTAGATTAATTTAGTTTTGATCTGATCCTCACAAAACATCAGATCTGTTTGCAAAGCTAATAGAAGCGTAATGGCAAGGGCAGCAGGGGCAAATACCTTTTTTCTTTTTTTTTTCCCTCTTGATATCAAAGCTAAAAATGTGGTCTTGATTTATATGCAGGATTACTGATTCATATACTGTTAAAGCTACATAATAATACATCTAAAGCCTACCACAGTTTATAAACACAGAAAACATATATAACAATACTTATTTATGCTGAATCTTTTTTTTACCCCTGCGTACTCTGTCCTACCTTTGTTACTCAGGGCACTAATGCTGCATTAATGTAGGCAGCAAACTGCTGCATTTATCTTCATTTTATTCTTCCAAGTCATAGCAACATGCTGGAAAGAAAGCCATTGTCTATAGCAAACCTTCTTAAGTCTTTTAAGGGCATCCGTCTGGGTAGACTTTGTGGTTATAGAAGGGCTGGTGCTGTAAGTATTCATTCCATTTAATGGTCTCATTGATTTTTATTTACACTCTTCGCAGGTTGCACAGAGTCTCAGTTTGAGTAAGAATTTCAGAATGTGTGCCAAATTCAAGAATTACAGGCGTATTTTTAAACTAAAACAAGGTTTCTGTATCTGTCTTTAGGATGCTTAATCAAAGCGGTGGCTCAGAAGTGGACTGTTCAGTCTCCAGCGAAGCAGATCAGAAGTGCAGTTGGTAAGCGCTGTTAAAAAACAGGTGCATAAGTTTGAAAATGTTGATCCAAATCACATTATTATAAGTAGTAGGGAAATGTCACGACTTACTGAGATTAAACAAAGACCTGCTTAGAATCTTGTGACTTCAGCTCATAAATGGATTTCATCACTCATTACAGCTGCATAAACAAATGCATGTGGTATATATGCATGTTTTGTTTTTGGAAGTTGTTGTTTTTAAAATCCCCTCAGAGTTTTTTTAATTGCTTCTAATGAGCCAACGTTCCCTAGTTCTGGAGCAATGCCTCGTGTACCTGAGCAGCATAGCACAGTCATTGCTTTTAAGGGAATAGTTTGCCTGCTTTTCTCCCTTTCTGGCAGCTGAACTGCTTTGGCAAGCAAGTTATGTTAAAGGAGAAATTTACAGTATGAAACCTGGTGTCAAAACTTTTATTCCTTTTATGAAAGTAGTCTTACCCTAGTGCTCCTTTGGAGCTATAGAAATGTAATCTCAGCCCAATCAACAATTGGAGAAAACCCTACGCGATGTCTGAGCTCATGCTGAATAAGTTTGTCACGATTCTAGGTATTTTCCAGTTGTTTAACGTAATTTTTCATGTTGTGTGTGGCCTCGTTTCTTCTGATGGGCTTCTCAGAAGGAATCCTAGAATCATATGCCCTGTGATTATCCATGAGTAATTAGTACTTCTCTCATGTTTTCTTGACAATATGTTGCAAGTGGGATGTGGCAAGATTAATCAAAATTTTGGTCTTCCTGCTGGGACTGTTACCTGAAGGCACTAATAATGACAGTAGTTTGTGATGTAGCGCAGACGCTTGTCTATGGATTTAAAAAGTGGTACAGATCAAAAATATCAAGCAATTCTCATATCTCTAGGTTAAAAGTTGCAGCTTTCAGTTAAATATTCGGCATCTCAAGGCAGGCAGTTATCAAAGTTTAACCACAAAAAAACTAGGATGGTAAAATGTATGGGTAATTCCTTGAATTTCAATATGCCATTTCATATTCAGAACTGGGATGCTGTATTATTCCTGGATAGGTAGTGTCTCATTTTAACATTACAGTGATTTTTTTTTTAACCATATCTAAAGGAAAATTACTTTTTTTTTCTCAAAGAAAAATATTCAAGGACACTCCATTTTTGTTGCCATTTTCTGAGTAAGATTTCAAAATCAAATTTAAAAATGGATATTGCTGAGGAAAAATTGTATTTTTTTTTCCTATTTTACTCCTCTTTTTAGTTGTAAAAACTAGAGTCAGGAAAGTAAAAAGAGCAACAATATGGAACAGTTTGTGGTCAAGGGTGCTTACCCATATATCCTATATAGATGGACTTGGCCTGAAGTGGTGTAGTTTGTTTTGCTCCCTAGAGAAATAAAACAGGTCATAAAAAGCAATTAACTTAAACTGAATGAAACTAAAATCTTTCTGCTTCGCTGTCAAGCAGTCTTAATTTTTAGGCAACTGGGGAGGGTTCTTAATCCTTTGTGTTCCTAAAGCTTGCTTAAACGAATTGCTGAGTGTCTGAGGCGTTGAGTGTCCTGCCCCTTCTGCTAAGGTCTTCAGGAAATCCCATTGCTCATCACCTCTGAAAACCTGCCCTCTCATGTAGGTAGCTAAAAAGATGCCTGACATTAGAGACTCCTGCTCCAAAATGTTGCCTTGAATGCCTGAAAATGTCACATTAAAATCAAGTACGGTTCACCCACAAACCATCTGGCTTTACAGATCTGAAAATGATCTTTCTAATTAATTAAGCTTCCCTGCTTCCTAATAAGGCCTATTTGAAACGCTCGGAGGCTGGAGACGGCGGGGCTGTGGGTCTGCACCCAGCAGGAGGGCGGCCGTGGCCAAGGGTCCCCCTGGCCGGTGGCGGACCAAGCCTCGCCGGGGAGCCCTGCCTCGCCTTACCTTGCTGCGCTGGCTGTGCAGCTCCTAGTACAGGACTGGGAAATACCTGGCTTTCTCCTTATAAGGCCAGCGAGCTGCTGCGGGAGCCCTGTTCCTGCCCCAGCGCTTCCCGGCTCTGCTCAGCCGCAGTCCTAAAAAGGCAGTTCCTTGCTCCCGCTTCCCACAGCTGAGCTCCCCAGGGAGGACAGCCCTCCCAAGTCAGGCATTTTACTTACAAGGAGAGCCGTACTTATGGATTTTGCTGTTGCTTCTCAAGGAAGCTGTTGTGTTTACAAGCACTGCTGGGGTTATCCTCTCGTTTAGTGGATAAGCAGTGAATAATGACAAGTATTATAGAGTGCGGTGTCTGAGCCTGCAAGCCTCTCCTCCACACAGGCACATCTCTGCGACGGTATAGATCCCTGCAGGGTCCCGCACAGGGAAGGAGGTGCACCGTGTGAAGCAGTTCAGAGCCGTAGTCTTGAAAGCGTATTAGGTTATGGTTTTATAATAGTACTCAGCAGCAATATGAGCTCAAAGCAATTCACGTCCTTTTTCCTCCCTCCCCTGGCTGCCATTCCTGCGCTGCCTCTTTGCTTGTGCTTGCTCAGTTCTTTGTGGGGGCCATGCTGTGTTCTTGGTTTGATTTGTTCTGAAAGCCAGAAGAGTTTTCTGCTCAGATTTATAGTGTGGCTTTGCAAAACATTGTGCTAGTGTAACAGAGTGAGTGGTGGATAGGAAAGAGGGGGGCGAAAAACCCTCAGTTATTAATGCCCCATGTTCTTCCTGACGAGAAACCAAAGCTGCTGTACTCTTCTCCTGAATAAAAACTCTTCAAATGCTGAAAATTTTATTAGATATTTTTTACATGTTTAATTGAAAATTTCTGAAGGAACTGATTATTGGCTTATTTATTTCACATGCCAAGTTACAAGCTTAGTTACAGTCTGATAGATTTTTAAGGACAAGTTCTTTACTGGAGCCAGATTTTGGAACAGCTTGAATATGCTAATTCAGAAGGGGTTTTACACGTGATTTTTTGTTTTTATTAAATCAACAAATCATCCTCGCTTAATTTGAAAAATTAAAGAGGAGTGTTTTTCAAATTTAAGATCTGTGAAATTCTGGCAATGTGCAGTGCACTGAGTAGTCACATACTCTTTTCAGAAAGGGGCTTAAAATACTTCTTTTCCAAGGGGGCTATTTGAGAAAGGTCCCTGGATAGTGAGCGTGGTCTTTCAAGCGTGCGAGACATTGGGGTGCAGCTCGCAGGGTTTGAACATATTGTACTCAGGCACAGCAGTTTGTCTCTTCAGAGCCACATACTTCCTTCGTTTATCGGACTGCTCCTGGCAATTCTGTTCAACCTTTGGACTTTATGGCCTCTCTCAGGATGTAGCATTGGTTCCCTAATATCTCTTCTCTTGTCTTTTGCCAAGTTTCCAGCAGGCAACGAGGCCGTGACAAGCAGGGTCACAGGTGTTGAAGGAAGTCAGCAGCACAAACAGTTATTATTATTACAAAACTGGATTCCACGGTTACAAGGATGAAATACTGCTTTTCTTTATGAATCTGTCATACTATTCCCATCTTCTCTTTTTCTGAGATCACAAGGTGTTTTCTAGCTAATTTTTCTTTTGTACCAGTGCTAGGTGTGTGCCTGTGGATTTAGTAGGTGGGGTTAACAGTACTGATTGTGTAGATCAAAAAAAAAAAAAAAGAGAATGCCATGCACTCATTTAATGCACATTGTTAGCTGAGATCTGTTGTGTATTTTCTGATGTTTTTATACTGCTGGTTCCTTAAATATGTCTGTCATGTAAAACATGTTAAATCTCAAGTTATTCACATGTTTGAATGGTGGTAAAGGAGATATTTAGGAAGAAACAAGAGATCAGACAATAAGGAAGAGAGTGATTAGAGAGAAACGTTGATCCAGGCAATAAGGAAGAAGGTGATAGCAGCTCTAGTACGATGAGGCAGGACATGGCATGTCTGACCAATGGCTATGGAATTTGATAATTTAGGAGGAAAAACCATTTACAGCTATAGGTTTTGGACAGTAAATATAGCAGAGGAATGTTTAACAAAATCCTTGTTGGCAAAGGGATGCTTCTGGCTCTGCCAAACAAGGTAGGGGGTAGTCAGAAGAGGTTGTGGTGGAATATGGAAAATACCACTCACTGAAGAAGATCTTCCCATTTGCATTTTTGGCTGGCTGCTGGTAGTGGTCCCAGTGTACACCGTGTGTCACGTTTTGTGACCCAGAGCTTTGGAGGACGCACACAAAATGATAGTGGGAGGACTGCCAGAAGCACAGAAGTTATTCTGAATTCAGAAAGTTCACTTTTTAAAGTGAAAAAACAACTTTTCTGCAAACTGTCCTGTCTTCCATACTTTGTCATTAAAGTAGATTAAACTGTCAAGGTCTTTTAGAAATTTTAGAAAAATTTAGAACTTTTTTGACTGTTAGAAAAGTTTTCTGTATGCACAAAGCACTTGAATGCACCCGAACTACAGTCAATCTGAATTAACAACCCCCATCTCATGCTCAGTAGTGCCATTCTCAACCTGTGATTGTGTTGCTTTTCTTAGTCCAAAATGTAGCAGCTCTGCATGGGGCTCTCACTAGTCCTTGTTTATGTACAAATTTGTAGCAAAGCAACTCGGTCAGCTTTAGTGATGTTACTATTTTTTTATAGACTATTCCAACTGCGTTCCTTTGTCTGAACACAGTTACAGAGAAATCAAGGGCATATTCTCCTTCCAGTATGTCAATTAAGTTGAATTGTAGAATCACATTTCGGAAAATATAAACCTACTGACTTCAGAAGATTTCACTGTGTTAACCGTACTGATAGAACACTGAAAACTTGTGAATGTTTTGTGGGCGAAATTTAGAAAATCTGGGGCCCTTTCAGTCACAGAAGTGGTCTGAAGTCCCACTGTCTAATGGTAACCCTGGTGTGTGCAGTCTCAGCCCTTTGTTCATTCTCTAATCATCAATCTCCAGTTAATTCAGTGAGACTTGTTGTGGAAAAGGGTGACTAAAGGTACCTGAATTTGCCCTTTAACCGTATGAGGAATTCAATTACAATTGATTCAATTACAATTCTGATAACACAGGTTAAAGCACACTTCAGAACAAATGGGTTTAACAAGCTAATGTTGTTAAAACTGTGCATATTAAATGTAATCTGTGCTTATAAATGGGACCTTTATCAGGAAACGTCACTAAGAATCTAAGGAATCTTTAACGAATAGCTTATTACTTCCGGGGATGGGCTCCGTAGGTAGTTTATATAAAGCTAACATTTTAGTGTTAGAGTATATTTGGTCAGTAAGCAAATACACTTTCATAGTAAGTGTATTTCAATGTAAACAGTGCAAGCTTGTGCATTCTAAGCTGTCAATGTCATTGCCACTTCTGAAAAATCACACTTACAGAATTTAGAGAACCAACCATCACAGCTCAGTGTACTTGTTATTGCTTTAAAATAGTATGTTGGTAATCAGAACAGAGGCGTTAGTATTGGGGGAAAAAAATATATTGTTAATTGACTCCTGGTAGCCTGTAGATCATATTCATTAATATTTCTAAGGCTGTTATAATTTCTTTTTCACTAATTGTAAATCCTCCTGTTTGAATGCAAAAACCCAACTCTTCAATGCTTGCCATAGACATCCTAAAGGCAAATGGACTAGTTAAAGCCCTGAGTAACCTGGTCTGACCTCACAGCTGACCCTGCTTTGAGCAGGAGGTTGAACTAGTTGGACTTCTGAGGTCCCTGTCGACATGAATTATTCTATCATGCTGTGATTTGTAAAAATTATTAAGGCTATTTTTGTATCTCCTTTTGGGGTATCATACTTAGAACCTTTTTGGGATGGTCGCTTTTCAGAAAAGGCTATGCCACTGAGCACTGTCACCGGCTTGACTCTAATCACGCAATCAGTCCCACTGAAATGAAATGGTAAGAGATGCCATGTTAGCCTTTAAACACGGTTACTCAACCAAGTATGCCACTTTGCACCCAAGGCAGTGCTAGCCACAGGTCCGGGTGTTCAGTGTGTCGCAGGAGCTAGACCACGTGTGTATTATCCACTTGTTAAAAAGGTTTCAGTAAGAATATTTGATCTGGCCTGCCAAAAACTTAACAATGTACAATTAGGCTTTTTTTAAATATCATGGCTTCAGGATTCATTTGGGCTTGGAGGGAAAACATAATATGTCATCTCCAGGAATGTGAGGTGTTTTCTCTCTGTTCTGCAGGCTGTACAGTTTATATGCCATTTGCATTGCAAAAGCCAAAGTAGTAAAATAGTGTCAGGGTGCTTAATACAACTCATGGGGCCTGAGGGTTTTTTTTTTTTTTTTCCTGGGCCCTAAGAGCGACATACGGTGTGATACTAAAGGAGTTCACCAAAAGGAAGGTGGCATTTTCTAGGGCTCTTGTCACAGGTGGGTATAGCCCAGCTTTTAAAGGTACTAACCGGGAACACCTTGAAGTGCTGGGCTGTAAACTACAGCAGACCTTTGTCTGTTGCACAAGCTGTTTGATTCTTGTGGTGAGGATGGGAACCTTAAAAATCGGGTAGGGTAGAGAGCAGGAAATGGGAGCCATTACAGCTGTCCCAAGGGAAGTGGTTCCACTCGTGAATCACAGTCCTGGTTTCACCGTGCTGCGTGGGAGTGGCGTCCTGTCCCAGGCGGATATTGCCGGCTTCTGGAGCCTGGCAGGTCTAACTGCTGCAGGGGGAAAAGGAGCAGGAGACTCCCCGTCCCACCAGCACCAGTCTCCCGCAGCCTGCTAACCATCATTGGGGCAGCCGGAGCAGGGGAGAATCGGGACACGTCGAGTCCTGTATGCCGCATGAATTAAGTGATATGGTCCATTACTATTAAGAAGATGACCAGAGAGTGACAAGGACTGCAGTCCTTTACTGAAGGGTTTGACCACATGCCACATAGGCCTTGGGTTATCCCGTGGAGAACAAAACCTACTACTGTGTGAGACAGCCCAGGTTGCCAAGTCTTGCCTTCCCCTCCCCGCTGTCTCATGAGTCACATGGCTCTGGCAGAGGCTGGAGCCCGTCTCACAGTGGCACAGGAACCTCCTGCCCTGGCACGTACTCCAGCCTATCCCGGAGGAAACCCTCTGCGGAGGCTTCTGGGCCTTTTCTTGCTGTGCCGAAGAGCTGCCACACCCCGGGTTCTTCAGGCCTTCTTGTCAGGGCACCACTGACTTACTCATAATGGGTACAGACATCAAAACCAATTGGTCCCTCCTCTGCTCTGTGGCTCCCAGAGGCTTTTTCAGTGCTGGAAGGAATGTGCCTCTTTACTTTGTTCTGTCTAGTCCAAAGCCTCCTACCAGAGCTCTTTCCATCTGTTCTTGGGAAGAGAAGGCAGAAATGAAACAGATCCTGGCAGCTGGGTGTTGCTGTTACTTATCCTTCCTAAGCCCACTAATGAGATAAATCCCCAAACCACTATTCAGCCAAGGCTCGTGTATGTTTTCTGTAGCAGTACTAGCAATGACTCTACGTTGGTAGCACAAGTCTGCGATCTGCAGTTTGAGGGACAGTGAGCGTGCACAATGGATGACATGGAGAAGGGACAGAGCTGTGTCTCCCACTTCTGTATCTTTCTGTGCTCATTAAGCGCACCTTCTTCTATCTCTGATGCAAAGGTGCACAGAGCTGTGCCACAGCTCACTCACCGAGGAGCAGATCATTTAGAGGTTTCTATTGTTCATAAATCATGGCAGAGAGAAAGCTAACATCTGAGTCCCCAAGGCTTTTGGTAATGTTGTGGCTCACCAAAGATCTTTCATCTCAGCCCTTATTTCTTGCTAAGAATTTGTCATCTTAGTCATGGAGCTAGAGGTGCAGCAGCACCAATAATTTTGGGAACTTAGGTCTTTGATATAAATTTGAGTTAATTTTATGATATTAGGAAGCTGCTGCAATGGAATTTTTGTATCATGAGATGTCTTTGCAGCAACTAAGTCATTAAATCTTGATGGCAATCCATGAAAGTGCCTGGCGTTTTAGACAAAAGGTGGCACTTATATCTAGTAAAGTTAACAAGGGAGTGAAAGTCTCCAGCCCTGACAGGAGTGACCTAGGGCAGGTCTGTTGGTCTTTTGTGGATGGACTTCAGCTTTGCCTGCTCATATGCCAAGATAGCCAGGTGTAAACTATTTCAATGAAAGAAGTGAAGTGCTTATGTTAAAGTAGCTTGTGGCCTGAAACAATAACCCCTGCTACGGGCCTGAGTTTATTAGGTCAATGATTAGCTTATTAGGCATACAGCTGTGCTTGTGTAGGTTTTTGAATATCATGTTCCATCTGACTTGCATCCAGTGAGTTCAGTTTAGTTTGTAAAAGACAGTTCCTATATACCGTGAAGGGGTTGTAAAAAGATTTGTTGAAGAAACAAAAGGGGATACCTCACATAGGAAGTCTCAGGGTACATGGGAGGGGAGAAGAAATGAATGTACCTTTTGCACAGAAGTTAGGTTTAGCTGCAGGGCCAGTCTAATTCAGAGAAAGCAAGCTGGTCTGAAGGAGCTGTATGGTTCAGAAGAAAGTGCTCGCGTCTGCCTGGATCCTCTGCCCTCACAGAGGACCTACTATAACCCAGAGAACCTGCTGGAGCTATAAGGAAGCTGAGACAAGGTAATCTACACACAATTGATTTCTCTTGAAAACCCAGAAGCTTTGAGCATACTTCTGAACTCACAGCTGGTCTGCTTTACTGTTTTTCTGCTATCGTATGACCCACCAGGATTACACAGTGAGCTGGGCTCCTTCTCCAGCTGGGGTTACAGGGAAGAGTGTGTGAAAGTTACAGGGGAATCATGAGGGTCAACAGAAGGCCCCTGGATGAAAAAATTGGACTCTATTTCTCAGGAAGGACCGCTGGAAAGAGGATCCACACTTTGTGCTTAGAAAAACCAAACTGGGCTGATGCTTGGACTTTGCTCACTCTGCAGAGATTTGCCACACGTTGTACTATGTGGGTTCAGAAGTCGATTACATGCTGAAATAGGGAAGGACGATCAGATCTGTTGTCTAGAGGAAGTGGTCATCTCTGCTTTCACCAGCATCTCAAGAACAGTACTTTCAGGTGATTTCCCCACCTGCCTATAAGCTTAGATAAGAGAAAACAGGCATGGTCTTAATGATGGGAAGATTAAAAGAAGAATCTTAAAGAGAGCTGGAAAGCGTGGACAGGATTTCAAGGATGGGAGTGCAATATCTTCTGAAAGATAGAAGAATACTTGAAAAAATTGGATCTGTTCAGATGGAAACAGTTTATTTTAGGGACCTCTCAGTAGTTTCTCCAGTCAAATACAAATTTTACTTTAAAAAGTGTGAAGAGTTTCTTCTGCTCTAGGGTAGGCTGAAAGCAACTCAAAACATTGAGTATCCCTCAGTAACTTCCGTTTTCTTAGATAGAATCATAGAATTGTTGAGGTTGGAAGTGACCTTTAAAGATCATCGAGTCCAACCATTAACCTAACCTGACAAAAACCACTCCTAAACCATATCCCCAAGTACCACCTCTACCCTTTTTTTAAACACCTCCAGGGATGGTGAATCCACCACCTCCCTGGGCAGCCTATTCCAATGTTGGATAACCCTTTCAGTGAAAAAATTTTTCCTAATATCCAACCTAAACCTCGCCTGGCTTAACTTGAACCCATTTCCTCTCGTCCTGTCACTTGTCACCAGGGAGAAGAGGTCAGTCCCCATCTCTCTACAACCTCCTTTCAGGTACTTGAAAAGAGTGATGAGGTCTCCCCTCAGCCTCCTCTTCTCCAGGCTAAACAGCCCCAGTTCCCTCAGCCGTTCCTCATCAGACTTGTCCCCCAGACCCCTCACCAGCTCCGATGCCCTTCTCTGGACACGCTCCAGCACCTCAATGTCTTTCTTGTAGTGAGGGGCCCAGAACTGAACACAGTACTCGAGGTGGGGTCTCAGTTACAGCATCCTGGAAGTTGGCCCTTCATGATAAAAGGCGGTCACCTTTTAATTTCTGTTTAATTAAACAGTCTTGCCAAAGTCAGGGTAGGGTGGCACAGTGTGTTGAATCAAACTACGTACCTGAACACAAAACCCACCAATCTTACAAGTTATATTGTATTTGTTATTTTGTGGTTTTGTTAAAGACAAAATAGTAAAGTCAGGAGGGGAAGTGAAATTGCTTACTACCAAGTTCTAGCTGTTATTTTTAATGTAACAGTACCCCATTCCTGGATGGGGAATATGCAGGAGGTGACAGATGGATGCAGATGGAGCACTGGGAAACTGGGAGGTTAGGTCAGGCCACTGACACCAGGAATTGAACAAGGGCTAGGGCTAAGACTCCTAGTAAACCTTCAGTTAGATATTCAAGCTAATGAAAGAGAGGCTTAACCTTAAAGGCATCCACTTCTTGGTGGCTCCCTATAGTCCTGGGTGCTAAGGCTTGTGGTCCTGTGATCACAGATGTGCAACAGCAGCCGTAGTGGACGTAGTATATACAGCTCAGCTATCTGTCCAGTATCACTGGAGCTTTAGAGTGCATGTGGGCTGAATTAGCATTTCTGATTAACCTCAGCTTTTTGTGCAAATGTTCCAAGGTGTTAAACCTTAAGTTAGTCTAATGAGCTGAAAAAGCTTTAGGTTGAAATCCAAGCAGCACCTTAAAAAACAAATGTTTTTGTCATTGTCTTGGCTGTCTTGACGAGCAGACTGAACCTAACTTGGTCAGATTATTTTACAAGTAAGAAACGTGCTCAGACTGACAGCTTGTACGTTGTGTTGTATCTTCCAAAAGATTTTTTTATAGTCTCTAGTTATAAGCTTCAAAAATAGTATAGGTTTATAACTGAAAGACTGGCAGATGTGTAGCTGTTGTGGCTAAAAGCAAGCTTTAAGTACAGCTATTAATTTCACATGCTGGTATCATGTAAAGCAGTGCTGTAGACCGATGCATTATAGTTGGCTTTTAAGGATACTAGCACCCTAAGAAATTGTTTATATCTCTCCTGCCTATTCTTTGTAACTCTTTGTAATGCTTCCAGTGACTACAATGATATACTTAGATAGAAGAGCCGATCTACCGAAGCCTTACCCTAGAAATGAACTCCACTAATCAACTGCTCATGACTCCAACAGATGTTTCTGTTTTTCAGACAATTGGAACCTCATGTTGTACTATTTTTTTTTTTCTTTTTGTACTAGCAGCAAATGCCCCATTACACATGTGAGCTTCAAAAACTTGTCACATGATACCAGGAACAAATTGTTAAGCCAGTCAGTAAAGTTCAGGTTTGAAGTGGTGGTCCACTGAAGGCACTGGGTCTTAGAAGCCGAAGTGTTTTATGGAACAACCATGCTGTGGTTTTGTTGTAAATGCCAAAATTCTATTTCAGCCTCTTGTATGAAATTTGGAAATGTCAGATGAACTCAGATCAGAACTCTTTTTTTTCAAAGACTGAATCACTTTAGGATGTGGAGATAAAGTTAAGTGATACTTTTGAGGATGTGATTATTATACTCTTGAAACCACAGAAATGGGATGAGAATTGTTTATATGATATTGTTATATAAGGACTTATGTCCTGTGGCAGGTCAAAATCGGTGAATTTTCAGACATAGTGGAACTACAGATGTGAAGAATTTACTTTTTACTTTGATTTGTTTAGTCTGTTGCCTTTAACTTACCATTCCAGGTTTTTCTAATTGATAAGTGACCAATGGATCCTTGATCAATCAATATCTCTGTATGATTTGGGCAGAAGGAAAAAAAATGTGGGTAGAAGGAACGATAGACTGTCACTCCAAAAAGATGCAGCATACTCCACTGTCAACAAAATCAGTGCTACTTAGTGGAAACAAAACACCTGTTAAAAGAGTACAATGGAACCATTACAAATTGTAGGCACTGGAGACACCCTCCTTGGGGATTATAGCAACTCATTTGCAAACCATTTTTCTGTTAGCAGTGAGCAATTCACCATGAACTTCCCCTACCCACAGCTCACCCACACTGGATTGATTCAGGAGCCGTGGCAGAGCATGGCTAAATAGGCATGACCAGGAAGTTTATCAGTATTCGCACTTTGTTAGCCAAGCAGGATTCTGACCAAATGTGGGATGCCATAATCAGAACTTGCTCCTTTCACCCTTCCCCAAGGTAAATATATTAACTTGCTGCTGTTGCTGGCCTTGATCATCATGATAAATGCAAATAAAAAGAGCAGTGTGAGTTGCAAGCTGTTTCATTAAATGAGTGGAAGAAGGTGAGAGTGAGGGTAGAGAGGGACATTGACTGCCTCTGCGGCCACTCTTACGATACTAGGTACTTCTGAAACATTTCTCAGCTGATAAAGATTTAATCGGTTAAGAATATGGCCAATAATAGGCATTGGGCATGTTTGTAGTTGTTTTCAAGATGGTGATATGTTCTCATCTTGGAACATCGCATTCCTTCCCTTTATTTTAAAGCCAAACTTTAACCTCCTGGTGCTGTTTCATGTAGTTAATGGAACTTGAACTTGGGTTAAAGGTCTGGAGTGCAGAAGGATTTCTGTCTGTGTAGAGATGCTGTACTTTTTTCATGGCTGCGGAGAAGATTTTTTTTCTTTGCTGCTTGCACTCTCTGGGTAGAGAAGGGAACTGAGAAGCCCATAGAAGATGGGTAACAGAAAGCCAGTGGATGATCCTCAATGGAACATGTGCACACAGCGATGAGAGTGTGAGGAAGGGAATCATTAGAGGAAAGAATCATCTAAGCCAAGGGATGACAGGACTTCCAGAAGAGCTTGATTAGAAGTGCTGAAGTTGGCTGACAAGCCATGGGGAGAAAAGATAGACTATTGATTTGAAATTTTGGCAAGTGCCTTTTGAAACTGAGAGAAGAATGATTTTGGTGGAATGAAGGAGCAGGAGGTGGACTGAGCAGAGTCTGGCAGGAACCTGGAGGAGGAGACATCCAGATGTTGTTGCAAGTGGTGAGATCAGTGATTTTAGGAATAAAAGGAGGAGGTGGGAGATGAGGGACACAGAAGGGGTAGTACTGAAAAAGGTAAAGCTGGGCAAAGAATAGATTTGCGTACTTTTAAGGTAGCAGAAATTTACACGAGCACAAGCATGTGCTCTAGAAAGAAAGAAAATAAGCACTGGAGCAGAAGAAAAAGATCTAAGAGCGAACAAAAAGAAAACAAGTTTGATTTGTGGATCAGTGGAGAGGCTAGAGGGAAAGCAGATAAGAGGTTCCTTTATGGGATGTGAGAGGGCCTTATTGGCACAGAAAAAGAACACATTGTGCATTATCAGTTTATCTCTTGGAAGTGATAAGCAAGGTCCAATGCAGAGAGAGAAAGGGGAACAGAAGAAAGGGAGTATTTGGGCAGCAACAGTTTTAAGGGCTGGTCAAAGGAGCTGAAAAGACTGCTAAGATCATGAATGTGGGTTACAGCTAAAATTAGAGGTGAATTTCTTCTGGTAGAAAGGTGGCAGGACAGAAAGGGATGGAAATTGGTCTTCAGGGGTAGACTTCCACCAGGAAATTTCCTCTGCATGGGAAAAGAAAGAAAAGGATTAATGGAGAAGGATAAAACATGGAGAGAATCAAGCTTGATGGGAGACGGCAGATAAAAGTAAAGAGAAATATTGAAGCTGGTCAAGATGTCGCTAATGCTAACGGAAAAGAGCAGATGCAAGGTCGTTGTCAAGCAATGCTGGAAGAGACTTAGGCAATGACTGAACTTGGAAGCTCAGCAGCAGAGCAATGGAAGGTACAAAAAGCTTTCATTAAGTCAGGTTGGGGTGTCAGAGTGCTGCTCCAGCTACGTCCTTCTGATGTGAGCAGAGATGCATGTCACTGTCACCCTTGTGAAGCCATAGGGTCTGGCTGAAGTGTGGCCTTCCTGCTCTTTGAATGCTGGGTGCCAACTGAGCAGACCTCTCTTGCCCTGTCCGTTCTGGTATGTTTAATCTCATTTCTTCTCTCGGTATAGGCAGTCCTGTAGCACACATAAGAGGCTACCTTTTAAAGCAGTCGCTTCTCGGAGTAGCCTGCCAGTTGGTACCAGAGCTGATGTAGAGCCCGCTGAAATAAATGCAAGGACTCCAACTGATGTCAGTAGTATTGGATCATTATAGATCTGATTAAAAATCACTTTTCCTTTGGCTGTGTTTTCAATCTCTCTTTCTGTCACATGTTTAGGAGAGTTACATTTTGATTTGTGCTTTTCACAGTATATCTAAAGGAACATGTCAAGACATAACAGCAGTGAACAGAGTAGAAATGTTGAGTGAGTCTTTTGGACTTGACAACTTCCACAGTGGTGGTCTCCTGTCTGGAAACTGTGATCAGTGTTCTACCTTTTGAAGTATCTAGAGAAGATAACTTGTTACCATGTTAACTTTACCTTTCAAAACAGACCTGGGGTGTGTAGAGAGACCAAAAGTCTGAATGGCTTGTGGGAATAATTTCAAGTGGTTCCCCAGACTCAAGATGGCTTGATTCACATAGTTCCCAGACACAGAGAGATGAGAGAGAAGATAACATGGTCAACCCAATAGAAGCATTTCCCCTCCCCGTTCTGGGGCAAGAGGAGTCAGTAAACCAAAGACAGCTTTGCCTGTAACCCTAATTAAGGAACTCCCATAGATTTTTGGAGGGGTGTAAGAAAACTCTGTTACCCTCTGCCCTGCTTCCAAGCCTTGTGGCCAGGGAGATGGAGACATTCCTCCTTCCGGGAAAGATTTCCAAAAGTCTTAAATCTGCTGTAGGATTGTTTCATAGTCATCTCGTGTGTGTCTAAAGCACGTGACCTGGGTGAACGGGTCCCCCTGGGAGGGCGATGATGGGAGATCTGCCCTGTTAATAGCCGGTCAAAGCAGCGGTTGTGTGGGCTACCCGGGAGAGTTCAGTCCCTGGGGGTTTCAGTCTGGCACCTCTCGATACCGCGTTCATGCGCTCGCTCACATACACACGCTGCCATCAATGAGTAGTCATCTGCCGGTTGCACGCCCACAGAGCACATCAGGAAGGAAACGGCTGGTCTCTCAAAGTCAGGAGTACTTAAGCANAAAGGCAGCAGGCAGCCTGTGTATTGTACTGATTCCTCCCGGACTGAAGGAATCCTTTGCCCCATGATTCATGCTGAGCTGTCCGCTCCATCCGGCAGCAGCCGTGTCGGGCAGCCACCCACTTTTCACTGGGTGCCGGCTCTGCTGCTGCTGGCACTGGAGCCTGCAGCGCTTCAGGATTCTTTTGTTAGTCAGGGCACTGGCACTTCCTTTGGCATTTGTCAGTCTCCAGGAAGGCGTGTGTGTGAGTAGGGGCTTTTCTTCTTTTTTTTTTTTTTGTTTTTTTTTGTTATTATTTTTTTTGTTTACACATTTGGAACCTGAAGGTTTGATTCAGACGTCTTCCTTGTTCTCCGCTTCCTGTAGGTTGAAGTCTCTGTTTTCTGATGATTAGCCAATGCTGGCTGTTCTGGCAATGAAGATGTCTCAAATCAATCCTATCCTGTCTGGCTTTCCAGGAAGAGAGCCGCCCCTCCCCTTGCTCTCCACAGCCCCTGTCATCCAAGATTGAAATTTATCAGAGCTGCTGCGAGCAGGAAATTAGCCCCTTTACAACTTGTTCTCCACTGCTTCTCATTCATTTTATTGTTTTAACATTTTCCAGAAAATAAGGCAGAAAACAAACCTGCTTCCTCTTTAGAAGAGTTGTGCTGTTAACCTGTGAAATGCTTATTTCCCTGGCAGGCTGCTTCTTATCTTTACAGCAGAACCACAAGATTAAAATCAGGTGAAGTTGAACTGAGATAATGAATTAAAACACTGGAAAACATTTAGTCATCCTTTAGCATCCTGAAGATAAGGATTTCTACATACAGGCATCAAAGCTGTAATGAACACCAAGGGAGGGACAGGCTCAGGAAAAATAGAGTGAAGGGTGCTGCCTACAGACTTAGGAATGTGCCTGTGAGGAACTTACTTGGGGGCCTGGGTCTTCAACACCTATATGAAGTTGACTTAACTTTCCTGAAGAGCTGAGCACCTGCTGCTTCCATGCATGCGAAACTCGCCTTAGAATTGCGTTCAGGTAACAGAAAAGTGGTTTTCGCTTATTTTATGTCTGACTTTAAATACGGATACATTCATGTTTTCTGTGTGTGTTTCCGACAGCAACACTGGAAGATTATTTTTCTTTGAGATATGCAGAAGACGCTCTCTTAATTAATATCAGACCTTTTTGGTGTTATTCAGCATTAAAAATAAACCTCTGCCTTTGCCAGAAGTAAATTTGGCAATTGTGTGTTCCCTGCTGCAGGAAAACAATGTCTCTCTTTAGAGCTCAGAACCAAGCTTTGGCAATGAAGTGAGGCCCAATGTCCATTGATCTCAATGGAAAACCTATTATTAGACAGATCACTGTGACCACATCCTGCCGTCATTTTGTACTGAGAACCACCACTGAGGTCAGCAGGATTTTTGTGCAAATATTTATGGCAGGATACGGCCCACTTCAGGGCATTCTGAGGGTTGACAAGCCTTCAGCTGAATTGTTCCTTCTTCATGTTGATCCTATCAGCCCACTAAAATCTGATCCGTGAACAATTCAACATGCCACCATCTAAGATGGTGTCGACTGAAACCAAGTAAATCAGTCCGTGCAGTTTGAACGCAGACATGAGGCAAGGCTCTGGCACTGCACAATGTCCTGACTGATGATGCTGTGCCAGGGACACTGCATGGGTTGTGTCCTTCTAACTTCTCAAGAAAGCAGCTAGGAGTAAATTGCTGCTGTGATAGATAGGCCTGTGGCGTCGGCAAGTGAAAACTGTTGTTAATTGAGTAACTCAAGACTTTTGTTTTCAGCAAATGCTTTGCATATGTGACTAGTGCAGCTAATTTCCTGCTTGCCAAATTCAGTTCTATCAACACTTATTGGAACCACGAGCTCAGATAGCTGAGAGAATGCTCTCTTCTTTATCCTTTTGATATGGGGAATAAATGAATTCTTTTCAGCTTACTGTACATCCGTGTTTTCACTGGACAGCAGAAAACTGTGTCACTGACTCATTGTTTGATCTTGGGTAAATCATCTAATCCTGTCTATCCCAGTATCCTCGTGTGCATAAATAATGTAATGACTCTCATCTGTCTTTACAAGCTGCTAGAATAACTTTGGTTTATATAGTTTTGGCTTTACCTTAGTCTTTTCCACGATGTTTTATTGGTGAAAGAAGGAGGCTCTTACCCAAGTCAAAGCCAAAAGGTTTCTTATCCCTGTCTGGGTGCTGAAATAATCAGTACTCACAGGTTTTTATAATTTGCATAAACGATAGTATTTTGGCTAAAGTAAGTGTTTCTCATACCTGTAGGGCCAGGCTTAAGTTTATGCGAAAGTTCTCTGATAAAATGAGACCACCTCATTTTCAGCAATAGCTGAAAAGCCCACTGGGCTTTTGGAAGGTGGGAACATACCTGTGCTGTGAACCGAAGTCACATTCTTCCAAACTCTGTACGTGGATTCCCGATAAAAGTTGAAATAGGCCCAACAATGAATTGATGCTCACCTGAGAGAGGGAGTTACACTGTTGCCTCATTCATATGAAGAGTGTATTTTAGATTGAAGCCTAAAAGCTTACATAACAAATTAAAAGCTTAATCATTTCCCTATGTATCAACAGCTATAAAGAGAAAAAAAACCCAAAGAAAACAACAAAAAATGAAACCCAAAACGTGACGTGAAAAGATAAACGAGCCGTTGCACAATAGCAAGCCTGCAAGGTGTTTTCAACCATTGACTGCTCAAAATGATTCTTTGTATTATAAGCTATATCTTGAGGCCCAGGACTAATGGGGTTTATGGCCTCTTCCACCTGTAGTTATATGCCTAAAGAAAATGTCACTTCAATGCTGGGAAAAAATGCCTCGCTAATAACAGAACTTTAGGTAGAAATGCGTCAGTTTCAAAGAAACTGGTCTCTGAAACCTTCTTCTTCTGGAAGCTTCTGGAGGGAAGAAAGTGCAGCATAAGAAAAACTTTGTTCCTTTGAGGGTGGCAGAGCGCTGGCACAGGCTGCCCACAGAGGCTGTGGAGTCTCCTTCTCTGGAGATCTTCAAAACCCACCTGGATGTGTTCCTGTCCAACCTGCTCTGGGTGACCCTGCTCTGGCAGGGGGGTTGCACTAGATGATTTCCAGAGGTCCCTTCCAACCCCTACCATTCTGTGATATCAGGATCTGAGAGTACAGGTAGTGTTCTCAATAACAGCACTTCTAAGGGACGTGGGAGAGAAAGGTTTGCATCTCTGCTTTTTTT
>VZSZ01005514.1:31347-67318 GCA_013398815.1 Ibidorhyncha struthersii
ACCTGACTTTTCTCTTTGGCTTTGATGACAAAAAAAAAAAGAAAAGGTCTACTTTATAATTTCAGTATTATCGCAATGCAAGAATAAAACTAAAACCTCAAAAATGGTTGCAAAATGGAATTCTTGTTTTCCAGCCAGTTCTGGGCCAACAATTCCGTGTTTGTGGAGGGTTGTAGAGAGAGGTTTCCTCTTAAACAGAAAAAGTGTAATCCTGCTGCTGCACCTTAGAGGAGATGTCTGGTTCCCCGATAGAGCTCCCCGTGAAGCAGTTTGCCTTTGGTCCCACACAGCAACCAAAGCACAGGCAGTAAGTACACTAATGGAGACAGCTTTGTGGTTAATGTGCTGAATCGGGACTCAGACTAGGTTCAGTTCTAGCTTGCCCAGAGATTTCTTATTTAATCTTGAGCAATGCATTTAATCTGTCTGTGCTTCAGTTTCCTACCCGTGCGGGTTTGCCTGCATGAGGCATCAGTGAACTACTTTAAGTAGAGATGTGATATTTAGAACAACCTGTTAAGCAAGGTGACAACTTTAAGGTTAGTTTTAAGCTTTTTTGGAATAGGTTTAAGCTAAACTACAGTAGCTAATTTTCAACTCAGAGTACATATTTTGCACAGGTGCATCTAGAAATCTGATTGAATCAAGATAATGAAGCTGACAGGTCCATGCACACATGTGCTTGCAGCTAAAAAATATTTTTTTCTCTAAACCTTGTCTGTATGGACAGAAACTACATTTTGTCCAGCTCCCTATACGAATGATCAAATAATTTCTAGGTGATCCTGGAGGTGTGAGTCTATTTACAACCCTATTAGTTGGGGCCCTTATCCTGTGGGCTCCCCGACCTGAAAAGGCCCTATATTCATATATGTTTTGTTGGGAGAATGAGATCCTCAGACTTCAAGAGGGGCACAAAACCTTATGATCGAGGTTTCTTACAAAGCTTTAATAGAAAGTGAAGGAAATACAATGAGAGAAGTCTTGACATTGGTCTCCATCATTGCAGAGGCTAAAACACTACAGAGCTCCAAATGAAGTAATTTTATTGCTGCCCTTTGAGTGAAAATGTGCAGGTTCAGTCTGCACAAAGAAGTCGCATCATTGAAACGAAAGGGAATCTTTTGCCTTCTTCCTTCTATTGTCTTGCCTTACTATCAGCTTTGCCACTGGTGTTCTTTTTTGTTGAAATTAACACCATGGTTTTTGTTCCCGGGAATAATAATAGCAATAATAGAAAATTACTGCTTTGCAAATAATTTTGGAAAGTACATACGGAAATCTTTAGGAGTGAAAATAGCTGCAACAGATGATAGTTGCTACTAGCAATGAAAATGTTTGGCTTAAGGTATAAAAAAAAAAAAAAAAGGCATGTCAGAGATGCTGAAATTTCATCTGGATAGGTATGTGCATAGACTGAGTGCTTGATCTTCTTGGGCACTGGAGGGATAGAGGGGAGATTGTGAATACCCCAAAGTCCTGACCTGCCTTTGTAGAGTTCTCCTTACCACAGGCACTAAGTGTTCTTTAATGCAAGTCAAGCACTCCAAATGAGGAAAGAGAGAGAAATTAGTCTGAACAGGAAGCTTCAAATATTCTAAGACTAATTGAGTTTAGATAATTAAGGGGTTTTAGAGCAGTAATTCAGAGGAGAATGGGAGGGGAGGACAGTTTAATTGAGATTGCCTGTCCATCTGCGAATTCTCCGTGCAGCCTTCTGTGGCATGTCCCGGTTGTCATTTGTTCTGACCTAAAGGAGTTGATGTGGTTTGTATTGACCTTATTAGTTAGCAACACTGCAGGCTTCCCCTCGTGTTTTGTAGCTATTCGTGTACTGCCTCTGGTGCAGTGCATGTGTGACAGTTGTCTGTGTTATCCTTGACTGGAGGAAATGCCCTGCCCTGGCGCGTCTGCCCTTTTCAGACCTCGTAGTATGCTCTGGGGTCACACCAGGAGTCGGGGGGATGAGGAGCAGTGTTTGAATGCTGCTTTGTAGCTCGGTAGGGGCCATTCTGTGCATATTGGATCTAAGTCTTCATCTCTGCTACAGCGAGGCAGCCAAAACTGGAATCAAACCCCAAATCTCTGCTGCTAGGAGTAGGTTGATGGTGAGGAAAAGCTTGGCTGGTTCAGTAGGTGAGAGGAGATGGCAGCCAAGCCTCAAAGCTTGCCAAGGGAAAAGGTTCCCAATAGCTTTGCACTGACTGCCACTAAGGAGACAACTTTTTTGAAGGATGTCATCGTATATTCTGCACATCGGGAGCGAACATGCCTAGACTAGCTGCAGTGCAGCACCATGGATCCCCTCCTGCTCTGCAACCCCCTGTGCAGATGCAGCTGGTTGATGTCTCACCGATCAAGCTTGCCTGCTGCCTTTAACAGGCAGGGAGCATATGAGAGAGAGAGACCCCAGTGTGGTGGGGCTACGAGTGGGCGAGACTGGGACACAACGGGCAGGAAGCGGATGAGTGAGCCCGTCCTGCGGTGCAGGAGATGTGCTGGTTGTTGAGGATGATGCTGAAGAGCTCACAGCCATTGACTCGGCTACTGTCTTAACAGCGTGGGCAAAGCCGGAGTGCTGCAAGAGCAGTGTTGACATCTGAATTTTGATTTAGTGTTGAATAAATGAGAAATATGATGCTAGAACTGTGTCCTGCTTGACCATCCCTCTCTTAGACCGCGTCCACCCTGCGGGCAAGTGGCGTGAATTCCGATTTTATGCTGACTGGTGCCCATAGAGACTCCAGTGATTTAAACGGGGCTGGCCCAGCACCATGCCAAATGTAATTGAGATCAAAATGCCGTTAGAAGTGTAGTAGATCATCTTTCTTAATTTAGAAAGAAGCTAGCAGATATTGAGAGAAAAGGCCTTGAAGCCTTTACGAGCACTGACAAATTGTAATGTGCTTCTTGTGCTGTGTTTGTAAATACAAGCAACTTGACTCGGCACTCCGCAGGCTGTTTTCTCACCATGAGGACCTCTGAGAAAATAATAAAGGCATCTGGAAGCGGATTGTCTGGGATTTTTGTCTTGTCTCCTCCTGCTCTTTTACAAGTGTTGCAGTGGAGGAGTTGCAGCGAAGCACAAGGGGCCCTTTTCTGACAGATCGTCCCGCTTGCCCCAGGAGTCTGCTCATCAAAAATGAGGAAACAAACTTTAGGATGTTTCCATGGGGAGAGCCAGGCAAATGCTCTGTGCTAACCTGCTATCATCAGGTGTTTTCCTAGTGATTGTCATTGCTACTATCCCTCTGGGGCTATTCGGATAAAGAGGATGTTCCTAGCTGCTAATTTTCAGTCAGATTTGATACTGATCCAAGATTTAACATTTCCTTTCTCTGCCAACCACATACTAAAAATAACATATTTTCAGGATACTGGAGACCACTAGAAACCTGTGGTATTTGGCACTTCACTATTGCCTTTCATCTGGAGATCTCAAAGCAAAAAGTTGGAGCCTCACTGTGCCTCCTTGGAATTTGGAGAATTTGAGAGATTTTTGGAGCTGTTTGAGGTGTAGGTAAACAGGAGACAAAATCTCAGAATGGCTGGAAAGGTCTGAATTTCCTTGTTGAGTGATATCTATTTAAAAAAAGAAAAAGCACCTTTACCTTGGCAGTCTCATGGGTCTTCTCTCTGTGCCTTAGAGTATAGTTAGTCCTTCATGGGGCCAGGGGAGAAGCACGTGGTGCCTGTGACGAGGATACGTTAACCGAGAGGATGGTTCCCTCTGCGGTAAGGTTACAGCCCCCAGTAAAGCTTGGAGAGGAGTTAATTCATGAGTTGTTGTTAGGTTTTGGTGGGATTTGGGGTTGTTTTTTTTTTTTGTTGTTGTTTTTTTTTCCCCTAGTTAAGCAGGGCTTTAGACTACCTTCTAGTAACCAGACTTGTTAACTAATACTTCTGGCATAGGGAATGTTTTTTTGACGGAAGGTTTTCTTTTTTGGTTTTTTTTTTTCTTTGTTTTGTTTTCCTTCTTTGCACTTTTATTTTTCTTTTTGGTCTTAGTCATTGGTAACATAGAGATGGTGGAAGCAACTAAAAAAATAAAAGCAGTGTTTGGCTGGAAGAAAACCAGAAGATTAGGTTTGTTTGTGTAGATCGGTTGTAATGTCGCTGAGAGTCAGGAGGGTTCCCTGCCTGTTTTGTAGGCTGCCTGTTCTGCCCTGACTATAACGTGTCAGACGGGTCTTCTCAGGTCTTGGGAAAGCAGCTGCTTTTTCTCTGTTGGGAAAACAACACATAGGTGGTGGGCTTCAGCCAAAAGTCCAGTGAAGGAGCTTAAGTAGAGACTGATCTGAAAGGCGGGCTGAGAGCGAGACTTAAGTTCCCCGAGGAAACGGGATTTATTTGGATTCTTTCCCCAAGTAATCGAGCCCTTTTCTCCCAAGAGTCGAAGTAGTTGCAGAGCCTCTTCCCTCCTGAGGCGAAGGACAACTAATGATTTCTTGTGTTTGATAGTTTCGATTGCTCTGCTCGTTTTGATAATTGGCTTAAGTCTCTCGCAGCATCTGTAATTTAATCAAACTGGCAGCGATAGTCACTTGCCTGGAAAACAGCAAGACCGTTCATCCCACGGTGGTGGTGTACACGGCTGGCCATTGAGGCCACGTGCCGTCGCTGAGAGCAAAGCAGATTCTGCTGGGAATTACTGTCTCTAGCTGCTCACGCATCAGTCGGTTTTCATGTTTTCCCACCTCTCACAAAATGGGAGGTGGATCAGGCCTTGAATTACCACAGGTACTGGTGTGTTTTCATTACTGGGAAGGGGGTGTTCGTACTCTTTGATGTTGGTGATGCAATGGCGTGGAGATAACTACAAAAGCCTCCTTTCTGTGAGCAAGCGTTGGATTGTTTATTTGGCATAAAGAATGAAGTCACCTGCCTGATGAGAGATTTAAATGTTAGGGAAATGTCAAAACTGCCCACAACTATTTGATCTGCCAAATCTCAGGGAAGTTATCATTTCCACCCTGCTTGGGGAAGCTGGTTTTGTTATGTTTTAGCAGGGTGGCTATACTGTATTGTCTACCTGACTGTGCAGTGAACCAATTTGTTAGCTTCTGCTTGCCTCATCTCACTCCATCCTGACAGATGTGAAGAAGCACAGGTGGATCATAGATTTCTGCCCCCGCCCCCCAGTATTGATGATGAGGTACGAGTACCAGGTCTGGTTGGAGATATTTCATGCCTGACTGTTGCATCATGCTTAGTGACCTTCAAACTCTTGCTTGTGTGGAGACTGTGGGGACCTTTTGATTTACAGCACTGCTATTTAAGTGGTTGTACACCTTGGCAAGGGCCAAATCACTATGTCAGTTCAAGTCTGTGGGTAATGAGTGAAGAGACACATTTTGCTCTCCTGTCATACTGCTGAGAGATTTACTTATTTTTCTTTGTTACAGATTTCATTTGAAGTAAAAAAGGACTTTTTTTGCCTAAAGAAGAAAATGAAACATGTCTGTGTCTCTTACTTTACTTCTCACTCCTAAGGAGTTACTTCCTCAAGGAATCTCTGTCCCAGCTTTTCCTCCAGCTTCTGATTGTTCTGGGCCTTTCTCTCCATGTTAGTAATTTCTGGCTTTTGCTTGGGTTTCTTCCAGTACCCTTCTCTTCATCTCCGCTTGAAAAAAAAATAATCTTTCCTTTGCGTCTTGACTCTCTTTTCCCTTGGCAGGAGACAAAAGGGAGGCACTGCTTGTGGAAAAGTAACCGCTTTCAGACCTGTGAACACAAAGTGAGGCTGAGAGAATCAGATGCTTTCCAGATCTGGAGATGCTGTGCCTGGTGTAGAGATGGAGAGATAGTAGATGTTTTGGGGATTCCTGCATTGCTTGGGGGCTGGAGGAACAGAAATGAAAGACAAGACAGCTGTAGGGGGGAGCGGAATTCATTCCCCGTCTCTGTGTCTACACTCTCTGGCCTTCTCGGACGACGAGCAAGCAGGTGCCTGTCGGCTGAATTGCAGTGGGTATTGCACAAGAAACTGTAGGCTGGTGGAAAGACTCCAGGGAGCCAGCTTCAGCCTACGGACAGTAGGTTTGACTCCCTTAGTCTAGACGCTCTCACAGGGATTACGTCAACAATAATTTGTCAGTCTCTATTTATTTTCCAGTGGCATGGTTAGTATTTACTAGTGCTGAGATTCTCCTCATACTCTTTCATAGTCTATCATACAAGATTCACTTCTAGCAGAGCAGCTACCTGGGCCACAATTTCCATGCTTTTTAAAATAATATTAGTGTTACTAATGCTTAGGAAAAGGAAACGCATAGCATGTACCTAAACATCCACATCCCACTGAGAGGCAAGAACATCCTTTGGGTATTTTGAGAATCTCCACTTCCAGCTGATGGCCCAAGAGCATCAGATATTTTAATAAGAATTGTACATATTCAGATACGTACATCAGGTTTGGGAATAAGGTATGAGCATACATTGCTGTCACGTTGGGAAAAAATTCCTTCACTCTCAAAACCACCAATGAAATGAGTGTCACAATTTCATTTTTTTACACAACAAACCTACCACTTCTAGGAACAGTAACTTGAGCAAAATTACACACAATCCCTGTGGAATGTAAATGCAGACCAACTTTAAATATTAATTTAGGTGCCTATCATAAGAGGGCACTGTCTCTGGGTTCTCTGTGTAGTTAATGAACAGATGACTCTAAGCTGCCTTTTGCAGAAGCTTTTCAAGTAAACTTCTGCTCTGAATCACCCTCTGGAAGAGTTTGCCTCTTCCTATGGGCTGGAGAGGAGGTCTGAATTAGAATAAAATTTTAAAATAAAGCTGTGAAGAACCACCTTTTTACTTCCTCTCTTCTTTTTGCAACTAGGATTACGTGTTCAAGCGCTGACAACATTTTACGCCCCAACTTCTGGACTCCATTCCCTCCACTGACGTTATGTCAAGTCTCCATAATACAGAGAGAGAGTGTGATTGAAGAATTGCCTATCTTAAGGATCTGATATCAAATAAGTCTACAACATATGGACATCTTAGAATGTGTTTAATGCAGTGCTTGGCTTATAATATGCAGCAGGAGAATACAAGCTTTGCAAGACTTGTCTTTAATGTTTTGGACACCTCCCCCNCTTGTTGGTTGTTGGGAACAGGGGAAACCCATGGAAAAATAAATCTTTAACTCAAAACAAAAATCAAGGAACTCTCAAACTCAAAGGATCGATGTTGTTTTATTATTAAACCACTGTGCTGTTGTTCCCATGGAAACAAAGAAACAAATATTTGGAGCTGTGTAACACCTTCCACCAAAATTCCAGTTAAGAATGTTTTGGAAAATATTTCTGTCAATGAGAGCCCTCCTGTTCTCTGAATGACTGCTTTGTGCAGCCTTCCGGGCCTCCTGCACAGGCGGCAAGGTGAAACTGCGCTCAATCTCAGGAACATTACTTGTCTTTACAGTTCTTTAAAAGAAGTTAGTTGCATCAGGAGGTCTTTGCCCAGTACAGATGATAAGTTTGAGGCTGCAGCAGTGACCCAAATGAAATGTGGGACAGCGGTGGTATTTGGTCGTTTGCTATTAGTTTGGGTGGGTTGTTTTAATCCATAATTTTCTACAGATCAATCCTAGCAACATGCTAGATGATTTCACCTTGAACCCAGGATGATCTGTTCAGAAATGGAAAGGAAAAAACCCCATGAAATACAGCTGACATTTTGGCTAAAAATCGTATTTTCTTTACTAAGATAATATGATCCATCTACTCATTACCAGTGGGAAGGGATCTTTCCATGCTGCCAGATATCTTTTACCTGAGGCACCCCATCTGTTTATATTTGCAGGTTGGGGTGAGAGAAGGAAATCTGATCAAACTTAGCAAACTTAGCAGGTGCACCTTTATTTATTTATTTTTTAATTAAAATGCTGCTTGGGTCTTTTCTTTGTCTGCACACTTGCCTTCACCTGCAGGTCAACCATCATATTTTAACAGAAAACTTTCTTGTTACCTTGTTTTCCAAACAAGGAGTTTAGTCCAAACATGGAGTAGTAAAATACATAGACTCTGGTTTTCAGTGTTGAATTTTTTTTTAGTGAATATAAGGTCAAAACTGTAATTAAATATCTCACCACTGGGAAAAGCATCATACTTCTCATTTCCAGTGTGGAAAATAGTCAGCGATGTCTCATTAAGTTCAAGCCCATTTTGCAACCTTTCCCTTGCTGGAAGCACTAATCACCTTTTTCTTGTCTACCCACATACCTATTTTCACACAGTTCACAGAAGTTTAATATCTTGGAAATCTCTTCTGCTCTGTTAAATGTCTTCGAAATCTACTGGTTGGTTTGAAAGTTGTTAAGAAAGGGAGGGGGAAAAGACATTTACATAATGTTTTTGCACATTAGGCTAAACTGTACGTTTCTGATGTGTGAGGAGACATCATGATAAATTTGACTGTGCTTCACTTCTGAACTACAGTTCGTTATGCTGCATTTACTCTGTGTAATACTGCTTGTACAAGGATGCTGAAGCCCTCCAAATGTGAAGTAAAGCAAATACAGTTGTCTAAAACTTTTTAATTTCAGTGGAATTTTTATCATATTTCCCTCCCTAATGAACATTGACATTATAGTCCAAAAACTGCTCAAACTTTCAAGGTTTAAATTGTAACCAGCTCTAAAAATCATCCTTTTCAAATTACAGGCAGGCTAAAATATACCAGCATGGGAAAACTGTCCTTCGCTGTAGGGTGAATGAACTGTTCAGATGCCTTTGATGGACCACACACTATAATACCTTCCAGTATTATCAAATAATAACTCGGAAACCCTTGGCCATATGCTATTTGAACTGAAGTCAGAGGGCATATTGGGCATGTGGTTTGTGATCCCTGGAATATATTGTGACGGGTGGAATATACTGAAATGGGGGGCTAGGAAGTAGTGCTTTTTATTTGTAAAATCCTGCTTAAGATAATTAAAGTAGTGTAGAGCAGAAGGAAGTCTGTTGCCTAGGCTAGTGGTTATCTGCGTATCACGGCCTAGCATGTCTCCTGTCTCAAAGGAGTATGTAATTCAAGAAGTGTCCCTATGAAAGGGAGAAGTAGCTTTTGTTCTCAAAACCCAGCATTGTCATGATTGAGGCCACATGTTCCCTTATGGCCCCTAATCAGTTCGAGGCTGATTCCTATTTAGTTCCTTTCAGCCACTGTTATTCCAGCTTTATGCTATTGTAAATTTGCTCATTCTCATCAAGTTATACTGCAGTGACTCTCTGGTGTGTCAGGCTCTGGATATATAGATACTGATATTCTTTCTAATGTACTTTTACTGCCTTATACTGGGTAATATTTTTCTATGTAATTATTCACAGTAACTGTGCCTCAGGCAGTGGCCTGAACTAGAAGGTTATGTGGCAAAGCTACAATACTTTAAAATATCAATTTTGGTTTTAAAGAGATGCGTGAAAAGGCAGGGGTGGGGGTGTTCTTGGGCTGAGGATAGTCCAGACAATTTGAACATGGTGCAATATGGTGAAAAACAACCCATCGTCTCGGAGAGAGACGTTGTGAAAACTCATGTCTTCTCCTAAGTGAAGATCCTCCTGCGATTGCAAAGTTATTGGTTATGAACGTTTGAGGAGGCACACTCAATTGACCAAGGTGGCTGTGCATTAATATTTTATAATTATAGCTTATTTTTCAGAACTATAATTTTGCTAGAAAATGCAGTTGTTACAGCTCCCAGTTAGTTTCGTCTTTGTCTGCTAATTGATACTATTTTCATTGTTGTGAATGCATCAGTGTTTTATCAAATACTTATAATTAGATTTATTGAATTTAAAAATAGTGAGAATTCTTACCCAGACTGTAGGAAAGCTGAGTTCTAGTCCCTTTTCTCCAGAGGGACTTGAACCTCTGTCTTCAGCTTCCAGGAACGGTCTTAATCACTACGTTTTAAGTTTGGGTTTTCATTTTGAAGAGAGAACATTATGTTTTCTGGATCAGTCACTGGAACTGGTCTCTTGCCCTCGAGGTGCGTGTCAAGTCCACAGGGCTGCTGATTTATAGGCCATTCTCATTCTCACTGGCTTGATGCTTTTTGAGGTTCTTCAGACAAGGGAGGAGTACAAATAGAAGGGGCTTATTGGGGCTATAGCCCAGAATACGCTGTACTGCCCAGTTGGGAAAACTGGTCCACATGTACTTTCTGGGTTTGCATTGATTAAGGGGCAAGGGGCCAACGTGACAGTTGTTTGCTCCACAGAATTTAAAAGATGGGTTTGTCTGCCAAGCAGTTTTTCCCCAAGTCTTCATAGCACTAGCATGAACTAAAATAACGCACTCTGCAATTGCTGTTATTAAACCCATCATGACTGCATTTCAGCCAATGCATTTGTGTTTAAACCAATGAACTAATGATTTAATCCACAACTTCTAATTGCAACCAGTACATGGTGGTGTAAACATGATGCAGATGGCCTTGCTACCCTGTTAACTTCCAATTAAAAAAAAATAAAATAAAATTCACTGGTCACTTAACCCTGTATCTGTAAGTCTCAGCCTGACATCATTAATGTGTATTTGTTGACTGGAGGAAGGCACTAGAATTTCCCTTCTTGCACTTTTGCTCTTCTTTCTGTTAGTGTGATCATTTTGAATTTGACATTGGCTGCAGGATTCACAGAACTTCAACATGTAAGTTTTAGGAAAATACAGAGTTGCTATGGAGTAGTAAAAATGATTATTCCTCCTCTAGCCTAAGTTGCTCACTTAGCAACAGTCCTAAACTATATCTGCTGAGCCTGAATTGATGCTTCTCTGTAGTTGTTTGCTGGTTAAAAATACGAGAACGTTTTTATTCTTTTATGGATGCTAATAGTATCTTCATTACTTGATTTTGTTGGAGGCAAAATTGTCCCAGCTAATACTTTTCCTTGCCTGATCCAACTGAGTAATTAAGTACGTGCCTAACTAGAGTAACCTGAGTAGTATGACTAACTAAAGTGTGATTCCTCTTGTGCTTAAGAGATAGTGAATATTTGGGTGGGTTGGCACTGTTATGAGCCAGTTGATGCTTTAATGTGGTTTTTGTAGGGATGGTCAACTGTACTTCTCTGTGTATTTCTGACAAATTAAAGACACTTTTGATAAGCTCTGTAAATAGAGGAAGGGAAGACTTTCAGGAGCAAGAGAGCCCTTTTCTGTCCAGTCGTAGGTGTTCAGATGTGCCTGCAGTTTTTATCTGGTTTTCTGTGATGAAACCATTTTGCTTAGTGCCTATTACTGTGACTTGAGCCAACTCTGTTTAGGATTGATCAGTGTAGATTCACTGAGCTTTGCTGATTTACTCCAGTTAAGAATCAAGCTTTTTCTTCTGAAATAAGTAGTGGTTTAAACCCTGTGACCAGTCTGCAGTGAGCTTTGGGAGACAACATATTTTTTGGCTGGACAAGTCCCCACCTACGGTACGTCTTTTCCCAAATATAGTCCAGTGGTACTGCTTTTTTTTTTTCCCAAAGCAGATTTGGGAAAAAGAAAAAGCAAGCAGTGGCACGTAGGAGGAGAAGTGATGTTCAGAGGGAGCACTGGGACATTTGCAGACCTTTGCAGGCCACCTACACAGGGGTCAAAACCACCGCAGGAGTGCAAGGAAGACGATGCAACATAATCTGTAATTATTGTGGTGAAATATCTCCCCATAAAATGTAAAGTGCTTTGAGACCTTGAAAGTCTGCTTTAGTTCTTTGTTTATGCAGCACCTGAAACACCAGAGCCCTGACCTCTGAGTTGGTCTTCTGGGTGCTGCTGTGATACAAAAAGTGAAAAATACTGAGAAAAACGCTACTGGGACAAAACATGAGATTCTCTGTATTAATGACATTGCAAGACATGGGAAACTAAGAATGTGTTTGACAGTCTGTCATTGTAACCACTGGAACCTTGAAGGTCCAATTAAAACCCCATAAAGAGTAATTCAGTGATGTTTGCATATGTAAAATAAAATGCTTTCATAGCTCAGCTTTATGAGCATGTATGGACTCTAAGAATTCTGAAAACATTTGTGTATTTTTATGAATGTCATGAACTCAAAATTATTTAGCAAATTTTGCCACTTTTTTTTTCTCCGCAGGCTTTCACCATTGCTTACAGCCCAAACCACAAATAAAGCATTAAAATTATTGATGTGAGCTAAGCAGGAGGGCTATTGCCAAAAATAGCAGTACTCACTCAGGCTTATTCTATGTAGCTCTGGAAAAATTATTCCCATGCTACAGCAAGATCACATTTTTTCCTTTCTTCACTAATAGCAAAAATATTACCTTTCAAGTGGTCTGTTATTCCTGCAGCTGGGGGATAAGCAGGTTGGATGAAGTTTAAGGTAGCTAAATGAGCAAGGCTTGCTGATCCAGCCTCCTGCTAATACAGTGAATGATTTATGATGCTTTTCTCTCCTGGTGCCTTCCCACCCCCTATTTTTGCCTTCAAGATGATGGCAAAATGAGGCAAACAGGCAAATGAAACGTTGTATTTGGCCTAACTGAGCTCCAGGAGCGTTGCTTTTTTTTCTTTCCACTTCAGTGAAGTGCACGGGAGCAGTTTGAGTGCATGGTTGGGCTCTCAGAGAGTGTGTTCAGAAGGGATGCTCACAGTCCTGCCTTGCTGTGACCAAAAAGACCTTTTAACACCAGAAAAAACACCAGCGCTCCGAAGTTTGAAGAGAGTACAGGTATATACATGCATGAGGCTTGTCTTGTGTAGTGTGTCAGCGTTCTCTCAGAGACCTTTAGTCCACTTGGCAGCGATGGAAAGACACTTTATTCTTGGATAAGGATCCTATGTGCAATGCTCTCTTAAAGCCAGGATCCCCAGTTCGGAAGACGTCCTCTCCCATCCCCAGCAGCAGCACCCAGGAGGCCTGCTGATGGTCGGTCCCTGAATGTACAGGGGACTCTGCATCATATGCTGAACGGAACAAATCCAAACTAGTTACGTATGCCACCTGTACCCTTTTGCCCTTGCTGTGCCTATGGCTTGCCAGATGTTTCAAGGTGGCTTCGCACAGGAGCTTACAGGTCTTAACTTCCATGAGGTTCCCCAGTATATACATTGACGTGTGGCATACATTAATATTGTGGCCTTGATAGTGGGGCTCTGGGGGAAAGGCATACGAGCAGCCAGAAGCACATCTTCCACACCATACCAGACCTGCTTTTCTGACTGTCTCTTCCAAGAGAGCGCAGCACCCTTGCTGACCGGTCCCTTATTAGTTTGTGACACTCATCAGGTGTCTGCAAAGGAGGAGCTGAGCTAGTGCTTGGCATACATAGTCTTTCAAGCCTCCAGAAGCAAAGCAGCTGTTTTATGGCGTTCAAACTACAGCCCTGGGAGCTGTAGCAAATTGTACACGGTCCCAGGCTGAGTCACTACCAGTGGTAGAAAGAGCCCACCAGTGCTGTTGCGGGGGGGGACAGGGCACTTTGGAAGGCAGGTGGAATTTACAGAGAAATAGAAGGGATCCAGTAAAGTGTTGAGAAAGAAGGTGAGACATGTAAAGGACAATTTTCTCAAAAAAAAGTGTTACATTGTAGAAGGGAATGAGAGGCAAAGAATGGATATTGGAAAATGCACTTTTATACTTCTTTCGGTCGGTGAGAGTTAGCTTTTGTGCTAAGCAGTGCTGCTTTCTGCACTGAGATTAACCACGGCACAAAGGCTCAGATGATTTGTTAGCTGGTGCTCCAAGGGACTTAGAAAACGTTTTGGGAAGCAAGTTTTGGAGCTGTGTTCTCTTACCACCGATGCCCAGGTTTATCCTTTGGCAGATCTGTAACTACCTCGCTGCCTGTAGTGAGATGAGTACAACTATTTCTTATCTTCCCCAGATGATTTGAAAGGGTAAATTTATTTGCGTGACAATATAGGGTTTTGAGATCTTAGAACAGTATCAGTACAAGGAATGATCATTGCCAGTTTTAAAATCCATCCTTGAGTTCATGATTCAGAAATAAAATGATCACGAGCAAAAATGAGAAAGAAGCGTGATATCCCTCTAAAGCTCAACCACAAAGAGCTCATCCTGTTGATGAGCTATTGTCAGAGGTGGGATAGCAGAGAAAATGGACAAATGCTGTACGACGTTTTAGCAGTGACCCTGGAGCCCGTTCTGCCCCGACTGAAGCCAGTGAGGCTTTTGTGTCTGACTTCAGAAAACCCTGTATTACGCTCAAGCTGTGGACAAATATACAATGACTAAGAACTTAGTAAGCATCGCACATCAGGTTATGTGTAGTAAGATCGAGATCATTCCTGCGCTTGCTGTGTGTGAAAGATTTTCCCTTGGAGAATAGTAGCAGCAGCCCACAGGGAGGGCAGGTAAAGTGCGGGGGCTCTGATGGCCGCACTGTGAGAGAAAAGGAAACGATGCAGATTTGGGGCTGGGGGGGGAGAAAAGCTTACTAAGCTGAGATATCAGTGGCAGTAAAGGTAGGACCTATAGAAAAAGGAGGATCCTGGGAGAGATGTGTGCCTCCAAACCCCATTGCTAAATAACGTGGAAAGAAACACATGCACATCATTGTTGTAGGAGTTTGTCTCATTAGATCAAAAGGACAACATCGCAGCAATCTGTTGCTTCTGTAGAAAACACAGCATCCAAGAGGAGGAGGAGACACATGTGGGCAGCAAGAAAGCTCTTGAAAAACAACTAAGGAGACAGCATGGAAGAAACAGCTTACGGGGTGGGGTCAGAGCAGTCCCAGCGCAGTCAGAGAGGAATGAGAAGGCAGATGAGTGGGTGAGGACAGACACCCTACTGAATGTTGATTGTGGCACAGCCTCCATCTGTCCTTCCTTGGTGCACCCACTCCTAATGCTAGGAATAAGCTGTGATACCATGGAATCAGATTGCTGTTTGTAATGGTAAAACTGCTGCTGAGAAACACAATCTTTGTTTCCTAGTGAATGATAAAGAAACAATAATAAATGGTGTTTACAGGCCCAAGTTGCTTATCCTTCTTTGCTGCAGTGCTCTTTTTCTCTACAGACTGTTTTGCCCTCGTCACCTCAGCCTGGAGACCCCATGCGCTACACGCATGGGCAACTTACCTTTCTTAAGCTCCAGTAGTTCATGGCTATGAGACCAAGGCACTTAGATACCAAACAACCTCCACATTAAATAATCACCACAGGAATCGATGCTAATACAAAGCTACATCCAAGAATTCAATAACTTTCACTGTTGACAACCCAGTAGAGTTTCAGCAATTAACACCTTCCTGTTGTGAAGATTCTCCTTGAGGACAATGGAGTACAGGAAGTCTAGAGCTGGTTAAATTGTATATTCCAACTTAGGCATTAGTCTAAAAATATAAATTACCTTGAGAAAGTAGAATACCTTCAATGTTGTTTGATTCTTTACACATCCATAAAAAAGACTTTGTCTTTGTAACCTCAGGTATCTTCCCATCAGAAACTGGACAGGAATATCAGATGGAAAAGAGGGGTTTTTTTCTTTCCTTATTCTTCCTTCAGGCACTTAGTAGGGAGAGGACAGAACTGTTCAGAATCAGCTGTACTATGCTGCCTTAGCCACAGGGCGAGTACTCCAATGTCTGCAATACTAGCATAGCATGAAAAGCAGATAGAAAAGTCAGACCAGCTTCCAGACCCCAGGTTTGCTGTTAGATGAGTTCTCTCTTGACTTATGTGTCATAGAATCATAGAATGGTTTGGGTTGGAAGGGACCTTAAAGACCATCTACTTCACACCTCCCACCAGCCCAGGTTGCTCAAAGCCCCGTCCAACCTGGCCTTGAACACCTCCAGGGATGGGGCAGCCACAGCTTCTCTGGGCAACCTGGGCCAGTGCCTTACCTCCCTCAGAGTGAAAAATTTCTTCCTAATATCTATTCTAAATCTCCTCTCTTCCAGTTTAAAGCCATTCCCCCTTGTTCTATCAGTACATGCCCTTGCAAAAAGTCCCTCTCCAGCTTTCCTGTAGGCCCCCTTTAATGTACTTGACACTTTCCTCATGCCTGCCTTGATACTGAGAATGGCTCTACAGCTCCAGATGTCTGAATTTTGTGCTGCTTGTAGAGTCCTGTTTCAGAGAACAATCCTGCTTAAAAACCTCAGGAGCTGTTGCACAAAGGCACAATGAAATGTCAGAAGTAAGTAAAGAAATGTATTTTTATTTTGGCACTGAATTTCCTTTGGAAGTGTTAGCTATCACCCTTGGTATGAAATGAGGCTGTTATCATGTTCTGAACCTGACTTTACTGTGGTCCACATCAAAGCCAGGAGAGGTCACCAGCAAAGGTGGGCTGTGTGTTCACCCCGAGGTAACAGTATGTGAGCCTGTGGGTTTGTTTTAGGCATATGTGAGGTGAGAAAAAAAAAAAAATCCAGAGAAAAAAAGTAGCTAAATCTTTATGTGTGTTTTCTTTTCGGAGGGAACACCTGTCTGGGGTAATACTTCATTGCATGCATTCATGAGAAGTAGGAAAGCAGCTCTATTTACTTCATTAGTGGCAGACCAACTTCTCAAATGAGCACAAAGTTTCTTTTTTTCTGCCAGCTCCAAACAGATAAAATTACTACTTGGTAAATTCCACATAACCTTTAAGGCTTTCAATCACAGCAGTAAATGCTACTGTGCCCCGGCTCCTGCTTTTACTAAATTGTATTATAAACACCTTAATTATAGTGCATGCTGTCTGATGGGCCACGGAAAAGGTCGTCTTCCAAAGAACAGATGATAACAAGGGTGGAGCGATACTGGTCGTTTTTCGTCTGTTGGGAAAGAAAGGGCTTCGCAGAGAAGATTAATAGTAAACAATGTTAATCTAAATATATCTCAGACATAAAATATCACATTCCTTCAGGCTTGCCTTCTCAGGGGGTACTGGCATTAACCCTTTTATTGTGGGGATAGCTACACAAAGACATGCTCCTCCTGTTCGGAGCAGAGCCTAAAATGAGGTATGTTTTTGTTGTCATTTTACTGTTGAAGCTGCGGCAGTACAATGAGGTCTCTCACTTGCGCTGCTTTTAGCAGTTGAGTTCAGGGCTTCCAGGTTGAGATCTAGTTCAAGGGCAGAGAAGTGAACAGAAACATTGGCAGTGACTTCATGGTGGTTTGAACAAATTCTGCACGCCACTGCAAAAGAGAAGAATCAGACCTGAGTCTTACAGATGGATTAGTCCCCCGTTATAGCCCGTGTCTGCCTCTTTACTTATTTAATTATTTGTATAGGTCAGAGCAAATATAAGTTGGAGGCAGCTCGCTTTTAAAGTCTCTGCTGTACTCAGTACAGCAAAGCATCTGGCAGGACGATTTCATTTCTGACTCCCACTGTTAATGGCACGGCTTCGGGCCTTGGGGTAGGCAGGCTATCCTTATCACCTTGGCAGGCTTCCAGCTCCAAATAATAATCCATTAACGTCTGCCCCGCTGGCATTCTTGCCAAATTCAAGGGATATCTTTTAAATAAACATTGGCAGTTCCCAGTTGGAGGAAAGAGAAAGGGAGTAGAGGAAAAACAATCCTTGACATTTCAGTGACTTTGCAGGGCTAGCTGACACCTGGTACCACCCTTATCTGCGGGTATTTTGCAGAGCTGCAAAACACGGCTTCTTCTGTTGGCTCTTTTGCTTTCTTTAAATAGAACTGGAAAGACTTATAATGATAGGAGTCGCTTTCTTGGATAGGCACTCTTTTCTTTGCCTTTTTTTTTTTTCCCAGGCGAGGGAGACCCCTGTGTTAACATCTGTGCTCCTGTTTTCCTCTGAAGTTCAGCAAGAACAGTGTAGCAGGCTTGCGTGCCTCATACTTTGCCAACAATATTTTTTCCCTGCAGTTTTCCTCCCTAGTGGATTAGATACAATGCAGATTTACTTTCACGGGCGCACTTTCTCACCTGACTTCCTATCTCTTCATCCATCAAACCAAACAGCCACATTGATCTGCCAGCAATCAGAGCAACTGGGGCTCACCCCATTCGCAGCGCTCCTTGGGAAGTGCTTTTTTCTGTTTGTTTCAACCATTCACTTTCTTTCTCTGTAGCTGAACTCTGAATGACAGCTTGAGGTTTATTTTTCCAGCTGTTATATTTTGCTTAACAGCAATAAAATCACTTGTTTGGATATTTCACAGTATCAATAAATGAGCTGTCTAGGTTTTATTTTTGCAGTCCAGTTAAGATCTGGAGTAGGGTTCATTCTTCCAGAATGTGATTGGGAGACAGTAAAATATTTATTGTTCAAAGAATAACATAGGCTCAAACCCAGAGTTTGCTACCCAAGTCTGGAACAGGATTTCAGTTCTGCTTGTTTTGTCTAGATTCACTGATTGCGCTGATGCTACCTCAGTGTGTATCAGAGGTAGCTAAGGGCACCAACCCCCTCCCTTTTATTCCATCTTTGTAACAAGTTAATTAAAAGACTGGACAGTAGTTTGAAGAATTTGAAGTCTTGCTTGTAAGGATATTTTGCTACTTAATTCTTTCCTGCTAATGACATGGGACTTGCTTTACAACTACTGCTTTGCCAAAATTTCCTCAAATTTTATTTGTATTTTGCTTGCCACTTTTCATCTGAGTGGTTGAAGCTATTCCTATCATACCCTCAGTTTCAAAATAATCACCATCCCCACCCATGATTAAGCTTCCTATCAGGTTAGCATTATTCCTGTGCGTATTTCTGATGTGCAGCTAGAAGTTTCCTCTAACCCCATTGCTTGTGTGTGGGCTGGGGCAGAGGGAGGCACCCGAACTGCTAAAGGGCACGGAGACACACTGACAAAGTGCCGAATGCATTTTTTGACCAGATCCTCATTTTGGGGCATTAAGCTTTTATGTCTCAACACTTCCCTTTTTGAAGCATGGTGACATTTGAATAGGTGAATGTGTTTTCAATGAAGATAACTGAATCACCAGCACTGGGAGCTTGCACATCTCCTAATTAAAATTGAACCAATCTGAATCTCCCCAAACCAATCTTTGCCGTATTTTTAGTTCAATATATCGCTCCACCCCTGGCCAGCCTGTATATGGCAAACCTCCTGCTATTTCCTGCTCGGTTATTTAATGCTGGAGCCAAGCTAGTTTCAGTTCCTGAAGCAGAACCAAGCAAAGCAAATGTGGTTAGGATGGAGTTAACTGGAAACATTCCCAAAAGATAGCAGATTTACTCCCAAGCGCATACCTACGGTGGAATGGAAACATCATTTGCAAATCATAACCTCTTCGCTCTGTGAAGATTCTGTCCAGACACTCACAGGCCTTTGTTAATAGTCTGTACTTAAAAAGCGTTATGAAGAAGTGTTCTGTTCTTACGCTGTAGGCTCTTCACAAGCAGACTATAACTGAAAGTACTGTTAAACATCTTTGCAGTGAAAGTTATCCCCTTAGTAGTTGAAATATTGCAGGTGAAGTGTAAAAAGGGGGTAAGAGAAGAAGTGTATAATATTGAGAGGCTGCTTAAAATAGGCAAATACGTATTAACTAAATGTAGGTCCCTAACTGGATTAAGGTGACACATCTATTGCTCTTCTTTCTTTGTGTTATTAGACTGTACCAAACCTTAGCTGCTGGAGCATGTAATGCTAGTTTTGCTAGTCAGGAAGATCCTAAATGCGAGTGTGCTCAGGTAGGGAGAAAGGAGGCAGCTGCCGTTGCTGCGTGGGCTAATAAAACACTTCGGCGGACATCCTTAGCAGGGAGGAGCACTCCATAGTAGCGTCCATCTGAGTCCAAATCTGGAGCTGTTAATTGACTTTTAGACTATGAGAGTCTTCTCCTCCAGGGGAAACAGCATTGTTAGCCCCCCCCGAAGTATGAGGGTGAAGGGTAAATAATTACAAAATTGCTGCATTCAGTAAAGGCTGTCGATTTGTGCCCTGTGAGGTCTGTATACCACTTTCCTAAGAGTTACCCTAAAAAGCACTTTGTGGAGTACTCCAGTGGATTTCTGGAAAACTGTCACTAGCACCTGCTTCCCTGAGATGATAAAGCTTGCAGGGCAGAGAGAATATTTACCACAGTTTGCTAAAGAAATGTCTGAATTTCTCCTCCAGTAACTTTTCAACCTGTCCTAATTTGAAATTAGAAGGGCAAAGGTCTTGAAAATAAACCCCTGTATGTGTAGTGAAAATAACAGTGCGGTGGCCCAAGTTGTGTCTCCCACTCTTGTGTCTCCTCCTCTCCCCAGGGGATGATCACAGTAGAGGTGAAACACTTACCAGACTTCCTAGGAATCCATGTAGGAATTAGTCTCAAGGAACAAAATCAATGGCAAATCTGGCTTCAGTAGCTCTTCTGTTCACAGGGTTAATTGTTTAAATAAAGAAATGCAGTAATAGAGACGATTCACTTCAGGCCTCTCTCTTTTAGAGACTCTAAGTATTTTCTAACCCAGATTTCAAGAACAACAATGTGTAGCTGTGCTGGAACAAGTGCTATTTTTAAGTTTCCTGTGGTTTGAGAAATTGTCAGATTTCTCTGTCTAAAGAATCGAGGGATCCAGAAAACCAGTTCTGAGTTTCTGGTATGAACATTGAGTGAATACAAAAATGAATAGACACTGATTTTCTGCATTGTGGCAGATGAAAGAAGATTAAAGAACTGAGCTATGCTAATGTCAATCCAGAGCAGCTCCAGCAACTGCAGGCTTTAGTTAAATAAATATTATTTAACCTAGTTCAGGAAAATCCCTCCACTACTACAAAACAAGTTTTTCCACTCTTACGGGTCATGACCGTATACGGAAGCAACCCACGCCGATAACCTGTTGCACAACTGATACTGAGTAAGAGTCTTCAAAGAGCACGTCTCTGCACCTGCTGACCTCCGGTCTGTCTCGCAGGCCTGTCCAGGTTTAAATGATGTAAACTGCCATCTCCTGTGCATATCTAATTCTAGCCATTAGTCGGTTGTGCACAAGAGATGCCTTTTTTTTTGGTGCAAGCAAAGACAGTTCACATGCCGAGATCTATCTATCCTAATAAGTACCCTATTGCACGTGGGAAGATGCTCTCTGTCTTCTAGCTGCATCTGTGATGCTGTGGGCTACCTGTCGCTTTGTGGATTTTGTTATGGAACAGTTTCTGGAGCTCTGCTGGTTCTCACTGGTATGGCTTTTCCGACGTGTGTGTGTTATCATCGGGCCTGGTATAAAATGTGTTAAGACTACACAGTAAAAATACTTTTCTTTTTCGTTATTATAACACCATTGGTGCTATTTATGGGTTTGACGTGCTCCCTGTGACACAGCCTTTCTTGTTTCACAGGCAGCAGTGCCTATGAACATCCTTCTTCTTTGTCTCTCCTTCCCATGTATTCATATGCCCCATAAATATCAATAGTTATGATTAAATATAAAAGAGATGCAGTGCCAGTACTTGTGTATTGGCACAGGGGAAGAAGAGGACAGAGAAGAGGTAAGAGTTTTGTTTTTATGCAGACCGAAACATTACAGGAGCAGAAACAATGGCACTTACAGTAATGTCACAATCTCCTGAATAATATAATTCCATCATTGCCTGGAAACTTAGCACTTACGCAGGGATGTATTTCAATCTTGAGTAATTGTATAGCATCTCAGCAAATGAGTATTACTGTGTACATCCAGGAGATCATGAGGCTCATGCATATTTGTTGACCAGAAGACTTCTTTCCAGCAATGCTGTTTGCATAAACCTTCCCATGCACCTTTGAACCAACTTACCTCCCGGAGCACGTCACCCTGTGCCCTCTGCCTCTGCAAGTGGAGGGACTCTGATGAGGTTGTGATGGGAGCCTGTTGCTTACTCTTGTATAGACTAAGCGAAAGCGCTGCATTGCTCCTTGCAATTCAAAAAGTCACTGAAGACATACACCGGATTTGGAGGCATTTTTTGTCTTTGTTTGATATTCTCTGTGTTTCCTCATCTGAATGAACTTCAAGGCACTGACGCCTTTCCCACATCCTCTGAGTTTGGCTGACATCTTTTCTAAGACCATCAGCAGTGGAGCACAGCAACAGCCTCTTCTGGTTCACATGAATTTATAAGAATCCAGAAGCCTTTCCTGGGTGACATTAGACCAAAGAAACCAGTGGTATGGTTCTACCCATCTGGGGGCATAAGGCACCATATATACAATGCTCTTAGCAGGGACTTTTGTATGAGAAACATCCCATTTTATGCCATACAATGCACAGATCCTAGAAACAGACTTTAAAAATCTGATATGGGAATGGGACACAAATGAGCAGTTGCATGACTTATAAAATTCTAGTGTGGCTTTACAATGCAAAGTGACACATCTGGCATCTAGCTGAGAGAGCTTTTACCCTTTTTTTTTCCTACCCCGAAGTGCTTTCTCCAGGGAAAAAGTGTAAGTCGAGTTGCCTGAAGTAACACGCTTTCAGTATTAGCAGTATATGGCTATCTGCGCCCTGTGAAAGCGGAGAAATTGTCACATATACAATCAGCACATTACGTCGTTGACCAAAACTGGAAAGTTTTAGGAACAACCACTTCACAATGTCAGATTACCATGGTGTCTGGTATTGGGAGCCTCATTCTCTTCTTTGAGGGTTATTATGCCAACGTATGAAAGAGAAACCTAAATGGAAACCAAGAAAGATATCATTTCTCTCTCTCCCTCCCCCTCCCCCCCCCCTTTCTTTTCCTGTCGGGAGTGTTTCTGTTTGTCTGTATAAAACTTAGCCATTCCAGTACCTAACTCCTATTTAAGATTGTTTGCCAGCCTGGGAAGTTGTTACGCAGGTTGCCCTTAAACAGCTCGCGTTTGACTGCAGAGCACCTGTTAGTTGATTGGGAGACAGTAAAATTCAGGGCAAAGGCTTCCCAAACACAAAGGATTGCTTGTGGAAAAAGACCTTGTTGATCTTGGATGAAGTTATAACCACCACTTGATGACTTTAGTGAGGCATTGTATGCTGTACTAAGTCTGTACATGTGTTTCTGTGTGTGAAAAAACAACACCTGAGCTAAACAGAAGAGAACACAGCTAAACCGAGTCTCCTCCTAACGGTCTTTCTTCAGGTGTATTTTATGGAGCCCTTTTGAAAGGACTTTTTGTGTAAGCCCCTTGGAAACTCTTTTCAAAGCCTCTGCACAGAAGTGCCGGAGCCTGTGGGCCACCTTCCTGCCCAGAGCTTGCATCTTGTCGCTCACGTCTTTCCTGTTCAGGCTTTGGTCCGTCAGATCAGGTGTTCCAGACCCTGCAAGAGTTGTTTGCCTTGGTGGGAGGTGGAGGAGCTTGAAATAAATGAGAATTTTTACAGAAAAGAGTTCTCTCTTTGTCCCAGTCCCTGTTTGTTCAACTGTTTCCACACACTGCTGCACCCTTAACTTTGCTTCGTGCCTCCTGCTTGCTCTGCTCTCCAGAGGCATTTATCCCTTCTCTTAGAGTCAGCTTTGTATTCTGACTCATTCACTATTGTGTTTGTGGTTAATTTTATGGGGCGAAGCAGCTGGGATAACCTTGTGAAGATCAAAACAGAGTACTTTGAAGTGACACACAGTTACAGTATTAATTTTCAAATACATTTAGGAATAATATTGACATTCATTTGTTCTTTACAGGAGCATGCTTGTTTTGAAAGACAGACAGCAAAAACTTTTCACAACAACGTAGTTCATCTATGAAATAACTTGTTCATTTTCAGAAATTTTGTTTTAAAAGAGCTACTCGAAACTGCCAGGATTCATGAACCTGTTCCTCAGAAGACATCAGTCTCATCCAGAGCCCACTAGAGCCTGTGAATACCTTTTTGTTTTGCTGACTCGGTTTCCAGGAAAGGATGGAGTTATGAAACATGATGACACCTCTTGGTCATGCTCCCTTGTATCTGTAGGATGTCCTCGCTCCTCAGGACCTCTCTTTAGGGTTCAACTGTAGTCTGACGGAATAACTTTGACTTTCTTAGCAAGAGTTGTTGGTCACTACGAAGCTTGTCAAAATTTCCACTCACTTTCGGAGCTAGACAATTTAGTGAACTGGCGCACTGTCAACAGTGTTGCCCAAAATCTTTATGGTGAACAAAGCCATATCACTGTGGTTTTGGCAAAAACAGCTGTATTCTGAATCCTTGCAGGATCTTTTCAATACCCGCCACGTCCTTTCCCAGCAGCTCTCTCCGGGGCTGCTGCGCAGGCTGCTGGGGATGCTGATTTGTGCAGAAGTGAGATTTGCCGCCGGCCAGGGCAGCCTGCTCCATCCGTAGTGCCTGCAGGAACCGGGTAGGAGCTGGTAGCTATTTCGTACCATTCAAGTTACTTCATACCTTTCTTTTAACATTACAACCAGAAATGAGTTATTTCTTAACCGCTGTGCAAGGCAGCACCTCTGAAATCTTGCCGAGTTTGGGATTTACCACCCCATCACACACACACAATACCTTTTACCTCACTCCAAATGCCAGAACGAACACAATCCATGTGTTTGGACATAAGGCATCCAGGCACAGGTTGAGGGAAAGCCATGAAGTACGCTGTTCACATGCAGCAAGCTGATGTTCGGCTGCAGTATTTGTTTAAAACCTGATTATTTGTGCAGGCTGGATTCTGAAGCATTTGGTTTGGAGCTGGACAAGCAGAACTGAAAAACTGGATGATTGCCCGGTGTGCTACACCAACGGCAGAGAAAGAAGGAGCCTCTGGTATCACTCAAGTGCTTGACTGTTTTTTTCAGTAGGTATTTTTTTCAGTTCACACCAGGCCATTGACACCAGAAAGTGCAGCAACAGCAACCTCAGTGGTGAAACTGCCGATGTTACGGTCGGAGGGAGATAAAGTGAAGTATTTATTGGAGTGGCAGTACCAGGAAATGGCTGAGACGTCACATGACGGAGGATGTGCGCTCCGTAGCAGAGGGATGTATTTACTTACAGGCTAGACTTCCACCAGACTCGACCAAAGGCAGTTTTGGCTAGTTATTTGAATTACCTGACCCACTTGCAGTAGGAAGTCATTATATAGATAGCAAATACCGACCCCACCCTTGGTAGGCAGACAAACTCTTTGCCAAAACGGTCTAGCTCTGCTTCACAGAATATAAAATATTGTACCTTTCTAGTTAAAACTGTCATTGCAAAGACATTAGAAGCTGCTGCTGTTCCAGTAAACTGCTTCCCTTCTCGGCATTCGATCATTGTGGAGATAGCCTCTAGGATTTACCTCTTACCACCACCTGCAACACAAATCATACGCAAAGAATAAGTCTGAAATTCTTCTTCAGGTGCAAATTGCTTGCTTTTGCCGCTGACGAGAGAAGCCCCCAGGCCCTCTGGCAGCAGTGATGGAGGATACTGATAGGAGCTTTACAAAACCATTCATTTGGAGTGTTAAATAGAGACTCCCAGACAGTTTTTCCTAAACTTTTTTGTTTTCTATTCTTGTAATGAAAGCTGCAGATAACTTAGCACACATCACATGCTTGGTGATTAATTATTGTTAATTGGTGGATGGGTTTAAGTTTGTAAGCCAGATGCTTGAAACATTATCTACAAGTTACCACTTTTTTAAAAAAATCATTTTGCTGTTATAATAATTCATAACTGTAAATTATTTTCCTCCTAAATAAATGAGATTTCACCAAAATCTGTGGCCTGCACCAGTGTTGACCTTTAGCATAACCCTGCAAATTATCACCAAATTAAGATTCTGATCTCGCTTAGACCAGAATATAGTTGGAGAAAGTCCATGAAAAGAGAGCAGATTTGTACTAATGCAACTAAGAGCAGGTCTGGTCCAAAATAGGTTTTAAAGTAAGAGGACTTACTTCAAATTAGAATGATGATGGCCTTTGCTTGGGCGGCAGGAATAGGTGATGATAGACAAGGAGGAAGAGAAGAACTGCTTATAGAGGCATCCTGCCTTCTACTGCACATATATCTCAGTTTAATTTTACTTATATTTTGTGACACTTTTATGTTATGTGACACTTCAGATACTTAAGATACTGAGATAGGCTGGAGCAGTTCAGGTAGCAGAAACTGAAGTGAAAATTTTATTTCCTTCAAACACCACTTTTCAGAATTCAGGGGGTAACTTTTAATCTTATAAAACCAGGGGACAATCTTGTTTGTCCTTCTCTGCAAAACCAGTGGCTATTTGTTGAAGTTGACATGATCTGTCGGTACGCATGGGGCTCGTGTATTGCTGCTGACTTCTCTGCGCACCACATGCTTGCTGCCTGGGTTGGATAGGCTTAGGAGAGACCACAGCTGAGTTAAAAAGGATTTATGCTCCTATTCTGGATCATTACTCACGTATGTATGGTGTTAAGGACAATGTGTTGCATAGGGCTCGACAGGGGCTTTTAATGCACTAAGGCAAAGATCTGTAGAGGACACAGGCACCCAACTCTGAGGCTGGGATTCAGAGGCTTTAATTAGGATGCTACTTTGCCTGCACAGTGAGTTAGGAGAACTCAGTGTCTAATAATGGGATTCACATGTACTGGTATTCTGAGTGGGGGGATTGCGTTAGCGAGCTGGAAAAACGCTGAGGAAAAGGATACATTTCTGCGCTTCAGTTGGTACCTAAGCCCTTTTCTTGGATCTGACCCTGAATGCTGAAGTTTCAGTAATATGTACCAGCCAGCCTGTGTTTACAGTTGCACTGAGTTTCCTTAGGGAAATAAATCAAATTAAACTTTTTTTTTTCATTTGACCCTGTTATTAAAGTAGAAAGCTGAACACCAAACTGCACTGGAGGCCCAATGTTATACTGGAGCCACACTTTCCTTGTTTCTGTTCTATTTATGAACGCCCTTCATCAACTAATCACTGCTCGGCACAGTATTAAATTTAATCACTGAACTCCAAATCGTTGTAATGTCTCTACCTACTCCACGGTTCCATTTGGATGGAAATTTTCTATCTCGTTTAAAGACTATTAAAGCCCTGCCTTTCTTGTTCAGAACAAGAGAGTATTGTTTACTTTGTTTTTCGTTATTTTCCTATTCAACAAAAGATGATTATTCTGTCTCCTCGGTGCTGAGATCCCTGTGAACATGTAGACCTCCTCTCTACTTGCTTTTCTTTCCCCTGGGTGACTACAAAACAGAAAAATTTCCTTCACACAGAAGCTTACGGTTGAAATGCACAAAACCAAATGTTATTTATCTAAACTTTCAAGCTTTTGCTAATGAAGGTATTAATTAAAAAGTTGATGTGAGGCATAATTGAATGAAAAAAACGTTACAAGGCACAGCAGAAGTAGCAATGAGATAAACACACATTTATGATTAAGAATCAGTCTTTCAGGAAATAAAAGCAGTTGTTTCAGTCAAAACCTTTTGACCTTTTAACAGAGATGCAGCAAACCCACAAACATGGAGTTGTTTGCTTGGCTCCTATTATTGCCATCACATTGTAACCTTGGGAGAATAGCTTTTCTGATCCTAGGACTAGGCAGCCTGTGGGCAGGAGAGCAGGCGTCTTGGGTTTTGAGAGCTAGCAGCCCATTCACGGTGGGTTGACTTTCAAAAGACCCATTTATTGAATGACGCAAGGTGCAAATTATGACTCACTCTGCATAGGTTAAGTTTGTAAAAATCAACCTATATTCATCTTCCCAGCACCTACACAGCTGCATAATGTATTTATTATCTGTAGAGTCCCATTAACCCTTTTAGAGGCTTAAAAGTGATCTGCAATACAACCCAGACAAACTGACGTCCTCATCTACTGAATTAAAGTTTTTCTATCAGTGGTGATCTAGTGAATGGCAGATTTTCTTCTCTCTGGCCAGGATTAGGTCGCAGAGTGGCTCAGCAGTCTGGGTTTGAACATTTCCCCCTGTTAGAACAGCCGTCAACGTATCAACAGATACGTTGATTGCTGGTGGTGTTTGCTGATACGTGACACTCTGTTTTCCAGGTCTCAACCAGGTGAACCAGGTACTCTTCGATCTCTGAGTCTTCTAATGATCTTGCAATGATACTGTAAGTACTCATTGTTTATTATAAACAGCCTTTTTAAGCAGAAGTTTGGTGCTAGTCCAGCACGTTTTATTAGTTGAAACATTTCCTTGTATTTCCCACTTGTATCGCAACCTGTGTTTTATGGTAGATTTAAGGGTATGGGAGCAGTTTTGCTGTGTTTGCAAGGCCTTTGAAAGGGCAGAACCACCTCTTCACCTTCTCCACCCACCTCCTTCCCCATCCTCCCTCCTTCAAAGGGAGAACATCAGGAAGTTTGGAGATTCAGCTGTGGTTCCTAAACCTGTGTCAATAAGGAAGGTCTACGCTGCTGGAAATGGTGTGCAGCCACTTGTTCCTGTATTTCAGCTCTCCTTCCTCTCAGGAAACCCAGACTTCAAGGGAAGGAAAACCCCAAATGACCCTTGTGCATGTCATTGCGAAAAATGGTGGTTGCTCAAAAAAAGGGTGTTACCTTACTTGCGTGGCTTCATTTCTCCACCTATTCCTCTACTGCGCATATTGCAAATAATGGCAGCTATTACAGGACTGGCTGTATGGGTTGCACGCTGAGAAATGAAGCGTCTCTTTCTTTGACCCCTTGTCTGTATTCCTAACTCAACAGAATTTCCCTTCTCTGGTAATATGGCCGGACTAGAGGAGGGACTGTACCTTCTCTTATTACTGTGGGTCAATAAATACTGTAAAAAGCCTTTCTCCAATGTTGAATCAAACACTGAAATTCATTTACTTCCCCTCTGTTCATAAATACTGCGTGTCAGCTTTCTGCAAGCCCCAGTACACTAACCTACTTGCAGAGATTCCTACAGAAAGGAAATGGCAAAATTGCATGTAAGATTATTTACAGCAAACTAATGTGAAAAATGAACATTGACCAGGTACTTGTCTGTGTCTTTACTCAGGGAACACATATTACCCTGTGACTTTCACGGTCAGTCACATCTAAACATAAAATGGGAGTTTCAGAACACGTGGAGGGAGCAGGCTGGAATTGAGTATAAAGATATATATGCTGTTGTTTTTAAGCCTGTAATAAAACTTATTGAATACTGATGAATAATAGATGCATTTAAAGGAAATTACGATCTGCTCCTGTTTAATCCTTGAAAGAAAAAAGCAAATCTGCTTATGAATACTCTGTAATGGTTTATTCTTTAAGACAAAACAATGGAGGCTTGGTACGAAACTCACCGGAATCAATAAAAAGACCCCAATTTTATGCCCTAAGTTTGTAGCCTACACAGGAGTCTGTTATGGCAGCTGCCACCTTTACTAACACACCAGGGTTCGGACCAGGTTCCTCTAGGGCTATGGCTCTTAAGTCTGGCTGAAACAGTCTGATATTCCCTGCGGATCAGGCACAGAGGTGGACCTGTAACACGCACTCACCTGTGCGTTACGTCAGTAAGTCTAGTATGTGCTGTTCCAGTTGCAGCTCTTGTAAATTAAACAGAGAAATAAGCTGCTTTTTCGCTTCGTGCCACTGCTGAAATATGATCCAAAGCTCAGGTAGATTCCAGCTGTGATCTTGCTCCTTGGTTATGAACATACATTTATGTTCTCAAGACATTAGAGCTCCTTCTACACAGGCAAAAATTGTAAAAACAAAATGAACAACGTTCTCTGTGTACAGTAGAGTTATTTAAAGTGCCTGAGGGTTTGAACATAAGCAGACACTGTGTTCGCATACAATATAAGCAAGACTTCTGGGTTTTGGCATTTAAAATGACAATTAAAAATACAGCAGGCATGTTACAGCAACTTTATGGGACGCCATAAACATCCAGAAAAGGGTTCCAGACAAAAGTAAAGATTCACAATAAGGATTCTTTTTGTTTCCTACCTCAGTATTTAGTGTGATGTGTTGTGACACACCAAAAAACTAATGAAACAAAAGTAAAGGGCAGAAGGTGTCTCCTTCATTGGAAGCTATTGTATGACAGAAAATGTTTCTTTGGGAGACTCGGAGTTTACAGTCACTCTGTGCAGGTAATTGTTTTAGCTTCCTACTAAAAAGCCCCAAACAAGTCTAAAAAGGTGAAAAATACTTTCTTTCCTCAACACAGAAACAGACACAATAGATTCAAAATCTCTCCCTGGCATGAGTTTGCATACCATGACGCTACTTGAATTCTCTTAGATATATTTACTACAGGAACGATGCTACTGCATAGTCAGTCAGCTGTTCCCACTGGAGCCTCCTGACAGCAGGCCATGGATTATGAAATTTTGTATTGTATCGTGTACCTTTAAGCAACATAGTGTTTACAAATTTATAAGGCACCTCCTGTTGTGAATGTGTTTTGGGCATTAAGCTAAGGTGAGAAGAAGAACCTGAATCTCAAGTTCAGAATTTAATTACAAGGCCTTTCTTCCTTAGTACTTTTTTTCCTGTCACTTGTAAACCCTTTGACAAAAAGAGGTCCTCGGCTTCTTTGGTTTTTTTGTACCTGAATTTCTCCTTAACCTACTCCTTAATCTCCAAAATGCTTTGGAATATTGTTATGACGTTGAGTGGAATTTTCTCTAGGATGGTCAGCTCTTTCCTAGCCTTAAGATGGCAGATAAATTGCAGTTTGTTTTTAGATAGTTCTGAAATCCACCTCTTCTCTTTACGACACTTTAGCAATGTGTTTTGTTCTGCGTGTGCAAGGAGACCACATAGCCATCAAGTGACCCACCTAATGATGCTCAGCCAAAACAATCCCCCCGCCAGCTTTCCTGGGTTTCTCCCCGCTCACACACCATAGGAGTCATGTGTGACTCCTCTTTTGTGTTTGTTGGGGTTTTTTTTACCCACCTCTCATTTTGCATTCTGAAAAAAATGTAAAGTCTTATATAGTTTCGGGGGTATTTGCAGGGAATTTACCTTCTTCCTCCATGCAGGGGCCAAGGAACAGTTGGTCTCTTCTTTCTTGCCACTGGACACCAGCACTGGGATTGTTTTTCAGGAGTCAGGGCTAAGTGAGAATTAGGTTCCTGCTGCCCCTGAGTTAAGCGACGCTCCACATTAGTGATCCAGTGTCTCAGTCAGGGCAGGACGAAGTAAGGAAACTTTCCTTTATCCTCCTTAGTGCACAAAGCAATCCACAGGGACTGGGAAGGAGACATCTGCCAGAAGAGAGGGAGATAGAAGATATCTTAGGGTTACATTTGTTTCCCGTGGCTGTGCCTTTGCTTTGGTTTACTCTTTCCTTTCCCCTCCCCCATACCAAAATTCAAGACTATGTGAGAGGTCTTTCCTCCCCTCTGCCTGTATTTATTTCCTTTCATTAGGCGATAATTTTGCAGTCGGAGGGTTTCAGAGGCAATCCCATTCTCCCTTTCTACCTTGCTAGTTGTAGCCTCAGTTGCAATGCCATGCTGTGAAACAAAATTCAAAGGTCCTTTTTGTTTGTTTGGCTTTTTTTGTTGTTTGTTTGTTTTTGTTTGGTTGGGTTTTTTCACCTTGCATTCCTTCCCTTTCCCTTGCATTCCTGCTCAGTGTAAGTCCCAACAGCTCTATTCTCTCATGTGAAGGATCAGGCACATCCCCCAGGCCTCCTCCTGGAATCTTTACCTCCCTGAAACATGGCCTTGGGCTGGATCTCACCCCTCATGCAGGTGTTCAGCACAGAACAAAGGTCAGGTCCCTTTAAGAGCTATTTCAGGGGCTTAAGTGGGCATGAGATAGGGTGCAAGTCTAACGCTCGTTCTCTGTGCAGGATAAATTTGATGTTAATTGTAGTGAAACTGCTGTGGTGGGATAGTCTTTCTAGCTATGAGTGATGTCGTGAGCTTATTCCTTTCCAATAGCAGCTATGTGACTTCTTCATTTGCGCAATCAACCTGGAACTGTCATGGTTAGATAAGTTTTGTAATTGCTGCTATCACAAAAATCGTAATGGGAAAAGCAGGTGCAGTATGTCTCCAGAATGCTGTTTCCAACTCCCGTACCTTCCCGAACATTGCAGATAGCTTCTGTGCTGATGGAGACATGGAGCTCGTCTGAACATGGGACAGATTAGAATAATCTCTTTCCCCTGTCCAGCAACACAGAATTGTTCCTTGCCTTTTATTTGCCCGAGCTTTGCCCAGGCTAGTCACGACCAACAAAACTTCAGCTGTTTGGGCAAGTGTATTACACGCCACTGCACCTCAGTCTTAGGAAATTTATCTTGCTGTTCAAAACAATTCCTCACACTCCTTGACGTTTACTCCTATGGGTGTTCGTAGACTGTTATGTCTGTCCTTACTTGTTGTTTAACCTAGCAATAAGCATTTAGCTCTGTCCTCATAAATCATTTCCCCTCAGCTCTTTAGCTGCCTCTGCTCCTAAATATGAAAAACCCAGGCTAAGCCTCCCCTTTCAATGACTACTCCCGGCAGGATTTTATTGGTGGCACAAAATCATTGCTCAAGCCATGATTTTATTCCTGGCTTATCGCATGATCCTTTGCTGGTTATACTGAGCTAAGGATCTATATCAGCAGTTCTCTGGGTTTCTTTCCCATGTCCTCCCACGTTCTCTTAAGACTTGTTCCAACTCTTCCCGCAACTTTAAAACCACTGATTCAGACTGCCTGCCCCTTCTCCCCAAGAGCACATCTTCTGGGAGTAGCGGAGACTGTAAGGAGTGTCCCTGCTGCCTCTGTTCCCCCTTCCTTCGTCCATCACTCTTCGCTGAAGGCCTTCTCTGCAGCTGGTTCCCAGGGGCAGCCAGGAGGTGGGCTTCCACAGCACATCTCCCGGGATCGGTGTCTGGTGGGTGCAGCTCCCTGGAGCAGGGCAAGGAAGAGAAACCGGCTGGATTCAAACCTCCTCTGCCCAGATCTGTGGCAGGAGCTGGTGGGCAGGGAGCGGGGCCACGTGCTTACCAGCTGGCTGGGAGAGCATGGGAAATCCTTGCATTTTTGCCCTTCCTGTGGGCACCTGTCTGCATTTTTTGGATTGGCTTGTCTGGACTTCACACGTACGAATTTCAGGAGCTTTGTGGTAAGGCCAGAATGTGGTGTTGATTAAGGCATCTTTGAAGGTATCCTGATCTTAAAACAAATTGATTGTCGCAAATATCAACAGGAAGAATTTGGAGAACCCTGAAAAAGATGCATTTATCCGGTTTACGAGGTCACTCACAGTGACTACAGCAAGGATTGAAAATAATTAAGAGTTGTGTAAGGCACAGGAATTACTTCAGGGTGCAAATCAGGCTTTGACTTTTAGGGTGAAGAAAGAAACTTCTTGTGGGCAGATTTGCCCATAGCTGCCTTTTGCAAACTTCCTTTTACTTTTTTGTTAAATTTTTGTTAGTGGTTGCAACCACTATGATGGTTGACCAGAGAGATCCCTAATCTGGCAGAGGATATCATCTCATCAGCATAGGGTATTCCACCATCACATGCAAGATAGAATATTGTTCTCTTTTTAGCTGGTAAAAATTTGGAAATTGCAAAATGATCATGAAAGCAGGAGATGGGATGTGATGGAAGACATTTCTTTTACTAAGAACTCAAAAAATTTAGATGAGCCTCAAGTCTGTGCTGTGTTTCTTTCCTACTTGCACATTCATTTTAACTCCTCCACTCTCATCTCATTTGTTGCTGTGTTAAATGTGACTGATTACTGCAGTGCCTTTTCTTTCAGGACTCTTCTGTCTCCGAGTTGGAAGAATCGTCCATTGCCTTGTAGCAGAAGAAAAGTTTGGTTCTAAATTTGGGATGACAAGTTCAAAACCTACTTTTGTTTCACCTCTGAGCTACAGACCCACCCTTTAAAACTCTGAACATATATTTTTGTTTTTCTGATGTCTGAATTGTCTTCTGACATGAGCAAGAGGTCCTATATGACCATGAATTAAATTAAATTGTATCTGGGAAGTTTAGTCTTGTTTAATGGCTTTGTTCAGTTATTCTACCTGTTCATTCTGTGATTATCTTTTCATAAACATTAAAATCATACAATCATTACATTTTCTCCACTAAAATAAAGGAGTTTCTTATAAGACACTTAAATCTCTGCATGGTTTTATTGTTTCCGTATGAGTCCTCACATGCACATTTTTATTTTGTTGAATAACTCCTTTAGCCACGTTTTCCCCTCTCTACTTACATCACTTCAGACACAAGGAAAGCACAGAAGAAGAATTCCAAGTTTAACCAGAAAAGACAAAAATCTGGTTCCTCCCTCAGATCTTTGTAATCATGGAAGCATTGTATGTCTATTTAAGCTGTTGTAGAAAATGCCACTGGTGTTCAGCAAATTGTATTAGGGGTTTCAAAACCATGGCATCATTTTCTGAATTTTGATTTTTGTAGGTCTCAAAATGAGAAAGAAGAAATGCAATAATCCACTTGGAAGTGAGGGTCTTTCCTTTCTGTCTGGTTAGAAGTTTAGTGAAAGTTTAGCTGTGTAAACACTTATTCATCAGGAACGGTTGGTCATTGCCATGCTTTCTTATACTCTGTTACCAGCTCTCATGTTCTTTTTCTGGGCCTTTCTCAGCAGGTCCGTGAAGTCTGACCTCTCTTGCTGGCTTCTTTTATTCCTTCATTAAATATCGATCATGCTAGAATGATGATCTCCATAGAAACTCCTGGAAATACATGCATTAAGTATTGAGGCAGTCCTGGCATTTGCTGTGCATTCATCAGACTAAATTAGAATCAAAGCTGAAATCCTTTCCAAAAGCGAGGTTGAACATTTAAAATGAACCAGAGGAGATCTCATTGGACGTGTCCGTATTTTCACTGTACTCGCTTCTTTAAAAAACATGAAGACTGGAGCAGTCTGTCTGATAGAAACAGGTTCTGCACTAGTATTGTGCAAACAAATAGGGAAAAACTGCAGTTTAATAGTAGACTATCAAAAATATGCTGTAGTCCTTCTGACCTCCTCATGAGGTGTGAGCATATTATAGGGAGAAATGTGGGATCAAGGTAATAACCTTTGTGTTGGCTGTTCCAACAATTCCAGCTTTCTCTGCTGCAGAAATCTGGGAATCCTTGGTTTAAGCTTGATCCCGTGAATTGCTAAATGGCCTCATGCCCTCTGACTCAGGGCAATGTATATAAATTGGGTGAGCAATAGCTAATTAACTCCCACAAAACATCTCTCCTCTTGAATCTGGACAGGCCGTTTTGTCTCATGACTAATTATGTGTCTCTTCACTTACATTTGATGCAGCCTCCACAGAAGATAGTAGGAGTTAATTTTCTGATTTGCCTGGGGAAGGAATTGGACCCTGACTTTAGCAAGTTAGTTTCTCTGAGGAGACTGATACGCGGGCTGTTGCTTAATGGTGCAGTCAGAGCAGGAATTCTGCAAGAGCCACAGGCTGATGGCAGTTCTCCTGGTCCCACTCAGGAGAAGACATTTGGCAGACAGAGCAGAGTGGGCCGATCCATTCTCTCTAACAAGCAGAAGCACATATTTCTGTGGCTTGCTCTGCAAACACCTTCCCCTCAGAGGCAGTGCATTTAGAACACTGAGAGCTGAGGGAAGTGTAAAAGGATTTCTGTCTGCTCCCCAGACCATTTTCCACAGCATTCTCCTGGAGAAACTGTCTGCTCATGGCCTGGACAGGTGTACTCTTCGCTGGGTAAAAAACTGGCTGGATGGCTGTGCCCCGAGAGTGGTGGTGAACGGAGTTAAATCCAGTTGGTGGCCGGCCACAAGTGGTGTTCCCCAGGGCTCGGTGGTGGGGCCGGTTCTCTTTAACATCTTTATCAACAACCTGGACAAGGGGATCGAGTGCACCCTCAGTAAGTTTGCAGATGACACCAAGCTAGGCGGGCGTGTTGATCTGCTTGAGGGTAGGATGGCTCTACAGAGGGATCTGGACAGGCTGGACCGATGGGCTGAGGCCAACGGTGTGAGGTTCAACAAGGCCAAGTGCCGGGTCCTGCACTTGGGTCACACCAACCCCATGCAGCGCTACAGGCTTGGGGCAGAGTGGCTCGAATGCTGCCCGGTGGAGAGGACCTGGGGGTGTTGGTGGAGAGCCGGCTGAATATGAGCCGGCAGTGTGCCCAGGTGGCCAAGAAGGCCAATGGCATCCTGGCCTGTATCAGGAAT
>VZSZ01005514.1:67769-131411 GCA_013398815.1 Ibidorhyncha struthersii
ACAACCCTCCCACAGTTACATATTTATTTATCTAAAAAAAAAAAAAAAAAAAAAAGGCAATTTAGAATTCAGCTGACTTGAACATTAAATAGAATACATTTAAAAAGATATGACATTTTTTGAGTGAGGATGCATTTAGAGAACTTCCTTTTTTTTTTTTAAACCATGTTTATACTGTGGCTTGCGGACACAAAACTATTACTACTTCATACCTGTAGCTGAAAAAGGAACCATGTACCTCTGAATGTCAAACATAGCTTTAATCTGCTTCGCAGCTTGTTTTGTTTTGTTTTTCTCTGTTTCATTTCCCTTTATGGTGTTAAGCTCTGACCCTGAAAGGTGAGGAAGTGAAGGAAATGGAAGAGTGAAATTTGGGGAGTCTGATGTTAAAAAGCCAAGGGAACCACGAGGCAGTCTGTCTGGTTGTGAGATTGAAATGTACGTGGACTCCTCAAATTAATTACTTTGGAACCCACTTACTTATGTATGTGGACTCCCTTAAGCATAAGTCTTACATTATGTCACCGAGATGGCATTTGGGCTTGATTTATGTTGGCACAAAACTAGCTATAAACTGCACACGTGTGCCCATAGTAGCCCCTTTTCAAACAGAGCATGTTTATAGAAACAGGAAACATGGCTGCAACAGGAGTACACCAAGCCTCTGCTGTGTCAACAGCATCACAAATACAGGTATCCAGGATCTGCACGCTGCCTTCATTTTCCATGGATTTCAACTCAGTCGGTAACCTGGAACACCATTACCAGAGATTAGTGGTTGGTTGATGGTGCAAAAATGACTTATTAGGTGAAATTTACTCCGCTAAAGATGTGTATCTGAACAAGAGCCACAATCCACATTTTAATCTTTTTCATTCATACTGTATTTAATCTGTGGCTGCTATTTCATGGTGATAATCTCTCTCGTTTCCCCCCCCTTGGAGAATGAGGATGCACTATATTAATTATATCTGATTCTGTAGTCACATAATTTGTCTTTAAAAAGGTATGTGCTTTCCTGTCTGAATAAATTTGAAGCCTTCAGGTCATGTTCAGGGAAGTGTAAACTCTTCGCTGTTCTTTATAGTACATCAGAAATGGTTAAATATATCTAAGCACCATTCAAGATTTCTTTTAGGAGATAGAAAACCAGACATGAATGAAGATCAAAAAGAGCAGAGCATTTCTGGTGACTGAGAAAACTGTATTCTTTGGTTCCTCAGATGCATTTATTTGCATATTCAGTCTTCAACCTGTTTGAGTTGTGAGGTGCTATAAATAGGCACAAATAACCTTCTCCATGATCCATTTGGATCTGCTGTGCCTGTAGTGAAATAAGAGGGTATTTTTATGCTTCAGGAATGCAGCATCCTTGAACATCTTCTCTGTGACACTGATGAAACCCTTCCGAGCAGGGGAGAGATGGCGGTGAAGTGAGCCATGAGGGCTCTATCTCTTCCATCTGACCTAAAGGCGGGCTAAATGAGCTGCACACTGTAGGAGTCCCCTTTCGCAACATCCCTTTCTTCAGACTTTAAAGAAGTCTGTAACAGAGACGGCGTTGTTGTGTACACAAAACAGTCTCCCATGAGGCAGGAGGAATCCTTTTTTTTTCATGTGGTATACACCCCCCTCTTTCCCTCAGTCAGGAGAATCCTTATGTTGGTATTTAAACATGCCAGGAGATTTTTTTAAGGGCACATCTTATATTCGGAGTTGGAAGAAAAAGATCTTCATGTTGTCTTGGAGAAACTGAGAGGAAATGCATGTGAATCCTAAAGCCCAACTTCTAAATAAGAAATGCTGTTTGATAATGAAGATTAGCTTGAAACAGGAACTAGTACCAAAGTCTTTTAAAATGGATATAGTCTACCTCCTGCGCCTTTAGAGCTGACAGAAGATGTAAGCGTTGCCCATAGGAGCACGCCCTTTGCACAGTAAGCTATAGCGTTAACCGAATAACTCAGAGAGTTTGGTCTATTCTCAGGTCTTACTGAAATATAGCAGTAACTGTGTGTTGCAGTTCTTGCTTGCTGGATGTTGGTAATCTCAGAGACAATTTGAGTAGGCTATAGGAGTGGACTGCTGTATTACTCACTGAAGACTTACACTCCCTTTGGAGACAGTATGGGAATGTATTTCTGTCTGGGAAATACAGTTCCCACATCAACTGTCTTAGGACTTGCTTATTTACTGATTGCAAGTCAGATAAATTTGTCAAAACATTTGTAACCTACAGCATGAAAAACAGAGCCGACCAACCTGCACTTGGTGTTCTATTGCATGAAATATTTCAAGTCTGATTGCTGAACGTAAGCCCTCGGTGTCCTGGCAAGGTCACTGTTAGAGGATCACAGGCACTAGAGACAGTAGCTGTGATGCTCTGTTGTGTTTGGGCTGAGATATCTTTTTACCCCTTTTGTTGGAAAACTGCTTGCAGGTAAATGCTTAGTTTGAATTTTCCTCCTTGGCTGTTTAACTTAGGGACATACTGTTGTGTTTGGGACAATCTTAGAACAGAATAACAGGCACGCTTATCAGAAGGACTGGGAAACAGATACTGTAGTGCTGAGTGGGTGTCATGGGGGAGGGTTTTTTAACTTCCCTGGATTAGTGCCCAGCACAGGAGTAGATGGTAGGAAAAATCGTGTCGGCAGAGAATTGCATGTTGGGCCTCTGTGGGTGTGAGTTGAGGACGCCCCACAGAAGTCTGTAATCCCATCTCAGCTTTCAAGAATAGCAGGCACAGGCAGTGCAACCTTCAGGGGCTCTCTGATGGCAAAAAGGGCTGCGTGGTCTGCCTTGTCAGGGCAACGTCCACGTGGTCTGCCTTGTCAGAGCAACGTCCATGCAGCAGTATGGCCTGCAGATGCAAAAAGGTCTGTTTATTAGAAATTAAAGCATTTCTTGCACTCAGGTAAGACACATGAGGTTTCCAAAGTTCTGCAGCATGTTCTGGTTGTTGGAGAGAAATGTTTCACTTCAAATTCTTTGAAGCCAGCACTTTTATCTGTTGCTGCTCACTGTTCCTCTCTCCCAGATATCCACTGCCTCTGAAGGACTTGGGTCAATGCAGTTTATTTGGATGAGTAAGAGTTGCTGGCTGTAGCGTTTGGCTTGTGACGTTTGTAAGGACTGTGAGAGTTGGGAGGTCTCCGAAGGTGTGTGTTAGAACTTATTTTTGTGCCTTAACTTTCCTCTGAAATACAATTCATGGTGCGTAGCGTCCGTGTGTGTGTGTGTATGGGGAGTGTAGTTTTAACACTGAGCTTTATTATAGCCCCTAACAAATTCTCATATGTTATAATCTTTATGCGTACCAACTTTATTTTTTTTTCCCTTGTGTGTACTTGAAATGAATTTACGTGATAAATGTAGAGCAATCAGAACAGGATATGAAACAGGAACCTCTGGAGTAAGCGTGAGTAGGACACAGATGTAATAGCCTTCAAAAGCACACGCTGCTTGCTGACGTTTGTCAGTAAGGGAATGGCCTGGAATCCCAGCCCAAGCAGATGTGTTGCAATAGGCAGAGGAAGAGATCAGTCTTAGTGTCCCTTGATGGCTTCTCCTGAAGATTTGAGGTTATGCCAGCTGCTGCTCCCACCGCCAGCTTTCATCTGGTGTTCCAGCCTGGGTCTGGAACGAGGTGTTTCTTCCCAGCTGTGATGTGTTTACATTTTGGTATCTGTGAAGCAGAGACTTGATGTGAACCTGGATGAGGAAGCAGCAGCTTCTTATAAGTGGACGTTGCCTCTATTTGCATAAGAATTATAGATCATAGATCGTAGAATCATAGAATATCTCAAGTTGGAAGGGAACTGTAAGGATCATCGAGTCCCTGCTCCTCTCAGGACAACCTAAAACTAAACTGTGTGACCTAAGAGCATCATCCAGACACTCAATTAGCCAGAGGAAGAAAAACATATATGCTCCATTTGTATGTAAAGGATAGAAGCTGAAGAGATTCACCCTGAGATTTACCAGCTGTGTTGGTCACAGAGGTTGGCAGGTCCCACCGCAAGTTCACCCCAGAGCATCTCACACTATGATTCAGCTCCAGCCTCTGGTCCTGCACAACCTCCTCCCTTTCCCCCGCCTCCCCCAGGTGCCTCCATCTTCCTTATCTCCAATACCCCTCATCTGACCCCTCTGTTCCTGGTTTCAGAGCGTCTCCTCCAGAAGCTGGACAAATCGACAGATCTGTCAAGAGATGCAGGAGGGAAACGGGGGGTTATCTGAGAGTGCAGGTTATCTAAGGGGTTGCCCTCAAGAAACAGTATCTGTAAGCAGTACAAGTTATCCCAAGCCGGAGACAAGTAGAGGCTGGGCTGGTGAGTTCATCAGGGCCAGCTGTCTTGTGGATACGGGTGAAAGATGAGAAGTCTGAAAATAGTGGTAGAGTCGCCCTGAAGCCAGAAAGAGGTGCTGGCGATTGAGAAACATGGAAGGAAAGTTATTTTTTCGATATGTATTTGGGGCCTTTGAATTAACTTCCTTGGTAAGGAAGGGCTTCCTGGAATTCTTCGACCGGTTTTGTACCCAGAAGGGAATTATTTGGCACTGGGTTCAATATACACGTGGGATTTGACTTTGCAGTGAGACTGCCCTGTGACAAACCCCCTCCAAAATATAATCAGCAAAGTTTTCATCAGATGCAAACTCTGTGTCTGCTTCCAAGTTGGACTCCTGCTTGCTCATTCCTCAGCTGGGTTTGTCAAAACTTCACAACATTTAGTCTTGCTTTTCCTTGCAGTGCTGAGTCACTCTCTGATTTGAGTGAGAATTAAAATGTTTGTTACTGTAAATTTTGCTAGCCGCTGTCTGAAATCCAAGTGAAAAAACCTGCAATGTCAGTTTGCTCAAAAATAACTTTTTAGAAGAATTTTTACCCTCAATACTTTTATATGTAACACTTGCACATATTTTGTTTTCTCTGTCCCTTGTGGTCTCTTTAATTACACCATGGCGATCTGAACTGTGCAGGATCAGAGACACAAAAAGCATGGCCAAAGGAAAACAGAAGTTTTATTGGTTTTAAATAGATTTTTTAACTTAAGAGGTGACTCCTCTGAAAAGGCAACACGACATCCTTCTGTCTGCTAAGTTTTCTCTCAGTCCTGTAACAGGCTGTAGGATTTTGATGTCAGCCTGAGCTCTTTTGGGCTGTTGTATAATGCACTGTTTGGGGCATGTAGAGAGCACTGGTCTTTAGTAGCTCTTTAGAGGCTTGAGGTTTTAGCTCTATAGTTCCTTATTTCTATGCCTGTTCATCCCAGTCAGGCAGGAAGCACATAAAAGGTGGTTGGAACAGATCTGAACCCGTGGAAGCTGGATGGCAGTGTAGATGCGTAATGCCTCTCTCCCTGCGCAAAAGATGCTCTCTTTAGGCAGGCATAGCTTATATCTGCTGAAATCCCGGAGGAACAGGCAGCTACGTCGAGCTGACTCTGCGGGAGGAGCTCTGAACATCAGATGTTGGCAGAGCTGTAGCTTCATGGCTGGAGCAGGACACCCTAGTGCATATAGTGACTGGTGGGGTACGTATGCACCGCAGAGTTTTTGCAGGGTACAGGGTATTGCATAAATATAACCAAGGCCGTAATTTTAAGGATTATACTCATGCACACAGAGGAAAATTCAGTTTTCGAAATTCTTTGCTGGTGATGAAACATAAGCCAGAAAGAACACTGTTGGGTTTTCTGATGTCAGTGTGAGCTGGCAGAGTTGGCAATAAGAAAAATTATCCTTCAATTATAGGCTAAACAAGTTTAAAAGAAGTCACCGAGACATAACTGGTAAGGAGCCCCATGTTGCTGTTATTATATTTGCCTCTCAGGAGAAAAACGTGCTTAAAAGTGCATAAGCTGTTCCCTCTCCTTCTCCCTCCTCTGTTGAAAAATTAGTCTCTGTCACATGTAAGAGCTGTACAAGTAACAGGAACAAAACATGTAGGTGTTCTGAATAAAGTCATTAAACAACATGCTATTTGTTAAGCACATCAAGTTCTGGACAAATTAATACTGTAGCTTTTCTGTTTCATGTGCTCAGGTGATAAAGAATACTGCAGAACTTCCATTAGTAAAAATTTTATTTCTTGCCTTGAATCGAATTGTGTCTCAGAATCAAAATGTCACTGAGACATGGGCTATAGTGAGACTATATGACCACTGTTTCCAGTCGCCCTGTAATTAGAAGGGGGTTTTGTTGGTGAAGCATGAACTAGGATAGTCTCTGCAGGGCTAAGACAAGAATTAAACTCCCTTTTCATCAGAAGAGACAGTAGGTGATAAGCCACGAGTTGAAAAATATTTCATTCAGTGTTTCTTCATAGAAAGGGCACTACTAATGACGTAGAAGCATTTCATAAGAAGTCTGTCCCCCCAAATGTTAAGGTGGAATGGAAACACACTTTTTCAATTTTGACATTTTTCTCTTCTAGATCATCTTTCTAACTAATTTCTTTCTGAATCTTCTGTGACCTATGATATGTTAATAGTATCATGTAATTATATGATATAATAGTGTTAAATGACAAATAAAGATGAAATATTAAACATTACAAATTCATATATGTAACATGACACTGTTTTTGGCTGTGGTAGTTGCCATCAACACATATGTCCAGGAGGAAGCATCCAGCCCTTAGGGGAAGGAACGCCAGGGAAGTTTGGGAACTTCTGGTGTTGGGGTTGAAGGCAGCCGCTAACACGATACTTTATATGCACTCCCACTCAGGTTTGAGTCTACCTACCTTCTCTGTAGAGTTTTTAAAATGCCATTACTCTGAATGATTCATCGCCCACGTAGGGAGGGAGGAATTCAAATCAGATGGGGAGCAAAGCACTCTCCACTGGGAATAGGAGGAGATAGGGCTTCTGGCGATGGGAGAAGTCGCTGGTGGGGAAAATGGAGTATGGAAGGATATTGACGTAGTTAAGTGGGATCAGGATGTGAGAGCAACAGAGACATTAGCAGTGGGGAAAAGGAAAATGGATGTTCATCAAGCCCTAGCCCTAGGAAGAAAATGGAGGACAATACAGTGACGGGAAAAAACTAGCCTGGCATTTTCCATGAGGATACCCAGCTTGCCTGTTTGAGGTAACGCTTGTCTTTCTGCTTCATTCGAAAACTGATATCCCTGCCTGGGAGAGATGATGCACTTCCAGCCACATCCGTGCAGGCCACAGCAATGATATTAGCAGTGCCATCAGCCCTCGGGGTTGCTGGGCACCCTCTTAGTTCATTGCAGGAAGCAGGAACCACTGGTGGCACCTGGCACACATCACCCCTCTGCGTGCTCCTGGATTGCGCCGGCTGTACAGCCGAGGAGCCCAGAGCAGGCAGTGGGAGAGATCTGCAGCAGGCAAGGAAGGACCAAGGGACGGCAGCTCTGCTGGTGTAGTTGGTTGAGGGCATTGTTGTTATAGAGCTACCTGTCTTAAACGGGTACTTTGCCATATTTCTCTTTAGAGATACGAACTGAGCTGTTGCCTCCTATTGCTTGTGTTCACTACAACTTGCTTAAAAGATACAATTTTGAGGCCATCATGGTTTGGATTTTCTCTTGACCCGCTTATTAACCCGGGTTATTAGAGAGGGAGCACCGGCAGCTGGCCGTGGCCACCAATGCAAATGCTATCATGAGATGGCCTATCTTTTATTTTAGCATATAAGCAATACCACACTTGTCTACATCAAGTATCCACAAATCTGAGATAGGCTTTTGTGAGATGTTTCTAAGATGCTTTTTAAAAAATTCATTTCGATTGCTTCCCATTTGCCTTCTTGTTTGCAAGTCTTGAGAATGCAGATGGGTCGCACTTTCAGGCGGCTTCTTGCAATCAAGTTTGAGAACATTTTTTTAGACATAATTATATACCCTCAGGAGCTGGATCCCGTTCAACTTGCAAAACAAATCACAACAGTTAGTAGGACTGTACCGGATTGAAAAAGTCCAGAGAGGAAATATCACACATTTGTAAAATGCCTCAGTTGCATTAATTTCTATTTATTTATATATTTACATGCTTATTTACTGGAATGGTAGTGCAGAAGTACAAGCTGTTTTGTTTAGATAAAATCAAAACATGTCCATTCCTAAAAGTGAAAGAGTGAACTCAGGTAGATTCTGATTGCTAAATTTAGACAGATTTCCCATCTTTTAAATACTACTGGTTTAGGAAGGAGAAAGTTAAAGTGGAAAATACCTGCTCTTCGTTATGCACTGAAACTGGAAGCCAGCCAAAATGTTAGGCAATGTAGTCTCTGGGGCAGAGGGAGCACTGACCGAGCTGTCCACACTATTCGGATACCGAGGAACTTTCCGTGTCTCTGACTGCCCCTGTTTCTTGATTTCACTCCCTTTTGAGAAGGTTCAGAATGCTTCTTGAGTATATTCTCTGTGTTTTGAGATAACATGTGAAAAGGAAACTTCTTGATTTTTTTTTTCCCTGTTGTTGAGGAAGTCTTTTTCTTTTTTCCCTTCTCAAATTCACATGACTATCAGAAGTCAAGGCGCAGATAGGTAAGCACTAAAAACAAACGCAGAAGAGCAAGCCATCTGGTGTGTGGAGGAGGGCCGACTCCTACAGCTCTGATCTCAGCACTAACGTACGGCATCTGTGCGGGACTGGGGACGGTGATAACGGGGATGTGCAGCACAATTAGCCACACGAAGAGCTGGCACCTAAATACCTTGGGGGATGGAGTGCCTGATGGCCAGGCAGCTTTCCGTAGCAGCCTAAGGAGCAGGAACAGCCCCAGGGCAGTGGAAAGGGGTCTGGGGACACACATCTCTGTTGCCGGTTCCTTACTAGAAAGCACCGTAGAATCACAGAAACATAGAATGTTTTAGGTTGGAAGGAACCTTGAAGATCATCGAGTTCCAACCCCCCTGCCCTGGGCAGGGACACCTCCCCCCAGCCCAGGTTGCTCCAAGCCCCGTCCAACCTGGCCTTGAACACCTCCAGGGATGGGGCAGCCACAGCTTCTCTGGGCAACCCGTTCCAGTGCCTCGCCACCCTCAAAGTGAAAAATTTCTTCCTAATATCTAATCTAAATCTACCTTCTTCCAATTTGAAGCCATTCCCCCACGTCCTATCATTTCATGCCCTTGTAAAAAGTCCTTCCCCAGCTCTCCTGTAGGTCCCCTTTAGGTACTGGAAGGCCACTATAATGTCTCACCGAAGCCTTCTCTTCTCCAGGCTGAACAACCCCAACTCTCTCAGCCTGTCCTCACAGGAGAGGTGCTCCAGCCCTCTGATCATCTTTGTGGCCCTCCTCTGGACCCACTCCAACAGGTCCATGTCTTTCCTATGTTGGGGGCTCAATCGTTCATGGGCAAGTGGGCCTCTGCACTTACACTGTGTTTTAAGTGTTGTTGTGTTTGTTCCCTGTAAAAAAGTGTTGTAACAAAATAATGAGAAATGGTTGCTCAGCCCAACTGAGTTTCAGCTTCCTTCCTCAACTAACCTGATGGGTACAGCGTTCCCTAACAGGCTGAGGGGCGGACAGAAACTCCTCACTGCCCCTCTTGTTGGAGCTTCTTCGGGCTGTGTCAATGCCAGGAAAAATGGGTTCCTGGTATTAGCTTTCTTGAAAGTTAGAAGTCATGTAGACAAACCAGCCCCAGCCCAGTGTTGTTCCGTGCTCTGCTTTGCTGCGCAGCGGCGCTGCCAACCCTGAGGTGAACTTGCTAACTCCTCACACATCCACTGGGCGAAACCAATGGAGCTGCTGAAAAATACTGCTGCTTTTGCTGTCTGTTTTGGTGTTGTATTCAGCCCTCACTCTGCAGCTGCTACTGAGAGAGGCCTTTTCTTGATGGGAGGGAAACCGATGATTTCTGAGCTTGGGATAAGGTGAACTGTCGTAGAACCAGCAATGAAATTGTGAGTGCACCTCAAGCTGTTAGGCAGTGACACACTATTCTGCATAAAGTCTTTTACATGCTGTTTTACCTCCCCTTCTTAGTGAGACTAATGATAGTACCTAAGGATACCCCTGAAGGCGTAAGTAGTTCATATTTACAGCGAGATTCAAAGACATAAATGGCTACAGAGTTGCAAAGTATTATTATCTGCCACTTTGGAAAGATGCTCCAGGTTTCTGTGAGATTTAAAGCAAAGTAGAAAATTAGGCTGTTTATTCTACAGTTCACTGGAAAAATAAGTTTCTATAGAAACTACCACTTCAGAGGTATTTACATTTCTCTACTATGAAGCATCTTGAGAAAGAGCATTCCCATAAATAGCAAATAGAAGTTGTTACATTTGGTATAAGAAGTTAATATTTACAAAAGACTGTGTATGCTCTAAGTATTATTATGGGGTTGCTGTGTAAACCGTGGATCCACTGAATATATTCTAAGAGACTCAAATCTCCCCATAGGAAAAATGAGATAGTAACGCATAAAAGTGACGTGTAAAGATTTGTTCGTGCCCTCCCTGGTGATGAGAATGCACTGAAAGAGAAGATTGGATCTAATATGTCTGGCAGAGATCATTCTTTAAAAGCTTGTTTCTGGGTAAGGTAACAAGAAAAACACCAACGGTTTTAGCTTTTGGTGGGGTGCTGCCCGTATATGCATGTGCTTATGTTAGAATTTGGGTACTTGTTCCTGATACTTAGCTTTGCGGTTTCCTTCAGCTCTCCAGTTGTAATGCACCACAGGACTCTATTGCTTTATAGTTATCTATTAGTGAAAACAGTATAAATGGAATAAAGAACATATAAAGAGCATTGGCTGTATTTGCTGTATTTGCAATGGGGGGGGGGGGGTTTAGATTTGGAAGGGCTGATAAGCAGTGGATTGTGTGTGTGTATCCCTGCTTCCATGCTTTCCAATGAATAGGTTAAGCATTGCAAGAGCTTTAGTGCTTCATTTCTTGTATGTAGGCCTACCATGATAAATGAGATTACAACCCGGAAATAAAACACCACCTGCCAGCGTCTGCAAGCTCAGGCTGAAGTTGGTGGAGAATTTGGGTTGTCGCTGTTGCATACAGTGGAAACTGTCCCTAGGGGAGAAGGTCTGGATCTGGTATCACATCCTTATTCATCATGCTCTTGCTCCTGCAGATCACAGGGATGATACGAAAGAGGAAAATTTGGTACTGGTTTAGGAGAAGGGGCCACCCAACCCATGTCCTGTCTTGAGGGGATCAGTCATCATAGATACTTAGGGAAAGGAGGTAAGAAACCATGAATGTAGCTTTCCTTGCTGGGATGCCCTCCCAGCGTCTGGCAGTCAGGTGTTTTCAGGACTTGCTGGGCTGGAGGTTGCATCCAACCTGTTGCATTTAGAAACCATTGGTAGACCTAGGCCTCAGTGAGTATGATCTTACCCTAAAGGTTCGTCAAAGGAATTACAGTCAAGCTGGAAATGGGAAGGTACCAAGTACCGAGCACATCCCAGCTTCCTCAGGAAAGCAGATTCCCTTAGGTGTTTTTCTTTGAAAACACATCTGAAAGATGCAGATGCCTCAACATCATTGATGTCTTCTTTGTCAGTTGAATACTTTGAAAAATGTTAACCAAAGCCTTTAATCAATCCAGTAGCTATGCTCTAGATTAATTAATCACTCCATTGATAAATAATGGCTGAAGTGGTTCTTGGTACCAAAACATCTTGCTTATAATGGCTGCTGCAGGTGCAGAAGTAAAAAAAACCCTTGGTACTAGTATCATCTTTTCAAGGTAGTAGTTTAAGTCAATTACCTGACAAATGCAACCCCCAAATAACAGCCAATAAAAAAGGACAGGCTAGACTGCCGCTTCCTAAATGGGGTTTGTTCTCTGACAAATGACTGAATTATAGGTCTTAATAACAATGAATGCAGCGTATTGGTGCTGTCTTGACCCATTTACTAGATCATGGTGTGTCTCCCATGCCTTTGTTTTGTTGTTTTTCTTGCCCAAGACTTCTCAGAAGCCTTGAATGCAAGACATAATAACACAGATCCTGCCCTGGTAGCGAATTGTGCAGTCTTTTGTTTCAAGCACACAGCATGCACCCAGACTCGCTCATAAAATATCCATAGCAAAATCACGCGGTGCCTGTCTCTCTTATACATTTTTAAGAGCTGTGCCCTAAATCCATTAAAAGACTGTGAGGCACGAATAGAAGAATAATCCTTCCTACCATATGGGTGAGAAAGGAGTTGGGATCAAGTAACTGCACATACAAAATGAACCATGTGAATTTGCTGACTTCCAAACTTCTCCAATGAGAACACAGTACCTCTTGCTGTCCAGTTCTTTTATCTAAATTTCTGAAAAGTATTTTGCATTATAGAACAGAGGAACTTATTTAAAAAAAAAAAATGGAGCTGTCATAAAGAGAGGTCGGGGAAATATAACCGTGCAAGAGTCAGAAGATGGTGCGGACCATGTGTACTGATAGATGGTGTGGACCATGTGTACTGATAGAAGGTGCTTTCTGATTTCAGGGCAACTAAGTTGAGGGAAAGGCGTCTTTATGATAAAATTACTTTTGACCTATGGCGTGGTTGCTTTTACTCCAGAAGCGAACCTTGGAAATCCAATTCTATACATTGGAAACAAATGGCCTTCGTTGTTTTACCCTTAGGAGAGAAGCAGGGAACCTAATGACTTCCCACACAACCCAGGTGGATGTTCAAAGGAGGAGAAGGGAATTTGCCACTCAAGATTGAAAGGGAATGGGGTGTCTACTTCCCTAAGGCTCTTTATAAACTTACATACTACACCTCTTGCCAGGAGTCCTCTCATCTGATCATTTCTGTAGAACTGTAGCGTCTTTAATTCGGAAAATTTACACTCCACCTAAGTCTAGGTGCCAGATACTTCTTTTTCCTATGCAATGTCTTGCATCTTGGAAGCACTTGCAGGTGCTCTTAGAGGTACATTGCACTCTTTAGCCACGTCCAGGATCATCCGCAGGATTTTGGACCTATAAACGGGTCTCTTAAGCCGCTGGTTTTACTCCCATGGAAGCTGGGAGGGGACTGGGAGAGAATGGAGACATTGTCCTTACTAGGAGCAGGGTGCTGCGTTGCTGCTCCTGTCCCTGCCTAGCGATGCAGAGCCCCTTCCACTTTCCAGGGCCCATCCTCCTTAGGCAATGTGTCCCTCTGTCCTGAGGCAAATTACGGTAATAAATTGCGTTGGTATTTATTGTAAAAACTTACAGTCGTAAGGCTAAATGCAATTTCCTTAATTCAGTGGGTGTGCGCTCTGGCTGAATACAGCCCCACTCCCCACAGGTGGGCTCCTCGGCGAGGGAACTCCCAAGAAAGCAGCACAGCGTTATCTGGGCAGAGGGTTTGAGAGAAGAAGTGGCTCCAGCATTTAGGAACTAATTTCTGTAGAATCTGCTCCCAAGTGCTTAGGTCTCTCGAATGTGAGGTGATGCATACAAGTCCTCTGGTGCCTTTGCACACTCATACCCAAAAAGCCATGTGCTCTGGTAAGAGAAGAAAATAGAAAAGCCTCATAATGCATTCTCGAGAGTCTTGACGGTGCGAGCTGTGGGACTGCATGGCTTTCCCATTATGAATTCATCTTAGTTCAGAAATGGATCACATATTGACCTCACTTGTTGGTGTCACTCGTCTGAGCTTGGTGGAATTCCTTGAGTGAGCAGAATCAGTGTTTTCTATTTAGAAACAGGCTAGAGGACAAACCAGCCTCCGTATACTCTAGGACTTCACTCTGAAGAAAATCCCTTTGACAGAATCTTCAGTAACTAACTTATCACACAACTTTAAAAGCAAAGTTTACTGTAAATATTAATTTGGGATTTTTCTATCTTGGTCATCTGCTTTTTAGAATGACTTGTTACTAGAATTGCCTTTGCAGCTTGTGATTCTCTTTTCTACTTTTGGTTTCCCTTCTGTAGTGCCTCGGTTGTAAGTAGGCTGTGGTTTTCTGAAAATGTAGCTGTGCTGTTTGCTGTGTTTTCTTATACAAGACCTGTGTTAAAAGAAAAAAAAAACACCAAAACCCAAATAACCAACCAAAAAAACCCAACCTAGCCAAAATTTAATTCTTTCCCCCACTCATTTAAGTTACTACTATCACGACAGGTTTAAAATACACAGTACAATTGCTTAACCAAGATACTGTGTTCACAGCAGACCATACTTATGCCTATTTTGAGATTTTTAGGAACATTTTCATTGTTAAGGGGTCCCATTGTGTAGGGGGTGCGTGTGCACAGATCAACGTGAACATGTGGTATGTGGACACTTGACCGTAACCACGGGTGATGAAGTCTTCACAATCATAGTCTGCCTCCTTTGTTTGTTGGTTTTACAAGTAGCCACCTCAATCTTGCATTTCTGTTCCTGGATGCCAAGTAATGTCAGGAGGCTTCTCTATCAGATGGGAGCCCACCCTCCTGGTTTGACTGGTGGTGAGGAATTACAATAAGCAAAATACCATGACTTTCTGCACTCTTCTCAGAAGAGAGAAGTCATTATTTTAATACCTCATTCTCCATATTTCTATTTTGATGTCTCCTCTGATTTTGATTGCATTTTCATATGGTAAGTTTGATTATTTTCTCTTTCCATTTTAAAATACTTCAGGTTACTTCAGGCACAATTTTCCTTGGTCAGTAGGTGACCTCAGCTACTGTTATTGTCAGCTTGTACTAAAATCAGCAGTCCCTAATTTGCTGGCACTTTGTCTGGGGCTATTAAATGTGCTTAGAGAAGTTAGATTCCCAAACCAAGCACATGGGATGCCCTAATTGCTTTTTTCTTCTGTAAGCTAACTTCTCTTTCTGTCTGGGTGTGCCGCAGTGCGTCAGAGCTCACTGGAGCTGCATACACATCTCTGGAAGCTTGAAGATCAGCCTGCCTTTGGTGCTGCTGCACCATCCCAGGAAATGTGATCTCAGTGCTGTTCTCTGGACCACTCAGTCGTGGGAAGGCTGCAGGGTTTGACGTTTTGCATGGGGTTCGTTTGTTTGACTGTGTCTAGCCATCTAAAAACTGTCTAGTCCAAGGTAGCGGGCTGGTCTCCCTCTGTGGAGAAGAGCACCTTCCGAGGGTGCTTCTCCCATCCCTCTTAGAAACCTTTCCTTGGGGTGACGTGAGCTGTTGTCTGAACACATCTGTTTCTCTGTCTATAGGGAAAGCCTTAGCTAGTCTCTGGCACCCAACTGTCAGACAGGCAAAGGTAGATGAGATAAAGCCTCCCTTTTATTTAGAGGGGAAAGAAATGATCTCGTGTGCCGGATTTGTACATCCAGTGGTGGAAACAGCCACTTCTAGAGCTGTGGCCTCCTTCTTTTGGAGGTGAACGTAGCATTTCTGGGGATTTCAGTGAAGGTACGAATCAAAGGGCAGGTTCTGCCCCTCTTCCTCAAACGGAGAGATCCCCGGTTCCCTGGGAAGTACCAGCCTGGCGGGTGCCCGTTTTCCGCCGGTAAGCGTGGACCGGGCAGACGGCGCGGAGAGCCGGGTCCCCCACGCACTACGTGCTGGCATTTGGGCTGCAAACACTCCTGCCGTTGTTCCCTCGCAAAGCTGCGCTGCCCAGCCAGGCACCGACCACTTCCCTCAGATCTCCTTTGCCTGTAACAATCTTGAACTTGTTGACCTATGTGCCAATTAATAATTGATATAACGTTGCATTATTTAGGCTTGTTTCAGCAGACGGATACATTATTACCAGACAGACATTTGCCAGACAGGCTGATGGATAGCATCCTAAAAAAAGTCTCAAGTTGCATTTGTGCAATAAAGGACTGTAATTTCATTATTCTGCCCCCCACCCCTGCCTCTCGCTGGCAAACTAGTGCTATGCTACCCTGAAACCTTAATAGAAATCTAAGTATAATAACGATCTCTTTAGACAACGAGCTTAATCTTGACTTCGTTGGAGTTCTGGTCCTGGTGTTGGTCAGTCCTCTAAAAATAGAGAGGAAGTCTTCTTAACCAACCCGCTGAAGCTGTTTTTCTTAAGATACAAGAAATTGTTTTGTTTTTCAAGCCCTTGCCGTGGAAAGGAGAACTGATTTCTGCCTGGTTGCTATGAGCTGTATTGCAACACTCCAGAGACAGGGGCATAGCTTGATGTGTATCTCCCAGGGAAACCTGCCTTTGATTCTTTTCAAACCCCGCTGCAGTCATTTTGTCTAGATCCAAGAAAAAAGGCATATCAAAATGAATTATCTGTAATTTAAAACATGCACGCTGAGCGTTTCTGAACCTTTGTAACTGCAGCGTAGCTTCAGCTGAAGCAAGAATGAAGGAACACAATCAAAATTACGAGCGCAGTGTGCAGTCACAGCTGACGAGCAGTGCTGAATACATGACAAGCTCGTTAGCGTCTGCGTGCTGCCCTCTTCCCTCTTTCTCTGCTCGTCACGCTTCTCTCTGTCGCAACCAGTTTCTCCTCTGATGTCAAAATCCCACGGCTCAATACGTTGTCCATACGAAAGCAGAAGAGGCAAAAAAAAGAGGAAGGAAAGCAGATGGAGAAGGATGAGGACAAGAAAAACTTCTTAATGCCGTGTGGGTACTTACTGCTGCACTTAGACACACTGTGGGGGTTTCAGAGCTGTGTAGCCTCCTGCCACCTTGAGTGCCCACGGTGAATGTTTTCATCCTTTGTGAGTTGCTTCTGTCTCATTCCTGATTCACTGGTACGGCAGAGCTGTGTCTGAGTGCCCGGGGAAGCTCCCTCCGTTCAACCCCAACTAGACCGATGTGTCTGGCCCCATCGCTCAGGGTCATCTCTCTCTTAGGCTCTCCTTACTCTGCGGCCACACTAGCATTCTCCCTGGCTTTCAGGAACGCCAGCCACATGCGCTGCCCTTCCACAAAAAACAGGACCTCAGCCTCAAAGCCTGTGTTAATCCCTTCATTTCCCCCCATTTAAGCATACTCTTTCCCAGAGGTCCAGCCTTGTTCAGCAGGAGGGGTCTGTTCAAAAGAGATCCTTTAGGTTTGTCAAAAAATATTGACAGACCTGGACAAAACTATAAATGAGGAAACCTGTACTGGTTTCCTCGCAGCTCTGTGCTGTGTTGTGGGTCCTGGTCAGCATCTTTGAGATGTCCAAGTTTCCCCCAGCTCATGGCTTCTCCCCCAGTTTACACAGTGTTTCTTACTCCTGCTGACATTTTGTTGTTCATTTTCCAGACCGATCAGTGAGGGAGTGTCATCTCTCATCTCCTTTGTCACGTATGTCCTTCGTCCAGTCTGTCCATCAGTGCTATCAGGCAATCCCAGCCTTCCACTAGACAATCGGTTCCCACCTCTTTCAAGTCTGCACTTGAAAAATGGTTTTCCTGAATGGTAACCATCTCTTTTTTTTTTCCGCGTAGTCCTCCATTTGAATAGATGAGCGTCACAGTTTAGCAGCCGTCCCTTCTAGTCCTGGGTAAGATGGAAGAGTTTATCTTGTCGCATGGTGTGGGTTTTATCTCCATGTAGGGACAGGGAAGCAACTAACTCCCACACTCAGACTGAATTTTAAGTCTGACATGAGTAAATGTATAAAATGCAAGTCCCTAACACTGAATTCACAAAATCTCTGTAGACTTTCTAAATTATTTCAGGCTAGTTTTCTAAAATTAAATTACATAAAAGTCATACAAACCAGCACATTATTATGTAAAATTCCGCAAAACAAGTGCTGTGATTTTAACTGAGTTGAACAAATAAAACATTAAGTGTAATTTTTGTTCAAGGCCATGTGTTAGCTTTTGAAAACAAAGAGGAAATAAATGAACCAAGTCACACAAAACATATGTCTGCAGAATAATGATAAAACATATACTGTATCTGGACATCTTGTAAGTGTGGTTTTAATTCTTGCTGCTGTTGTGGCTGGAGGCTTTTGCTGTGCTAAAAGGCTACACTGTTCATATTACAGTGCAGTACGATTTTTATTCCTACTGCATCAGGAATAATGTGATCCTCTTGTGATAACGTGGTGGGTTCTGACTCCTTCAGCTGAGACACCTTCCTGGGGAGTGCTGGAAACTTGCAGAAGGACACTGTTCGGTCCTGCTGACTGTCTGTGATATGGGTCACCTATCGACCTACCCAGGATACGGAGGAGACTGACTTCGCCTTTGGCTTAGAAAACCCTAAACTTTGAGACTAAAAGTCGTGGAAAGGAAGGATCAGTGTGTGACCAGCTGAATCTAAGCAGTGTCACACCAGAATTTCTGTCACTATGCTCTTAGGGTTGCTTTGTTTAAAAAGCCATATGAGAAGAGGTGTGTTTCTGTTCTCCCTATCATGTGCAGACTGCATTTTGGGAAGAGAGGCTGTGGTGGTGGCTCTGACCATGCCAAGAAGACTCTAGCAGTATGTGGGCTAGAAATGCACTTGCTTCTCTTGGCATGTTACAGTTCATGCCAGGATTAATCAGAAAGGCATGCTCAGAAGTATTAACAAGGTCCCTTTGGTAGCTAAAGATCTGTCTATTCCCCAGGTTCATCGTTGCCTTACCGTCCATCATCCTATAGTCTGCCTGAACTCATCTTCCACAGCTGCTGCTGCAGCCTAAACCCTGGCTCCCGTGGGCTGCTCGTGGAGCACAAGTACCCCTATCTTGCAATTCTGCCATTGCATCTTTGTCATTCTCAGGACAGTGCGGTTGTGGTGCATTTCTGACAGCGTTCAGTTCATGGGCCTAGAGTATAACATCTTAATTAGTTTTTTCTTGTTAAACGTGATTTCGTATTGTAGGTACATGTGTTTAGCTGTCAGCTTGATTCTTGCAATAAAAGGAAAAACAAACCAGTAATAAATAGAGAAGTTGCACAAGCCAATCTTTAAATAATGGCATTGGGTGGAACACGTGAAATAGGAGCTGTGGCTGCAAAGCAGATTACCGTTTCCTATTCCTCCTATAAGCATGATATAAATTACAGCTATTTAAACTGATGCAGCAACCAAGGAGAATACTGAATGCCTGAAGATGCCTCTGTATCCCTCCCGCTACTTCTGTTTCAGGTTTGTAGACTGAGAAGTGAAGAACCAAGCCCCAAGCCTTGTCCTCTTCCACCGAAGACTGGTTAGTTCCGGTGCATTGAGCAAAAGCATTGCAAATTCACGCTCGTGTTTCCTGATGTGACAGTCACTGATGCTGCACAGGGCTTTGAGGTCCCGAGTCACGAAGAACTGAGTAATCAGGCACTGACTTTTCAATACTCTTTTGAACGGCTGTGGGAAGGGATTTCTAAATACTTAAAGAAATCAAGCCTTAAAAATGGAGGCATGGTATTCCAAAAATATGGAAACATGGCTTTTGAAAATCTTCCATAACTTCATTTTTTTAAAGGTCTTAGTTTAGATTTAGAAGGTAATGACTCATTTTTGCAGCATTTCGTGTATCACATGAAGTTTTTTTTTCGGTGAAGGCAGGTTAATGTGACCAGTAGATGCGTATTCATCTATCAGTACGTTTGTATTTAAATCAATGAGTGGTTTAAATGATTAATACCATTCCAGATTTCTTCAAACATCATCATTTAACATTAAGCCACAAATATCTTATTTTTAAAAAAACATTTCTTCAGATGTTTGTTTTTGAAACTGTGGTAGTATCACATACCTGAAATATGAACGCATTTAGAGTGGCAGAATGTCCTCATTTTTTCTTGTAGTATAAATGCTTCCAAAAGCATATTGTAAAATTTAGATTTTGAAGCACTGGATTCCTCTGGATTCCTACAGTTCTGTCCAGATTATATCAAAAAAATGAAAAGAAATACTGAATTTTAGTCTTTCTTGCAGAAGTCATTGGCACAACTTCTTCCGACTTCATTAGTTACATGCCAGTATCACAAACTTCAGGGAAGAATGAGAAGAAAGGGTTCTTTGGGACAGAGGTAAGAGGTATCTGAAATACCGTGTGCCAGAGCGACTCTCCTAGCCCCCAGCTCAATCTTCGCCATGCTTTTTCCTGGGGACTTCTCTGGGTTATCACGATGAATTATTCTGATGCCCCACAGCTGACCCCAAGTTCTTCTCTTTCTGGAGAGCCTCACATACCCTTCCTCATCCTGAGATCACATGCATCCACTGCAGACAGCAGCGTGTGAGAACACCCTCCTTGCCTCAGAGCAGAAAGGGACAGAAATATCAAGCACTATGGGTATGTGAGATGAAACCAGTTTCAAACCCAAAAGATCTTGGTACCACCATTTTAGGGTATTTCAGCTCACTAGACACGTTTGAAACTCTTATGCCTAACGTGTATTTTTGCAAAATCGTCCTACATTTAATGATGCTACAGTTGTAATCCTTAGGACTTTCTTCCTTCACAGATTAAAGTTATAAACTCATTTTGGTTGTGGATTAACTTGTATTGTTATCTAGGACAAATAATGCTCTTGATCAAAATGTTACCAACAAATTTGTTGTTTACTTGAATCGAGACAAGGCCATAAACATGGCCTTTGAACTTTTTGAGGAAGAAGCTCCTTTTTAACACGCATTTTTCACCAGAAGAACAAAAACTTGGAGATGATTTTATCCACAATTGTTTTCTTAATCATCATCATCTTTTTTTAATGAAATGGTAATGTTTTATGGGGGAGGGAGGAATAGTTTTCTGGGCCGTTCTATTCTAAACTAAACCCATCCAACATGGATATAATCAAGATTTTACAACTACTTAAATGGATCAGTGCAAGAGGGAGTCATTTACATTCTCTGGAAGTGGGGAGTGGTGCATACACACCATCATCAGAGATACTTGACTGAACCTGAAGAAGAATGCTATTAAGCTTTTTGCATTAATTATGCTTAAAACCATCCCTCTAGTGATACTGGGGCTAATTTTTAATTGATACACTTAAATCAATTCCTTCATGGACAGACATTTGTTCATTATGAACTCGTTTTTACGCAGGGCCACTCTCGGAGAAAGCACGCTAATATTGTTCCGTCAGCAGTCAGGTACATTAGAGAAGCAATTGCTATACGTCTCCTTTTGATGTGTTTTGATGGTGCTCATTTCTTCTGGCATGCTTTTAGCTCCCCGTGATTCAGATGTGTCAGCTACTATAGCTGTAAGAAAACATGGATGATGGATTTATAACACCCAGACTTCAACTTACTGACCTGAAAAATGGCTAAGTATTTGCCTTTGAAGCAAAACTGGTTTTATCCGTACAAAAAACATGCTTCCTAAGTTCCCATTCTGTATTTTAATGAAACATTTTACCCTGGTTATAATTCACGACTCCTGTCAGAAGGCGTTTTCTCAATGAGGCATAGTTGGGGTAGTGACTGAATTTAGGGGAAGGAATCAACTTAACCTCCTTAAAAGTGAAGTCGTCTTGTAAAGCGTCAATTGAACTGTGTTGTATAATGGTTCTGAAATCTCTCACTGTCTATATTAAGGAGGAGTTTCTCTAGGCAGAGAGATGCTAGAGCTCTGCCAGGACAATGGTTGTCCAAGGAGGGATGCTCTTCAGATCTCCCTCTGGGAGCAAATGAAGTTGACTGTTGTTCTTGTTGTTGTTGTTATATGGGTTTTAGAGCAGCTCCCACCTGAAGTCAGGTCTCGGCGTGCTAGGTGCTGAAGAGGTGTGAAGGACAGCGCAGCCTCTGCACCAAAGGTTAACACTCCAGACAGAGATAGGTTAGAAGAATCAAAGGATTAGTAAAAAATTGCAATATATGCAGACAGAGCTCTCTTTCTGCCAGATGAATTCCAGCAGTGAGATCAGATATCAAGGCTCCAGTCCTGCCATCCTCATTCAAACAGAAATCCTGTTGTACTTCTGAGCAAGCCGTTCCAGCATAAAAACCCAATAGATTATTAAATAATGAATTGGATGTATCTAATATTTATTTTCCATCTACGTTCTTCCAGTGGAGGAAGAGCTCCCTGGGACAGTGTCAGCTCTGGGCCATTCATGCTAGAGTTGTTGAAATCTTTACTGAATCTCCTGAGAGAAAAAAATAATCTGCCCAACAATGATCCCACTGGCTGAAGTCAGGAGATCTCGGTTCACTTTTCAGACTGACTACAGATTTTCCTGTGTCCTTGGATTAGCTGTTCAATTCCATTCTTTTTCAGTTTACCATCTGCAAAATGGGAATGACAGTATTTCCCTCTCTGACAAGGAACAGTCCTCTACTCAGGTACTATCCCCAACTGTGTGATAGATCTGGGATATATTCCTGGACTGTTTTGTCTCAAGTAAATAGGGTCTCCCACCCGCAAGTTAAATGGGATATCTCTCACAGAGTCTTATTTTGAGGGCTAGCTGGACGGGGGAGGACAAGTAAAAGGGCCTGCTTTTTAAAAATTAATTCTGTGCTGCAAATCAGTTTAAGTGTTTTGAAGTTACATAAGATCATCCCCTGTTGATGTTGGACAGGAGGAGTCAGATTATTTGGCTTTGAAGTACATCAGAAAGTGGCTTCTTCCCCTCCCTTCCCCGGCAACTACTACGATATTTCTTCCATCCCACAGGGAGAATTTAGCTTCTAGTACAGGCTACCCCCGGAGCACCTCGAACTGCATCTCTAATAGGGCCACGGGGATTTTGTAGTATATAATTCATAACCAGAAACACTTCCCTCATGGACAGGTTCCTTGACACACCCTAGGCTGAGGGCAGACAGCTGTGGTTTTCCTTCCCCTCCGGAAGACTGGGTTAGCCTTCCTTCTGCAAGTCACTAAAGGAGGTGTTTAGGTCTTGTCACCCCTGCTGCTGCAATGGCGAGCGGAAAATAGAAGTTACTAAGCACTGAACAGCCAGAAATCGGGCAGAAGAGCAAGGTGCCCCTACGTGCTGCTCTCCTTGAACCTTAGCTTTAGCACTTCATCATAAAACGCATTCTGTCCTTGGCCTCTGGATTGAAGGTGCCAGTTGCAAGAGAGGGTTTTGTGGTATTGACCTCTCTGGAAGTGCGATGGAAGCAAAGCCTATCCTGCCACGGTCAGACAGTCGATGGCTTTTGGTCATTACCACAGCGGGCTGGATGTCGATCCGTTGCTGGAGAGTGAAAAAAGGAGCTATTCCCTCCTGGAGGAGACAGACAGCGCGTGGGGTCCTCACCCCAGGTGAATGGTCTAGCAGGGAAAGCAGCGCTGCATCAAGGTGCTCGGCTTTGTGAGATCCTGCCTGGGCTTGCCCGTGGAGGGGACTGGGAGCTGGCAAGGGGAGCGATGAGAGACCCGCAGCTGCAGAGACCCTGCCCCTTGGCCTGAGGAGATGGCGGAGCCCAGAAAAGGCTGCTACCATTTTGGGGGAGCGGAAAGAAACCGAACCCACTTGCCTGTCCTTCTCCCGCCCCCCGCACCATCGGCTGAGCCCCGCCAGCCTCCTCGAGGGGGGCCCCAGACGCTTCTCCGCGGTGCGAGAGCCTGCGCTGGGAGTTCCTACCTGCTCCCGTGTTTACAGTTCCCCAGCACAGACCTGATGTCTGCTCTCTCCTTTCAGCTAATTGGCAGACGGAGGCCTCGAGGGGTTTGGTTTGGTGCCATCAGACTCCTGCTAGCTCTGGTGGTGGTGTTCTTCCCCAGACAATGACTTCAGTAGCCTCCGGGCACCCCAGAACCTCCTAACAAACATCTCTCATAACTGCCTTATTAACTGATCGCTGTAGTAAGATAATAATTAACACCCTTACTTGCGTCTTAGCTCAGCCAAAAATATTCTCAAGTGGACTTAGAAATGCATAAAATGAATAAATGATTTATGTTTACTATTTTTAATGGAGCTACTTATTAGCAACGCTCTAATACAGAGCACCGTAAAAACACTCCTGATTTCGTTACAGATTTAGAAGGTGGTAATGAAAAGCTGTAGGGAATAAAATGGGGAAAGACTCCCCGAGCCAAATTCCTCTCATCTGTATTTATAGATCTTGCTGAGTTGAATCCTAGAGAGGATTTTGGCCAGAAAAGCATTGAAATGGGGAGAAATCTCTTGTCATCTACTCATTCCAGCTCATGGATTCAGAACCTGTAGCAGCCAAAAGAATGGTGCCTACCCTTGTAAGCACAGACACAAAAACGCAAGTGCAGGACGTATATATCTGCAGCAGATGAGAAGAGCCGTGTTTACACACACACTCGGCGTTTCTGACTGTAGGAGGCATGAGGCAGTGGGGAATTCGGCCTCAGCTGATGAGAGATGAGAGGGGGGGAAGATGTGCCGAGGTTTTCGTGGGCACTCCTTTCAAACAGAGCAATGTCACTACACCAGGGCCTGGTGGTCACTGGGGGCTTTACGTGAAAAAGTGAAAAAAGTGAAAAAAACCTAGTGGGATGATGAAAGATTTCTTATGCGGGCACTTGAAATAAATTCTCTTTCACTTCTATCATGGCAGCCTGAAGGAGCTGTGCTGGCTTCGGGATGCAGGCCATACAGTGCCAGCATCTCTCACCTCGACGGGAAGTGGGAAGGTTCATGCGGCAAATCGTCACAACAACATCCTTGTTTCTTACAGTGATAAGAACACTAATTAGGAAGACGTGGTGGCCTTTAGAGAGAGCCCTGAGGCAGAACTCTGGGGGCATGACTGCTGTGCCTTGCACGGTTGCCAGATGACCAGAAATGCCACTCTTTCTCCATGTCCTCCATACAAAATTGAAGGCACTGACCTTTGTGTTTAAGGTTCAGGTGCATTTAGAAGCCTTGACATACGGGAACAGAGCATGTGAACTCTTCACAGTGGATGGATTTGCTTGAATTTAATTCTTCAGCCACAAATATTTTTTGCTAATGCTGTTCCTGAAACAAAGAGACGGGAGTCCATCGCAAGCTGCCATGGCCTATGACTGTTGTGTGACACACAACACGCACGATTCCCAGATTTGTTTGACCGACTGTCTAAATCGTGTTGTTTTATTCCAATGCAGAGCAAAGTCCTAAGCCCTGCTTCCCACTTACTTTTTGAGATCTTGTACTGATCTCTCTTCAGTGAAGACAACAATGCAGGCACATATCCAGCTTGTGGGTTTATCCTGAGGTATGTATTTAGTATTTAGGATATTTCTTTTTGCACACACTCTCTCTTGCAAATGCTAATAGAACACTTTTGCAAATACCATTAAATACCTGCAGATATTTTCTTGCCGTTTTTGCTGGGTTTGCTCATCTGTTGTGAGAATCAATAAGGTTCGTCAGCTGAAGTTCCCCAAAAGAATTTGAAATGCCTGGCTAGCAGCACTATTAAAGGTATCCGATTTTTCTTCTAGATGGACAGGATTTCAACGCTGTCTGAAAAATCAGGGCACTTTAAGGTGCTAGAGATGTCAGATCATTAGTCTCTGGAGACGCTAGAGAATTTTCCAGACTACTATTTTCTCACTAACGTGTAAATGAAACATCCTGTGGATATTATCAACATTTCTTAGGCAGTCCTATCAGTCAGTCATATACAAGCTAAAGGCTACAAAACTCCGCTTGTCATGAAGAAATACAGTATTTTAAGATAACTACCATACCGACCTCTCTGATGTGTCTTAAAATGATGTATTGCTCTGTTTTTTTTAATTTCCAGAAATAAAAAAGAGTTTGCTTCAGGGCAGAGACAGTCTAAAAGCTTGTGCTAATAAATCTATGCAAGTTTAGTAGCGCTTAATACATATTCTGCTTCAAGTGCTTTTTAAATGCATTATCACCTTTAAGTAAATACAGTGGAAGACTGCCAAATGCCTGGATGCCGTTCTCCGTAAATTTATGCATTTATATCATTAATGCAATGAAATGTTTAAACTTTCATTGAATTTTGCTAACTGATTTGCAGTTTGAATGGTAGTAATTTTATGCATTTATCAATTACCATTTAAGTAGCTGCTATAATATTTCTGTTTAGGCAGGCAAAGCACACTCACCAAAATACTTTTCATCTATATTAGATTTGGGATGAAGTATTCAAGTAGTCGCAAAACAGAGGACACATCCAAGGTATAAAGAGTTCAGAGTTGCTCATTCCTGATGTGAAACAATATTGACCCTTGCAGAAATATTTTTGGGGGGGTGTCTCAAGTTCTTAGCCTACTGAGCAAATCCTTCTCTGCGGCACACTTGTGATGCAAGTGGTTCTAAACTGTGCCTTGTCAAAATTATTATCAATCTATCATGTGTTGCTGTTATGCTGAGAAACTGTGGCTCCATGTGCTGGACCAAATTCAGAAGATATACTATTGCCTCTGGGAGCTGATACCCTACACGTGTATGGCGACTTTATGCAGCTGTATATGGCTCTACAGGGTTCAAGATGATGGTGAATTAAGGCTACTGTGTTTTCTGTCACGATGCCATGTGTCAGCTTTTGTGAGCTGTAGATGCCTCCTGCTCCTTCTGTTCTTCTTGGCTGCTGGGTGCCTCCCCACCCAGCTCCCCGCCACGTCCTCGCTGCGGTCAGTGCCTGTCCAGCCTGAAGTACCAGGCACTGCAATAACCATGGCAGCCACAGCTTGAGGAGGGCAAGAAAGGATTTGCGGAGGGCCCCCATCACAGAATCACAGAATGGCAGGCGTTGGAAGGGACCTCTGGACATCATCTAGGCCAATACTCCTGCTAAAGCAGGTTCACATAGAGCTGCTTGCACAGGAACGCATCCAGGCGGGTTTTGAGTATCTCCAGAGAAGGAGACTCCAAACCTCACTGGGCAGCCTGTGCCAGTGCTCTGCCACCCTCAAAGGAAAGAAGCTTTCCCTCACGTTCAGACGGAATTTCCCATGTTCCAGTTTGTGCCCGTTGCCCCTTGTCCTGTCACTGGGCACCACTGAAAAGAGTCTGGCCCCATCCTCCTGCCACCCGCCCTTTAGATATTGATAAGCATTGATGAGAGCCCCTCTCGGCCTTCTCTTCTCCAGGCTAAACACACCCAGGTCTCTCGGACATTCCTCCTAAGAGAGGTGCTCCAGTCCCCTGAGCATCTTCGTAGCCCTCCGCTGGACTCTCTCCAGTAGTTCTTTGTCTTTCTTGAACTGGGGAGCCCAGAACTGGACACGGTACTCCAGATGTGGTCTCACCAGGGCAGAGTAGAGGGGGAGGATGACCTCCCTCAACCTGCTGGCCATGCTCTTTTTAATGCACCCCAGGATGCCATTGGCCTTCTTGGCCACAAGGGCACATTGCTGGCTCATGGTCATCCTGTTGTCCACCGGGACTCCCAGGTCCTTCTCTGTAGAGAGTGGCGTGGGTATATGACGCAGGTGGACGGGACTCTGCCCCATCTCCATCCACTGCCTGGGTGGAGGGAAGGAGGCCACAGACCACATCTGTGTGCACCCACCTCTTCTGATGGTGTTGGCACGTTGGGCTTTGGTTGTTAATAGAAGAGGAAGTAGACAAAGCTGCAGTGGTATTAAGATGAGAATCCTTTGGTAATGTGTTTCACCAACTCTTTTTTTGTAGTAAATTATGCAAATTTTGTTTTGAACTGTTCTTCCTCCAGCCAGGCGGAGCTGTAGGTTTCATGTGGGTTATGTATATGTAGCTGCGAGAAGATTTACCTCCAAAATGGTGGCAGGTATGAAGATCAGTAGTTTGAGCATTCACACCTCCAACGGATGTCGATACACAGCAGCAGACTATGTTTACAATTTTTTTAAATCAATCACTACCTGTTTAGGAGCCTACCTGGAGGTAGAGAATACAGCAGAGTAATTTTAAAAGAGCTGTTTATTGTCTTTTTTTCAATTTATGCTAATTTACTTCAAGTTTTTTTGCAAAATACTAACATATTTGTTAAGAAAAGTCTCTAATTTACAAGTGAGCTGATCCACCTTAATGGGTGATAATTTCTCTTGAATTTTTACTATAAGACAAAAAAAAAAAAAAGACTATATAATGTTCCTGTATATTTTTTGCTCAAGTTTCAAGTTTAGAAACAAGTGAAGAATGGATCAAGTGCCTTGTTTGAAGATACAGAAAAACATTTTTCAACTCCCACTTGGATTTAGTTTTCAAGAGTGACTAATAAGAAGGTGGTGATTGCTTCATTAGTATGCACTGAACTGAGTGCACAATATAATTATATATTTCAGTTGTAATGAGGACAGTTAATTGATTTGTTTTAACTAAATTAACCGACATTAGGAAAAAAAAAAAGATTTGTGGCAGATTTTGAAATGTTTTCCACACAGCCAGCTGGGTTCAGCTGAACAGAAATATCTGTCTTATTTCTGGATAATGTTATGAAGATCAAAAACCTCACTATTGAGAAACTGTTATGAAATAATCTTTCGTTTCTTCACTGCTCTCCTTTATATGGCAAAAATTTACCGGTTGAATTTCACAGAATTCTTATGAGATGGGTATAGACGCCTTTGGGGAGAGAAAAAGTGACAGTTAGAAATGACTCAAACAAGAGATGTTTCCATGCATTGCCATAAGAAGTAGGGTTAAAATGCAGATTTTCTTTTATTAGATTGGTTAATTGGTAACTCTGCTACCCAGTTAGGCAAATGGAAGCGTTATTTAGAAACCATCTTTTTCCTCCTTTTTGGTCACCTACTTCCCTCTCATTTTTTTCCTGGCTTTGCAGCCTGGCTTCATGCTTCTTCTTGATTCTGGAGTATTCAAACAAGACGGCTTTTCACTTCCAGTTTTTAGTGTGGAAGCAGAAACGTTGATAGAGCGTGAGGCTGAACATGCAGTGTGGCTGCTAGAGTCTTACTGCAAGTATTAAAAGGCCTCTTCCATAATTTTTTCCCAGCCTTTCGTCTTGGGGGAGAGGAAGGATATTCAAAGGAAAACTTAGAAAGTCTAGAAGTTGAAATCCATCTACAGGATTTACATCCAGTCAGATGCTTTATCTTCTTGGGCCTCTCGATCCATACGACCCGCAAAGGCTGCCAAAACCAGCCGCTGACCCGAAGGCTGAGGAGGCTGGACATCCCCACCCAAAAAGCGTTTACACTAATGAGTTTCTGCGTGAAACTAATTTGGCTTTTCATTTCTTTTTCTGTGATCATACGCTGTTTTGAATTTTCCTGATTTCAGTACACCCATGTTGCAAAAATAAATAACAGCCCCAGAATCTACCCCCACGCAACTTGTCCTGAGAAAAATGCTGCCAATAAGCGTGGAGACAAGATGTGCCTCGGAGGCAGCGGTGGTTTGCTGCTCATGCATCTCTGTAGTAGCTGACTTTAAGGAGTAGCTTAGAAACCTCTGGTGTGAGAATGAGGTGGGGCAGCTGAAAGCTCTGTGGTTCCTAAATTTATTCTGCTCTTACATTTATAAGAATACGTAGAATTCAGCGCGTAGCTAAATGCACGTGGAACAGGAGAAGGAAAAACTAAAGGAAAGGCAGTAGCTGGGCACCCTTCTGGGAAAACCTGTTCTAGTTTTTTGGCACAACTCATAATCCGCTGTTTACAAACAGCGGTAATGTGAACGTACAGCACAAATGACTCGTATTGAGACAAAACTAAAAAAAAAAAAAAAAAAAAAAAAGAAAAAAAGAAAGCAAAACCCCCAAATTGCCACTGAATTTTGACACAGGGCACTAAAAACAGACACATTCAGAAAGAAAGTTACGGCACAGCAAATGGCTCCCCTCTATTAATGAGTCATGTAGGGACTCTGCACTAAATGGGTGAGACAGATTTTTCTCTGAAATGCCTTTCTTTGAAAACATGGTTTCATTTGAACTAAAAATTTCTTCAGGAACTTGTCAGCAACAATTTAATTTCATTTAGATATCTTGAGGCAAAGAGATCCTTTGATAATGTCAATCATTTCATGTCAATATTTTCAGAATGTACACTGCATATTTTTATTTCAAATGTTTGTTCATATTTACAAATTTTCTCGGTTCCTTCAAGAAATGTTTAGAATTAAGGCTGGAAATCAGGATGAGATGGATTCATTAATTCCAACAGCAATAATTCACTTGACACATAATGCCTTTCTATTTTTTATGTCTTTATGTAGGGAATAACAAAATTTATTGTAACCCTGATAACACAGACTCAAAACCTATGAAAAAATAATTGCTTTAACAGCAGTGTATATTACCAGGAAGTCCTGAAATGTATGGTTTGCTCTAAAATCCATTTTGTGTTAAGCGTGTTTGCATTGAGAGTGTTGGCTGGATCGATATGGTTCTGTTTAGGAATGAAAACAACTTTTGAAATAACAGCTTCTAATGAAACAGTAATTTTCTTCCCCCAAGCTGTAGGAGAAAGCAGTGTTCCCAAACACCCTTTAAAGCACGGGACGTTCTGAACTCTACAGTCAAACCGAATGAAAATCATGGGGAACGCACAGAGAAAACTCATACATGTGCTGTTGATTTGCAGAGGGACTGCGAGGCTTTATTTCCCTTCGCTGTGAGCAGACAGCTCGACATTTAAAACTTGGCAAACCGCGGCGGGAGCAAGGGTGTGCCCTGGCTTGGGCAGGACCAGCAGCTGCATCTGGGCCCGGGGTGCAGCAGGGAGATGCTGCGAGGATACGGTTACGTCTACGTGGACATCCAGAAAGCTGTTCATCCCTGAGATGTGGATCCTGGTTCTGCTACCCCTTTCCTATCTTCAAATAACATCCTGGTTTTCAGACATTTGGAATACTTGTTGCTATAGTGCGACAACAGGATGTGCAGGAGCTTAGCATCTTTGGAAATACGGCCTTATATACTATGTCATATTTCCATTTCCAACAGTAAGATGAGGAGACTGAAACTTTCATGGTTTCTTGCCCTTCCCCATCCCGTCAGGTTAGACTGTTGGCTGTCTCACGCTAGCTGTTACGACTCCATTTACGTCTGTAAGCTCAATTATATTATTTTTATTAATGATACATGTTATACTTGTGCAGAAAAATGCAGCAAAACAGGGAAGGAATTACACATTTGGATCATCAGCACATCAGGGTGATTCATAGCAAGGAAAGAGCTGGTCCATTTTACTACCCCTTGGCTACTTAGTAGCCCAAATTCACAGTTTATAAAGACATAAAATACTTTCGATATTTTAATGTAACACTGTTGTAAAGAATTTTTCTGAAAGGAAATACATGTAGTTAGTCACCCACTTCTTTGCACTCTAGGAAATCCAAACTTAGCATTTAGGTGCCACGTTGCAGCAGGAAGTAAAAAGGCCTAAAAATGGAAAGTGAAAGCACATCAGCCCATTTTGCTTTTTGTTTGGGGGGTAGAAACGCAAACCTTAAAAGCACAAATAGTAATCAGATCTCAGCTTTTCACTTTTAATGAGCATAAATTCCACAGCCAGAGTGAAATTAAAGAATAGTCCCATATGCCCTTTTAAAAGTTTGAAATTTATAGTGTTTTCTCTTTTTATTGTAGGAAACCAAGAATCTGTTTATTATCTGTTTATTATAAAGCAAAAGAAACACTTTCAAATGAAATATCTTTGAATTGGAAAAGACTAAACCTCAAATTAAATGGGAGAGTTTGAATGCAGTGTTGAACTCCTCCTGCATTCTGTTAGCAGAATACAGGAGTTTCCGAAATCTGAAGAGAAACTGATATAGGAGTAACAGCAGTGGTAGTAAATTACTTTAGGCTTGGAGCAACATACGTGTGGGTGAAGAGTGTTTGAGAAGCCAGTGAAGCTGGCTGAAGGGAGTTTCCTATTCTGGAAGAAGCCGGAGTCTAAAGACGGAATCCATTAAACCTATGAAAAGGTATCTATTTCTTCACCCATCTGAGAAGACCTGGGGAAGCAAACCACAGTATCAATGAGTTATAATTTCAGTGGATGCCTACCAGTTTGCGGGGGAGCTGATGGTTAGGTCTCAGTACTTCCCTGGGAGTGCAGGAGTCCAAAACATGGAAGGAACAACGCAGATGGCAGGAGCAAAGGACTTGGATGGAGTACCAGGGAACCAGTCTGCACCCCGTGCCACGGCATCAGAGCACCTCTGCAGGTAGCTCACAAAGCTCACAACGAATCTTCCATTGTTTGCAGGATATAGGCTATGGGTGTGCTTAGATAAGGCACGTGCAGAGGTGTCTGTAACCCCCAGGCCCTCAAAAATCTACTTAGCCCACAGCTGACATCAATTAAGCCGCTTTCTGTGATTTGTCCTGTCTTGTGGCTGTTGAGGTGGGGTGGGATGTGCTTTGCTTTTCATTTGCAACTTCTGTCTGGTTACACACGCTTGGTAGGCTCAGAAGAGTATGTTGAGAGATTTCAGCTTCTCGTAACTCATTAATGGTGTTCAGAGCAGTCTGAGAGAGGAAGGGCCGTAACGAGGACATCATATGGCTGCTCTACCAGAGAGTACCGCCTGGCTGCGGTTTCACAGCTGTGAAGAAGAGGTTCTCCTTGTGTTGGCTTTGCTGTTGAGATGTAAGCAGGTCTTTGAAGGAAGAGAAACAGTCTGGATGCTGTGTTGGATGTAGCCTGTCTCTGCAGTGACTGGTTTTCTCACAGTTCTTTATTTCATCAAAGTTTCATGGGGTTTTGGGGTCCATTTTTTCATGAATTCCACTGAGGTATTTTGAATGGAAACGCATAAAGCAATCAACGATGAAATACCTGGGTGGATGGAAGCCCTATGGCTTATGGTCCCAGTGGGGTTTGTTACTCACTCACATAGTTTTTGGTGGGCAGAGAGGTGTATCCCAGAATAATTTATGTAGCTTTCCACTGCCTGAAACTGGCCTAGGAGATACATCGAATCTAAGTGATACCTTCCCCCATCACGTGTTGCAGTTTTCTAGTAAAAATGCAGATTAAGTTTTAATCAAAGGGATGAATGAAAACTTGGGAGGGGTTGGGAGGGCAGGAAAGTGTTCTGCAGGGGCATGGCAGGTTGCTATATCGCCGAATCGTGGCTGAAGAGTGATGTGGCCAGCAGACACACATGAGAAAAGGCGGCAAGCTTGGGCTGAAGGCACACAGAGTACCAGCTGCGAGATTATAATGAGAGTCTTTACTCTGTCTAATCCTAAAGACAAGCCCATTTTACCTGTATTAGCTGGCACAAGAGCAGCATGTTCTTTAGAAGGTACGATATTCCTGAATGTTGGATTCCACTATTGCAGAAAGCAAACTCGTAATGGCCAATATGACCATGTACTATCACTCCTCCTAGAGAGATGCTAAGGCTACTGGGGATTAGAAACCTATCCAACAGGTAGCACACTAATTACTGGCTCCTGCAATGTTACCCTTTGCTTCTCTATGTCCTCCAGCAAAATGTTATTTGCTTCAAGCAAGGGTTTGGTGTTTCAGAAAAGAAAGGTGCTTGTCCATAAGCGAACCTAGTTGAGGTAATTCAGTTTTTGAGGTCTTTGGATAAAGGCTTGATTCATTTTTCAGAGAACCTCTTTAGTGATCATTTCGGAAAGCTTCCAATAGCACCTGGCACAAGGGTTACTGGAAAACACTTAACGTCTTGTTCTCTCTGCTCATTTCCAGGGAAAATTTGAGTCTCCCTGTTATTGTAGTAAAATTTGGTAAAATAATAATGTCTGCTTTCGAGCCCTTCCTGAAAGTGTTGTGTGTTGCTTTGGTAGTTAATCATATCGAATAATCATATCAAATACTTCAAACTGAGAAAAAACTATCTTTCTGGAGAATGGTGAGACACTACAGAAAGGCGCAAATATTTGCACTGGAAAGAATATTATTAATAACTCCTATTCTTCCAAGAAATGTAACATTTCAGTGCCTGCTGGGTTTTGTTGTTTAAATCAGTGTAGTAGTCTGCATGGGTTAAGCTTCCTAACTAAATTATTAAGTGTAATTAAACTAAGAAAGGCATAGCAAAGACCCCAGTTTATGTTGAGAGATAAATGGGATCTGTAGCAGAGGGAAAATATACTTTATGTGGGGCTGGTTCCTGAAGTGTTTTGCATTTAGCATAAATGGTCTCCCGGCTACTCTGTTGTGTAGATTCCTAATCTCGTTTAATTCAATTTACTTTCCTCTTGTGGGCAGCTACAGCACCTTTTGCACCAGCTTTAAGGGCTATAAATCCTGCATTCATATAGTGAGCTACTACTTTCCCTGGGGGCTCGAGAGAAAACTTAGATCTTAGAGCACGCAAAAAGGGGTGCTTTGACCTGAGCTGAAGAGTTAATCTGATGAAAACTTGAGCGCGGCCTCGGCCGAGCTCTCTGCTCAGTTGTGGTATCGAGCCAGGGAAGGACCAAGCCAACGAGCATATTCTGGCATCAGCTTTTGGAGGTTACAAGAACCTTATGTATCATTTTATGTATTTTCTTTTCATGTGTATATAATCAATTCCAGTGGCGAGGCTTGTGTTTTGGTTCATACAGCCAAGCCAGGCAATTGACTTGGCTCCATTTTCAAACCTCTTGGCTTGCTAAATGTCAGAGCCTAAGTAGGGCTTCTCTTTGTACTCCAATCTCGTACAATTGGCCTGAGTTAATGTGTGTTCCCTGAGAGTACATGCACGGCCGTGAATACAAATCAAACCTAGTTAGGAGCCAAACACAGAGGTCAGCGAAGCAAATATTTTTGTCTCCCCAAACTACCTTTCTTGCCTCCTGGCACAGCTATGTGAGGCCCAAACTTGAGAAGTCTTCTAAGTCCCATATGCCAAGAACTGAAAATGAAATGAAGTAATAATGCTAATAGTGTAAATGCATTGACAGTCTCTGTTAAAGTTCCCCAGTGACTTACTGGATTCTTGCACTTCTGCACCGAAGAGAAACTATACATTCTCTGGAAGAGGGAGGCACTGGAGGGATTTTTTGTGATGGTTTCTTCCCAGTGTTGATTATCTTAGAGCTCCTTAAATAAGGTAGCGGAAAATACAGACTCTTGCAAACAAAAGTGATCAGTTCATCATGAGATATTTAAATTTCCAGTAATACCTAGGAAACAGTGAGACAGTGAACAAAAGAATGTTTAGGGAATTAATATTAAATACATTATCTTTAGATGAGTCTTACAGGCTTTGACTGAAGAGACTGACAGATGCAATTTTGCAACAGTTTTATTGGAACGTGGTCAGAGATATTCCAGTTGCAGCTGAACCGAGTCAAGAAACTATCACTCTCAAGATGAGCTAGCTAAAAAAACCCAACCACCAACCAAAAAAAAAGCTCAAACAATAAACCTACTAAAAAGTATTTAAGCTAAGCTGCATCGTTCTGACAGAGCCAGATTTGGGAGTGTCCGCACATGTGGTTATGTGGCTCATGGAAAAGGGTGGTAACCCCTAATGGGGGGCAGTGGATAAACAGCTGTGGGCAGGCTGGAGGTGGTAACCTCTTAACCTGGCTCAGCTGCTGCTGGAACAGCACGTCGGGGCTGTGCCCTTACTTACACAACACTGGGATTTCTTAATAGACGAATTCTTAGATGGAAGAGCAAGCTGCTGTCCAAGTTCACGATGGGATGTGCTGCATCCCCAAATGTATGCATAAATATACATTCCCCAAACGTGTGTGCTAAGCGAACATTCAGTCCTTAAGAGCACCAGCACATAATACTGGCTCCGATTCCTCCTGTAGCCATCGTGGTTGGAGCACAGTATGTTCCAAACAGCACATTTTGCTGCATGAGTCTCAGCTGTAGATCTCGAGCAGAGAGAGGCTTCTATTAAATGCATCTGTACTTGTGTGTCTTTGGTCTGTATCAGATTCTCCTAAGGTTAACTGCTTCCAGACCAAGCTCTCTTATGCTCCCACTGCTCCACGATACTCTTAACCCTCTCCTCACCTACCATCCATCAACCAGGACAAGCCACTTGCCTGAACCCGGTGCAGTGCCCAGCGCTGTTTCGCCTTGTGGGAAGAGTTATTAATTGGTTAAGCTGAAAATAAGGCACTGCTGCACAAGTCTCTCTAAACACGAGGAGGAACGAAGGGCTGTGCTTTGCTGAAAGGTCACGGTGAGCTCACACCGGCAGGAGGACAGCATTTTTGGGCAGGACTCTCGCTGGGTGGAGGGAGCTGCCTGCATCGTTCCAGGGCTGAACTGGCGAGAAGCTGTGTGGGGGGAAAGCCTGACCACACCAAAAGAAAAAGGGGTGTGGGGGAATTGGATATGAGGGCTCCAAGCATTGGGTTGGATTAGATTTGATGCAAAGAGATGGAAAGATGTGGTTTACCGCTATTAATACCTTTGTTTCGTTTTTTTGCCCCCAGAGCATCTAAAAAGCTATGACAGGGTAATGAAGAGCCCAACTGTATGCTTTATCATGAGGTTTTTCCTCAGGCTTTTTGTCCCATACACTCTCAATCTCTGCTGCACCGCAGGACCACAATGCCTGTGATTATGTGGATCACAGAGACCCTGTAGCAATTAGTCCTCGCCCGACTCCGGAGTGCGCCGTACCGGAGAAGGGGTTGCTGCCATGCTCTGCTGACTTCTGCTATGGCTTGGCAGCAGGTGGGAGAAAGTGGGGTAGAGAAGATCCCACATTATGCTGCCCAGCTGTGCCACAGACACCTCCTTTCATCTGCTGAGCTGCTTTCAATGCCCTGTCAGGAAGGAAACCCCACAGCACCGAGGCATTTCCTTGAGGTACAGCCGCTGGCACCATGTCCTGAGCTGGGCAGGCCTCTAAAATCTCTGAGGTTTGGAGTCTGTATGGTGTCAAAAACCTATAGCCCCTCCATGGTGGAGTGCTCCTTTGGTACTGTCCTCCTGTACTGTTCTGTTTAGGAAAGGGCAGTCTGTCCATGAGAGAAATATTTAGGAGCCTCCAAATTTCTTTTGTAATGGTATGAGCCTCTGTGGCATTGATTATTTTTTCAGAGTGAATCATAGAATGGTTTGGGTTGGAAGGGACCTTAAAGATCATCGAGTTCCACCCCCCCTGCCCTGGGCAGGGACACCTCCCCCCAGCCCAGGCTGCTCCAAGCCCCGTCCAACCTGGCCTTGAACACCTCCAGGGACGGGGCAGCCACAGCTTCTCCGGATAACTGCTGGGATAAGTCTCAGGAGAAGAGTGAAAATCAGACTTTGAATTATATATTCACTTAAGGTTTGCAAGGTGAAGCTTGTGGATTTAGATTTGGTCTGGTATTGATAAAGAAAGTGGATGGCCTGTGGAAGACCTTACTCTTCCCACCTGCGAGCCCTGCCCTGGTAGCCCCAGCTCTGCGGCAGACAGGCTGCGGCAGCCTGCATGAAGCGCAGGTACCAGACCTGGCTTTCCTGGCTAGTATTTTTTTCTCAGTGATAGTTTTGGTGATGCTCAGAAAGACTTGTGTTGTTCAAACCTGCTGCGCCAGAGGACTTCCCTGGCACCGGTGCTGTCGGGGAGGACCACAGGCTAGAACCTGCAGGGCCAGAAGAGTGAATCGCCCTGGCCTCGCGCAGGAGCTGTGAAACCCGCCGGGCCCCGTGTCCTACTGAGAAAGGAGGATTCCCTGGAGTATTTGTACATGAAAAGTGGGAGAAGAGGACTGTGAAGCAACTCTTGAGAAAGCATGAGAGGAAGTTAACAACCAAGCAGGAGGGGAACCGATACGAATGTGTTTGAAGGCCCAGAGAGGGAGCAGGGCTTTATATGCATTGTTTCTGAATGTTGGCTGTGTGTTTAGACCTGTATAGAGACAAGAAACAACGTTGTACAAAGCTTGTATGGTTTTCCAACTTGAAAGGCTGAGGTCCAGCTTAGCTTAATTTGATTAGAATTATTTGATTAGAACAGACTTTATCCCTTCCAAAAATGAAGAAAAACAGGGTCTGTGGTTGTAGAGATACAATTTTATAGGATCAGATAGTCACCAGAAGGGTGATTAAGAAGGGCACAGAGACAAATCCTCAGGGTGGGGAGCAAACTATCAGAATAAAGTAGAGTTTCTTTTCTCTGTGGGGTGTCAAATGTATGTAGTTCTTGGCATAGGTTTTCTGAGTGACCTTAGCCTAGTGATATAAATTTTAATTGCAACTATAAGCGATGCTGGGACCAGATAGGTGAAGATTAAGGAAATGCCATTAGCTCTGCCCACCTCCTCTCTGTCAGAGTTTTGCTTGCGGTGTCTGGACAACGGCTTTGGGAGAGACTTCGGTAAGGATCATTTGTTTTAGGGATATCAGCAGAGCAGGAACATGTGTTATCCCCACCAGTTTGTTTGTATGTGGATCAGTGCTGTGGAAGAGCTCTTCATGAGCGGCACGGACCATGACGATGGGTTGCAAGGCCTGGGTCTGACCTACCTACAGCTGGAGGCATTGGTACCTCAGCGTGACCAGCTGCCGTGCTGGGACTGAAGGAGGTGTTTGCAGTCATCCCAAAGTACGAGCTGGCCTGTTCTGCCATCCAGCAACACCATTTTTTCAAAGACGCAGGAGAACCCCTCTCCGTGCTAGTTAGCTGCTTTTCTGTGAGCAGTGGCTTCCAAGGAAAATGAAAGACTAGAAGCTTTGGGAGAAGTTGTCGAGCATCTGCTGGGGCGATGATCAATTAATCCACTGCGTGACTCTTTCTTTGCTGGCATTTGCGAGGCATGAGGGTTTCCTATCCAATGTAATGTCTTCAACAAATGGGTAGTTTTATTTCATACCTAGAATTTAATGGTGGTTACAGCTAATTTCATACAGCAAATTAGACAAAATACTTGAGCTACTTCCACCGTCTGAACTTGACAACAAATGAAAATAGCTTTTTGGAGGGTAACTTGAGAGTTACTTGAGAGGGTTAAATGTGTCTCACCGGTGCACTCAGTTTGAAAGGCTGATGCACTTTGTCTAGATGATAGATATGAAAAACTAATATCTCAGTTTTCAGAGGGGGTTCTGAAACCTAAAATCGAAACCAGATGTGCAACAAAAAAGAGCAGTGTATATTACAAAGTGTTGTGAAATAGCCCAAGGGAGGCAAGTAAGCAAAAACAGCCCTGTGTCTTAGCAACCTGCAAAACAAAACAAGTAACAGCTTGGTTGGCATCTGACGGGGCAGGTTTTGGTCTTTGCAGTGGAAAAGAAGACTGGAGAAAACTTGGAGTAATTCTGGAATTTCTGGTGACCCGGAAACACCTTTCTTTTCAACAGAGCGGTTACCTGATTTCTCTCCTCCCCTAGACCTCCTCCCTGCAAACGTATTGCAGCTGAGAAACACCAGTGCTCTCTTCTTGTCTTTCCTGTCCTGGTGGAGCCTAACATGGTGTGGAACATAGATCTCCCTTTTTTGCCCTGCTTTCCCTCTGACTAAAGTGAATCACACCCATGAAAAGCGGGTGCTAAGTGAATGTCAAAGCTACCAAATCAGGATAATTTTGAAGATTTTGCACAAGTCTAAATGATAAGGTAAAGTTCAGTTCCTCAAATGTGGAGGAATATCCAAGTGTGACTTTTGTCTAGAAATGGAAAGATGTGCTCAGTAAGTAAAAAGTTAAACTTCAAATACATAATTAATACTTTTCAAAAGAGTATTTAAATCAGTTTCTGGAAATGGTGCTCCTTTGTCATTTGATTTCATTCAGTTTCTTAATGAAACTAGTGCATTCCCTCAACCCCAGAAATGAAAAATTCACAGCTCAGATCCCCAAATGTTATTAGATAGGCTTAAAATTCAGTCCTGTAAGCAAGAGAGGCACTTGCTCGCTTCAGTGAGAGCTGTGATGTAAGAAAGCCGGAAAGCTCTACTGGCACAGCTGTGTCCATCAAGAGAGTGGAAAAAGTCATACCTCTCACCAACAGCTGTGCTTCCCAGGTGCTGTGATGGGAACGGGCTTCTACCTTCAAACCAGTTTGTTTGGGGAAAGAGCTTATTCTGCTCTACGGTGTCCATCATAGCTGTTTGCTGAGACAGGTCTACTGGTATTTCTGTCTGAGCAAATTCTTTCTGAGAAGATCCTCTCTAGTGTAGGCAAGCCATAGGGTGTTCCTGTAATCAGCCTGACTCCAGGAGCTACAGCTTGAAGCAAAACCACAGCGTGCCCTGAGGTTTGTAATCAAATTACAAGAGGTGGCATTTGTGATGGAGAGGGAAGGTGGGTGGATTTGACTTGGCTTGGTTATTTTTAGAGAGGTCGAGGCTGCTAGGCAGCCAGGTTTTGTGTTCTCAGGTCTTTGTGTGTGTGTGTGTGTGTGTGTTTTTAACAGAATAAATTTCTTCTGGAAAATGCTGTTTTGGCAGAATTAGAATTTGGGGGGAAGTTCATCTTGATGAAGTTTTCAATGGAAATGTTTATACTACTCGAGATTGAAATAGCAACTTTCATTTTGACTCCTTGTTTCAGAACTTAGTTCCTTTTAGCTTCTAAAAATTACTATGATATTAAAGATTAATTATAGATATGAATGGTTTGACATTATCAGGTAGAAATTCTGAATGGACTAATTTTGAGCCTTTCAGCTAAAAATAACTCAGAGTTTCCATTCTGCAAAATATTAGATATTTTGCTTTTCTGTCTGATTAGCAGAATAACAAATGTCAGTGTCAGGATCTTCCATAAAAGTCCCATTTTTTGGCTACCTCCAGTAAAGCCTTTAAGTCACTACCAAGTTGACCGGATCTGAACCGGTATCTTCAAAAGACGGCATGGTTTTATTGGTCTGGGGTGCAAAACTGGAAGGGAACAAGGTTGTGTTACTGTTTTCTTTCTCACATACTCAACTTGTCGTTTCTATTGAGGCTTTTAGCAATTGTGTAGGACATGAGGCCTCCTCAGCTTCAAAGTCCTGTTAAAAAGATGCAAATAAAAATGATGAAAGCAATAGAAAGTGATCCCAAGGTGATATCTAAAACAGGGGTCACTATCTAATGTGGTCCTGTTTCACGGGATCCATGGACACTAGCAGGGCTCAGCTGGTTTTCTACCCAGCGCTTTAATTCTTTCTCTGGTGAATCAAAGTGGCAGGACTTGCCTTCTAGTGCTGCCAGGTGTCTGCTGGAATCAGTTTAACAATAAATTTCATCTCAAACAATGCACCAAAAGGAAAGCAGCACGCTGGAACAGTAAAACAAAGCAGGGGATGAAACTGTCTAACCCATAGAAAATCATAAATGATCAAGATGTTGTGTATCCTTCTGTACTCCTTGCTGATGCCCATGCTGTTCCCGATGAGTGCGAAACTCCTCTTTCTTTCAGTGGGGTTTCTGGAAGCCCATCAGTACTAGAGTCTCCAAAGAACCATCTCTGTCATCACAGAGCAGCAACAGAGTGTTATCTCTCAGTAACAAGGTGTCCCAATTGCTCATCATACATTTATTTTTGTATTGCCTCATATAACTGTTGCAGCCGGTTTTCCTCCATGAAGAAGAGAGTAATACTTAGATTAAAAAAAAAAAAAAGACTGAGAACTGCATCCACTGTTAGGTGTTTGTCAGCCTCCTATTTTTGCTGTTTGTATTTAAATTCAAAGTAAGTATACCAGTAAAATTTGTAAGCGCAGGCCCGGTTGAACATGGCCCGTCAGGCAGGTGCAGCTGGTGTTGCTGTGTACACTCCTTTTTTTAACTGTGGAGAGAAATGTGGGCATGTTTACCATTATCAGTGCCCGAGATCCACAATGTTTCATAAATTAAAATGGTTCTTTTCAAATTGCAGAGGCTTTTACCTTTTACTTGCATTGGCCAATGAAGTCCATTAGTCCCTGAATAAGTGGTAATTAGTGGTAAGAGTTGCACTCATTAGTGTATCTGAGCTCCCTCTTTGTAAATCACAATTGGCAGCTGTGGGATTCTTCAGCAGCCCTTGACCAGGGTGGGAAGGAGAGGGCTCCAGGGGAGCATTCTGGAAGTGTCTGTTTCTAGTGATAGTTTCTTCTTGTAGGGTTGGGAGCAGCTCATTACAGAGGATGTGCTTCAAGAAACTAGGAAACTTCAAGAGAAGGAATACTTTGGGGCAGATGTCAAGTCTAGCAGTCCTAGGATATTCATGTCTCTTCCTTTGGTGTCCAAGATGCATTGAATTCATTGCAACCCGACTGCGTAATATCTGCCTGCTCCTGCATGATGTCTCCTGTGTTCTCCCATCGGGCTTACAAATGTCATTGGGTCTCCTCGCCTCCTTAGCTTGTGAAGGGTGGCACTCCTGAAATGGGAGGGAGTAGGGGATGGTAGGGAAGACAGAGAGATGCATTTACATAAATGCAATTTTCTCCTGAGGCAGCTTTTCTAAATGGAATATTAACACGTACATTTTATATAGTGGGACCCTGCAATATTTAAACTATTATAGCAGCTTTCCAGTATCTGAATGGACCCTACAATAAAGCTGGAGTGGGACTTTTTACAAGGGCATGTAGTGATAGGATGGGGGGGATGGCTTCAAACTGGAAGAGGGGAGATTTAGATTAGATATTGGGAAGAAATTTTTCACTCTGAGGGAGGTAAGGCACTGGCCCAGGTTGCCCAGGGAAGCTGTGGCTGCCCCATCCCTGGAGGTGTTCAAGGCCAGGTTGGATGGGGCTTTGAGCAACCTGGGCTGGGGGGAGGTGTCCCTGCCCAGGGCAGGGGGTGGCACTGGATGATCTCAAGGTCCCTTCCAACTCTAACCATTCTGTGATTCTATGAACTATGATAATGCCTGTATAAACCAGGCAATGAGATGCTTGAAGTCATCCATCGGCTGTGCTCTTGCCACTCCTGTTTGAGTGTCAAGGATTTTTCAGAGTGGAAGGTTTAGACTAAACGCATAGGGATTAGTTTTCTATTTTGCATTTGAAAAGCGAGTATTTCTGTCCTAAACCCCCGTTTTCAAGGGGTTGCAATCCCAGTCACTCTGTTATGCCAGTAATTGAAGTTCACCAGTATAAACTGAAGGCAGTATCTTTTGTGATACGGTGCTATCATTCATACTTCCAAGAAAGATGAGCAGAGAGATAGCCAGACCTTGTGACTCAGTGTAAAATTATTTCTCAGATTTAACACCCATAAGTTGGTTTTGGTGCTTCTCATAGGTACCTATCCCATCTGTGAGAGCATGCAGAGATGGACAGATGAGGAACTTCTAGTCACTTTGCAGCTGTGTTTTGTCACAGGATGAAAGTGTGCAAGATACAGATCAGATACAGCTGCTGAAAAACAAATTGAAACAAAGAGTCTCACAAAGAGAATGGCTGCAGCCAGAGTTCATAAAAGGGCTCTATATGCTTTCTAATGTAATAAGCCTTTATTCTGCCTGGCTAGCCCTTTCAGTAACCGTATGAGAAAAACTGACATCCCTTTTCAATAGGAAAGAAGAACATTTATTTTATTCCTAACGGTTTTAGCAAACCTCTCCATGATGAATTATATATTTATTGTAACTGCATGCTCCACAGCCACAAATTCTTGCAGTCTCTTTCCAACTGAAAGCTCCAATAAAAGACTTCCCCAGATAAAGGCCAGAGGATTTGAGCCATGTTTTTTGTACTTAGATTAATTCAGTCACTCTGATTTCTCTGGACTGGAGATTTCACAGACCAGATGAGTCAAGAGTACAGTAAATGAAGTTCTAAAATATTAAAAAAGAGCAAGTGTGGAGCTACGTGCTTCGGCTTCTTCTAGCTTCCTCCCTTGATTTTTATTTTCCCGCTTTCCCCCATCAGCTACGGCTTTTTGTCTCTTTCAGTCTTCTTTCCTTCATATAACACTGAATCCAGAGGTGTTGACAACTTTTCTTCATTCAGAATAGATATAAAAAGAAGTCAAGTTCTTTTGGGGACAAAAGGTAAAGCCGGAGCCATTACCCCCAAAGAAACCATCACTTGCCAGCTAGGCTGAAACTCAGCATTGTGGGCAGAGGGGATTGTTGAGGGAATCTGTGTGCCCCTGGGAGCAGAAGCACTGGGGAGTAGCCAGAGAGGAGGCAGACAAACAATAAAAACTGGAAATAAGAACTGAAAACACGGCTGTGAAAGATACTGAGGATAAAGGTATGTGTCCGGGGAGGATAGAGGGAAAACAGCCTTTCAACTGCGAGCAGAGAGCCCAGCTCCAGTTGATCTAGTCCTGTTTTGTTCTGGGAAACGGTACGTCATAAATAAGATTACACTGGAGAAATACCTGACACTGTTCTGCAGCTAATGGAAACATCTTAAAAGACTCTGAATATAGGCCAAGTATGTGGGTCAGTAGAGAAACTCCTATTTATATTTGGACCTGCTTATGAATACAGTAAAATATCCAGCTGTTGAAAATACTAAGACAAGTTGCAGAAAAGTTTTTTGAGGTATAAAATGCCAAAGATTTTGTCAGGTGATGTTGCTGTTAGAACTGCAATTTTACTTTCATCTCCTGTGAATTCAGTGGGCAGCTTCTTAAAAGTTCCCATTTGGCAAGGTTATCTTCAATCTGGTGAGTAAAAAAGATCTGCTCCCTGAGTAAAAACCTTGCTGAACCACAGCATAAAACTGAAATATGAAATAACATCCACCGAAATTATTTTTGCTGCGGATATTTAAGTATTTCTACTGACTTTCAGATTCTAAAAATTCTCTCTCTTTACTTGCCGACTTGTCAAATCCAAGTCTGTCTTGGGAAAGTTCCCACTCGCAGGTTGGAGGATCTCGGGAATTTTCACTGAGTTTGTGCATGCTGCAGGCGAGCTGTGTACGCATGCGAAACCAGAGTTTTGAAAAGTATGAGTTCCCTATCCACAAAACACTCATTGTAAGTTATTCCTGCCTTGTAAAGAACATCTGTTACAGAATTTAGGATGTGATGCCTCCCTTATAAAAAGAGAGAGGAAGGGAAAAGGTTGCAGAAGTCACTGATGCTGTGAAAAGGGTGTTCGTTATAATTTCTCCACAAGTGTAAGCAATGAGCGTTTTGGGAGATCTAGGGCTGAGATCCATTTTGGAAGAGGCCCATAGCATCAGTGGGAGCTTTCTGTTGGTGGGGTGGAGGGCTTTGATTTCCATCAGACCTGTGGGGTCTTGTTCCTTATTATAAAAAATGTATCGCGCTCCGTTCTCTACTCCATCCACTGATGCCGGACAAAGGCTGTTACTTTCAGCCAAGCTGGGCTGTAAGTTTGTATTTTGTTTCTCGTAAGTTCTTTTATGATCCAAATCCATAAGAAAACAGCCAACATGTAATTCTGCACTCAAAGAAAATGACTTTTTTTTTTTCCCCATAAATACAATTTAGACAGTAATTGGAGTTAGAAAAGCTTTGAAGGTGCAGCTGGAGAGAAAAGTAGAGTGCCATGTAGAAGGGTGTAGTTGAGTAAAGGAAAGCTTTTCCAGAGGACGCAGGGGGCCTGGAAGGGGAGAAATTGGACATGAAACCTTTCAAACAAGACCAGAGAGCAAGTTTATTGCAGTCTTCAACAGCTTGCATTGTAGTGGTGACTGGAGCTCGAGCCGATGGGCCAAATTTTGCTCCCTGACATCTCTGTTGCTGAGCCTAACGTGCGACTCAGCTGTAGCTGTATGGGTTGAACCCTACTTGCTCCTGGTGGTGTGCATGAGAAGGGTGACTGAAAGCAGAGTTAAATTCCTTGTGTTTAGATATTATCTGTATCTGAAAGTCTTGAAGAACTGCAAATAAACCCTTCCTGGGAAGTTAGAACAAATGGAGAAAAAGATGTGCAGGAGGGGTCAAGTCACCAGAGCAAGACGACAGGGTGAGAGCAAGGTCCCTGTCAGGAACCTCCGGTTTGCTCCCGACCGCAGTGCACGCCGTCTTTCATCCTGCCTGAAGGAAGTGGAAAAAATGATTTCATAATCCTTTGTCATGGGGTCGGGTATGCCGCAGGTCATGTGGACAAAGCCATTTGTTCAAGTAGCTTAAGCAGAGGACTCCTCAAAAGCTGTTGAAATCTCACGGCCTCTCCTGCCTCAAAGGAGGGAAATCCTGCATCCAAACTAAACACGGATGGCTCCTTCCCCACTTCATCTTGAGCGCTGACCAAGACCTGCTGCCTTGTTCTCAACAGCGTCTTATGTATCTGAGAGATTCTGCTGCCCTTTCTGCGGTATCCTTTAAGCACAGTAGGCCGAGATGAACTAAAAAGTCATCTTTCACTCTGAGAATGTTAAATTATTGTAGTTTGTCAAACTTTTTAAAAGCAGCAGCATTAATAATATTTGGTGTTGTGGTGGTTTGGCCAAGTCCCTCACTGCTGGTGTTGTTGGTGGTGTGTCACTGTCAGTATTTTGTACTGAACTATCTAACAGCTGTCTTGGCTTCCTTCCCCACTAAAACAACTGCTGCTTCACAAAGAACACAGATAATTTTGTCTTCCTCGATATTAACAGATCAAGAGAGGCCTTTGCCAATACAAACTCATCTTTTATTTTTGCAGTCTGAGCGAGACCCTTGGTAGAATTTGTTGTTCTCTTTTATTCTGTACTTGGAGACTAGTTGACATCTAATCTTTTCATTTCCAGTGATGCTGAGTGGGTGGGACATCTAGAAGGGGGATAAAAGCTCTCACAAAAGAATCAAAGGCAAAAGGAAGCCAAAGGCAAAACAAAAAGCCCTGCACAAGGCACCAAAATGAAAGGGCTTGTTTAAAGGCAGGAGAACAGTAACAGCACAGTCTTCATCTAGGTTTTAAAAGGCAGTAAGATGAAAGACGCTGCACTGAGATTAACGTTCATCTCCCGCCATGTCGACAAATTCCATGCTTGCGTGTGGGAAGGAGAGTGGCATCATACACCACATAGGAAGTGCTGCTGTTCCTGCTTTAAAAGCCAGACCGTTTTCCTCCTGCTCTCCAAAGCCTCTCTGGGTGGTGACAGAGGTGTTCGCCATGGAGGTGTTCATGGTACAGAATCTGCGGAGCGGAATACTGGGTTGTTACTGGTGTCTCCAGCAAGACTAAAATGCAAACCTGTGTATGGATGATCGCTGGGCTTGTCCGTGAGCTTCTGGTCCAGCTGCGGGCAGTGGTGGGCATCCTGGTGTGGTCAGCGGTTTAATAGTCAATGGGAGGGCAGGACCTGGTGCTCGGTACTTGCCATGGAAATGCTGGTGACGGAAGGTTAGATGGACCCACTGTCAAACAGGAGGGGAGAGTTCTTCCTGGTGCAAAACTTCTTACTTCTGTGATCACACTAGGTCCGGTTTTTAGTAAATTGTTTAGTAGATCAATTAGTTTTGGATAAAAGTAAGACCATTTCAATTTGAAAATAGTGGGGAGTGGGTTAGAGGAAAAGTTTAAACTTGAATGAATTTTGGGGATGTAAAATAGGGGCAATATTTGGTTTTTAATGTCATTAACAGCAAAAAATGCATAGTATTGAAGGGCTCATCCTCCAGAATGCCCTAGAGGATTTTAGATGGTGAATCTCCCAGTGATTCAGAGATGACTTTTAGGTTCTCTGAAAAATCTGCTGAACACCTTGAAGACTTAGCTTGCAGTAGCTGCATGCTCTTCATTTCCAGCAACTTGGTCTTTAAAATACCTTAGGTTATGAATTACTAGTCTATCAGGCAGATCTGAGGTCCTTTCCACTGTCACATCGGCATGTTATATCAGTCATCTCAACAGTCACAGAGCAGGCTGCCATTGCCTCCTTTCACCTGTTTCTTCTAGAGTCATCCAGCCAAAAATGTGGTGCTCTTTCCAGGCGTTTCCCCAATGTTGCCCCTCTGCAACAGAAGATCAGGATCTCTGGGTCTTTGTTACTTGGACTGATTTGAAGGTAACCATATGTTTCAGTGCCCCTTTGGCGTTACAGCAGTTTTTAATGGCCTTTATTGCAAACCGGACAGTTCAGGGGGGTGGGAGTAGCAGCATAAAGAATTTTCCAGTACGCAGGGTAAAATCCTGAGTTTGAAGTTAGAAAGGTGAGCATGGTCTGGCACACATATACATGCCTTGTTGTGAATATATACCTTCGTAGCCACTGGTCTATTTAAGTGTGAAGGTTATCTCTCCGCAGAGTTGGTCATAGAGTATTATTTGCAAGTTATCTTTTTGGAGTCATGATGGAAGAAAAGTAATACAGCAGTGTGGGGGAAATCTGCTAGTTTCAGAGCGGTTAGGTGGGTAAACAGTAATGCTTCTCACTCCCTTACTCCCACATGGATAATGAGCTGCACACGTACTATGAGTAATTTGTTTTTTAAGAATTGAAATTGACCCCAGATTAGAGTACCTGTACCATACTTAATGTGTTGTTGAAGAAACTGAAGGCTCATCGCTTGAATTTGGGAAGGTGGCTGCATTTCCATGAAATGTCATAAGATGAAATTAAACAGGGAAAGGATCTTATGTGAAAGATGGAAGAGGTTATTTTGAAGGGACTACCAGGGGGCACCTGGATAGTATGGTATACTATAAAAACCTATAGAGATTGCAACAGAAAGCATTCTACCCTTCCTCCCTTACCCCAGCATCTGTCAAGCAATTCCTATTTATTTATCAAGCAACCTCAATGACTTCAAGTTTCGCAAATTATAACTGTCTACCTGAAANAAATTGGGGGACTCTTCAGGGAGATTTTTTTTTTGTGTTTGAGACGTACCTTCACGTACTCTAACGATATCAGACTGCTGTACCCGCCAGTCCCGTTGCATTGCCGTTACCTACTTGTGCGTGTGTAATACCTAAGTTGTTTCTTTACATCTGGTGTTATTTTTGCATGCCTGGTTAAGATGTCCACCGATCAGATTAGTATTTATTTAATGACTAGCGTTAGGTAGTAAATAAGCAACATGTAGATTGTGTGATGTAATCTATGTATAGAGTAGTATATGTCAGCTAAGTATGTTAGTCACCATCAGGTCACCCTCTGACTGCAAATACCACACAAAGCTGTGGCAGAGTTGTTTCTTCCTCCCACTTAGAAAAGAAAGCTCTTGTGATAGCTTGTGTACCAGCGCGGTACTGTTGGCACGCTGTGACTCTTTAATGGCTTTACTATAAACAAAAGCAAAATATCTCCATGATATAATTCCTTCTGGAAATACATTGGTGGTGGTTTGTTAAACAGATGTTCCGCGGCAAGGTCAGGGTTCTCTACAATGTTTGTGTGATACCAAGTGCCTGAGGCTTCTCCAAAGGCTGTGCCAAGTGGAAGAATTCATGAGACTGCTCTTCTGCCTCTTCTCTGTGGGCTGTGTCTAGTCAGAACCCAGCTGGCCTCCAGGCACAGAAACTTGATAGAAGGGGAGACCCGGCTCTCACACTGGCTCTGTCCTTGAAGTCCAGCTGCAGTGAGGTCCGGCCACTTGGCTGCGTGAAGCTCAAGCCTGTGTTCAAGCAAGGGAGTTTAGGCATGGCCAAGATGTTTCTATCTCAGCACTTCATCCCTCAGGAACAAAAAAATGCATAAGGGGAAGTACTGTCCCATCCTCCCGCACCGCAGGCTCGTCAGAGTGAGCAAAAGGCAGCTGTAGACAGGACCTGGGGAGGGGAGGTGGAAGAAAGAGAGCCCACGTCCACGATTTTCTTGCCCTTTTCCTTCACACCCTAAGTCCTGACCACAGTGTGTTCACTCCCACACCAGGTTAACCCTCCTGAGGGCTCGTTACGGGAGCACGGGACTCCAGTAGCTGGTGTACAGGACCTTCCCACCATTTGCCATTTTTCCCAGGCTTCTTCGTGCAAGTGTGAAAAACCCAGCTTGAATTTGTATTTGCAGCTCCTTCTTTGTGTGAGCTGCTTCTGGTACAGCTCTGCACTGCAATGGATATGCCCTTGTCAAAGCTTCTGCTTGGCTTTCAGGTTCATTTATAAACTCTATTTCAAGTTTACAGTGGAAGCACTGACACGATCTCTGCCGTGGTGGTCTGACTGAGGCACAGAAGGCATAACTTTGGATAAGCATCATTTGAATAGCGTGCCCGAGCACATTTTAATGTCTAGTTTTCCAATGGCGTCTAATAACTTGGGTTTGTTCCTTATATCAAATGCTTAGGCCTGACCTTTCCAAACTGCTTACATAAAATACAAATATTGAGGCTTTTTAGAGGTTAGAAAATTATTTCCAAGTTGGAGGGAAGTAAAAAAATGATAACACTTCAGCTGGAAATAGGAATAAGCAATATAATTGTTTCTCTTACCTTGGTAAATATTCAGGTGAAACAATAAGTTATGATTAGCTATACCTGTTGACAAGCACTCAGGTTCTGGAGAATAATATTGGGGTTTTTTACACCTTTCAGGAGTGTAAGTTCATCCCCAAACTAGCAAGATCCTAAACTACTTAAGTGCTTTCAAAATTTCTCCTGCAAGTCTTGGGTTACAAACATTGACTCATGAGAGACCTTAAGGGTTGAGTGGTTTAAAACAAGATCCAGAGCTCTAAGACAAGTTAATTAAATATACTGAAACCTCTTTCTTCCAAAACCTGCTAATCCAAATGTCTCGGCCAGCAGAATGGTAACGCGTTACCCCCTCTGCCACTCCTGCTGCCATGGCTACATTTTGTCTTAAGTCAAAACTTTGGCTTTAAGGAAAAACAGGGGAAAAGAGAAAAAAAAAAAAAAAGCAGCACTCTGGTATGTCTGACTACATACTAATATTAGCAAACATAACCTTGAAATAGCATTGACGTTCATTAATCTGAACACTGTTCTCGTCCAAAAATGCTCAGATTACTGACGTTCACTGCAATTTTCTTCCCCACGCCACTATCAATAGTAGTCTTAATACCAACCTTTGAATATACTAATTGCCTCAAACTGCCTTTAGGCAAATAAATAATTCTGTGATGCAAGATGAGGGAAAGGAGTTGGGTTTCTGAGTAGGTTAACTTGGACATTTTCCAGTCAGCAGATACGTATATGTCCTCGTTTAGCTGTTTACACATTTTCTGCTGCAGGAGTTTGGTAATGCTTTTTACGCCTATAGGTGGAAACTTAAGGCAAACTTGGGCGCTCTGGGCTGTTCTTCAGCTGGTGAAGTCATCGTAGCTCAGCAGTAATCAAGAGCTCTTCCAGCTGACAGCAGCTACTGCTCTGAGAATCTGTGAGCTGTCTTTGACCTCACAGCTCAGCTCCATCTGTAAAGTAGGTTTCATGGTTTCATATGTGCATTGAAGGTATGAGGAAGTATTCCTTGTGAAATTAAAAGTTTCAAAGGAGCATGCTTTCAGTCGCAGAAAGTGAGAGCACGTCCTTGTAAGATGTACTTGTACATAACACAGATTTTAAGTAAATGCTAATTGCTAAACTGTGTGTTACTTTGTCTTCCAAATGTCTTCACTCAGCCTAAGAAAACTATCTCTAATACCTACAAACCCAAAATTTTTAACTTCTGATATATTTATATGTTTGTCCTAATTGGTATCTGTGAAGTAATTCTAGACACCCACATATAGACAGTTAATTTAGGATTTTAAGAATTATTATTTTTTCCTAGTGTTCTCTCAGCACCAGCTACACAAATAGACCCAGAACATAGCTAGTAAATTTAGAAGGGGCAGGCGGAGGGGACTTGGTTGTGTCTGGCTCAGCTGTGGTTGATGTCCTGGCTTCACCATGGTGGATTGCTCGGGACGACGAGAGAGCCCCGTACCCACGTGCTTCACTGTTCCTTCAGAAACAGAACGTGTTCACCGCTGTCACCTACCACCTCCCTGAGAAACCTCAGACCTGGTCAGAGAGACACGAATTGTCATTCATCGCACAAGTTTCTCTTAGGAGCTGTAAGTCAGTCAAGGGTTATAAATAGGCTGAACAAAGTAAGGAATGTAGGTAGTTGTATTTTATGCATGTAGTATTCCTTGTAGTTTTATTCAATGCACTCTAAACCAACTTTGTAGTCCCATTTTTTGCTAAAACTCTGAAAACTGGAAGACCCAATGGTTGCGTTAAGCTAAATGGTTTTGGTGACACCATTGACTGGTAGACTATTTTTAAAAAGTACCCTAGGTAGAAGCGCTTAGTAAAGTGTACTTCAAATATAAATTGCCAGCTTCTAGCTGCAAAAAGACATAGCAACTGGAACTTGCCCTCATCTATTGTTTTTTCCCTGCAGTGTATAAAAATGATGAGGTGCCTTGTTTCAGCAAATGCTTTTTTCTGATTTCTGTAGCTTGCTGATTTTTCTGCATTCGCTTTTGAGTCTTGCATCCCTAAACGGAGCATCATAGGCGGCCATGAGTCACCGTACAGGAACTAAATGTCAAAGTTGAAAGAAAGTTTACTGCCACAGTTGGTGTGAACAGTGTGACTGGCGGTGTGTCATTCTCATAGCATGGATGTCTGGACAGGGGAAAGCTAGGTGGCCCCCCTCTTAGAGGAGAGCGTAATTCGACAGAGGTGTCACCGAAAGCAAAGCAGCTTCTGCCTTCATGATCTTTAAAACGTACATTTGAGGGATTCGAGAGACCTTGAAAACGAATGTGGTGACCTAAAAGGATATGCAGGGCAAAGTGCCCTCCAAGTCAAGAGAGCCGCCTCTGTGCCACGGCATGACTCTGCAGACATGCTCGCACCCCGGCAGCGTGGCGTGTTTTCCCGGAACAGCTGCATATGGATAATTGAGGAGATCTCAAACTTGAGGTGCCACGCAGAAGGCAAGGCTCTGGTAGGCTCTCCTCTGCGGCCTTACGCTGGAACAGTATGTGAAAATTGTCTGTCTCGGGTCCTTATCTGACCTCCTCTTAACAGAAACCGCTATAGCACTTAATGGGGAGAGCAAAAGGATCGTGGTAGAAAACTCCACCCTGCACCCGTGTTACGAAGTAACGCTCAAGACACTTGTTTTGGCTCATTTTGTGCTCTCGTGTCACCCCTGCCATCGTGGCTCCCCTTCTTGCAGCTCATAGCGTTGAAAATAGAAGATGTGGAGGAGTCACTATGGCCCTGCTCGTGACGGCAGACGGGGCTTTTTCTGCTACCGCCTTGCCCAGGTAGCTTGAGTAAATTGCTTCAGTGTGCTAAGACTCTGCTTTGTCTTCTTAAAACAGTGTGGGGTTATTTTTTTTAAGTACTCTGAGATCCATGGCTGAAGCCTGTTGTTTCCCTATTAAGTGCTGCAAAACATGAAAAGCTAAAACATGAAAATTGAAATTAGAAACAAGAAGCAGAAACAAAAAAAACTTGCAAGAATTCCGTGCTACTTAAATTGAGACTTCTTGGGATCGAGGATAATCCTTTCTGAGCACTGAACAAGTGTCAAATGACAACTGTAAATTGTCAGCGATGGTTTAGGACCATGGTTTTAGGCTAGGTTGTGCTACTGTGATGGGAACTCAGCACCTTTGATTTCTGGGGGTGTTAAAGGCGCACAGCATCTTGCAGTTTGAATATTAGGTTTTTCTCTTTTCTTATCTGGCTCTAAAGCTTCATTCCCATTCAGCAGAACTCCGTAAATAAATAAAATAACTTAACGCCACCGCCCCCAACCCCAACAACTGACAAACTGCCCTCTTGGTATTTTTAGGTCTTTTATGGAACCTTGTTTATAGAATGTTATTTATAGATTTTTTGATATGCTCCCAGCTAACCTGCCTTGCTGGCTCTTTGCAGAAGCCTCTGCACTACTATAGTACATAGCAGCCCCCCTGCGAGTGTCAGCATTCCTCTGCAAAGTTGGCACTTCGTCAAGGACGTGCTAGGTACATGACCCAGCTCAGGAGGTACGTATTGTCCTACATAAAGTGCCAGTGCTGAGCCTGTTCCAGTTTTATTAATTCCCATTGCCTACATACAGCTTGAACGTTATTATGGACAAGGATTTATTCTCCTCGTGATTTGTGCCTCCTGGTCATAGTCCCTAATAGTTCCTAAGGACAGGAGAGAAAAACTGGGAGCAGTGCATCGTAGAAGTCTGACGCTGTGGAATGAAATTCAGAGCCAGAAGGAGAGTCGTCAGTTGCTGGATTTCCCCAAATCAAAGTGAATTAACCACATCTTTTTAAAGAGGAGTGAGACGGGGTAGGACTCGTGCTTGGGAAGCATCTTGGTAGCAGAGACTTGGAGGACGCAAACAGTAGGGGCCTGTGATTCTGAAATGTGTTCCAAATCTGGTCCTTCCAAAGATCAGCCGCGGTTGCGCTTTGGGCACCGGTGGTTTGCTGCTCGCTGGGAGCAGGCTTGGGCCGAACGGCCCTGGTCTCGGAGAGCACGGAAGGTGCCAGGCCGGAGTCTGAGCATTGCTGACTTGCAGCAGCTGCAGCCTGGCTTGGACACTGTCAGGATATTCTGCTTTGCTGTCAGGCTCTGAATGTCACATTGACTCTTTGGGCACTTCTGGCCTAAAAGAGCAAGGGAGCGCTCCTGGGACCGAGTCCTTTCCATAGACTCAGCAGGAGTCAGCTGTCGTGACACCTAAAAGGCTGGAAGAGCCGTGGCTAACGGTGACAGGGGTTACGTTCAGCTGAAGGAGGCACGTGTAAGAAGCAACTTTTCCCAAAACTTGAGTAAAGGTCAAAGCGTGTGGAGCTGGCATTCTGGGACAGTCCGACTGCTCATAATTCATGTAACTCTACCCATATGAAGCCATTCCCAGCTTTCAACTCCTTTCCAGGAGAAAGTGAAACCGTTTCAACTTTGAGAAAGTACCTGGACATCACACCTACCTTACTGTGGACCACTTACACTTTCACCTCTGTCTCACCAGACCCTCAAAATAACTAATTTTTGTCTCCAAAGTCTTGATATCTCTCCAAGCTGTGCTCTTATTGCTTTTGGACCTCCAACTCTTGTGAGTCATATCTGCAAATTACATGAGTCGGGTTTCAGTGGTGACCATCTCAAATTGGCTGGCCATTTAAGGTGGAAAAATTCTTCATGAGTTTTTATTTGGTCTGTGGTCTTTGTGTTGTCCTTTCTCCTTCCTTTTATTTTTTTAAAATATAACAACATTCAATTGTAAGTTTGCATTCAGGGCCGTTGTAAGGAAGACTTAGCTCTGCGGGCCTTGGAGACGTTAACTTAAGATGTCCTTAAAACAGAAAAATGAGGTTCAAGTTCTCTGATTTAGCTAAAATCGTTAGAGTTTGCAGGTAACAAATAATAGGAGGAGCCTGAGTTGGCCTTGGCAAGCCGGAGGGCACTTGGCCAGCATGGCTGTGCTGAGCAGGGAGGATGAGTATCGACAGGCACGAGCTGTGGGAAGCGTGTAGGTGTCTCCAGCTGCTGCCAGGAGTTTGCAGGGACAGCGAGACAAGATGCATTGGCCATGCGGAAGATAACACAGGAAACATGACGTTTCCCGGAGCAGTGGCGCGGAATGGCAAAAGAGTGTCCTCTACGAGCTCCAACTTATGAAAAGGAAAGCGTTTTGTCAGCTGCAGCTTCTGACAGAATGAGGATTGTGGGTTTCTGCATTCAAAAGCAAATTTCGTTAAATTGGCAAGCGGCTACTAGTGCTAATGCGAAGAGTTCTTCCAAACTCTGAGAGAGGGAATTTACACCGTGCTGAAAACAGCAATGAAATCACGCTGCTTCCTTCCTTGCTGCAGCTAGCCTTTGTACTGCGCTTAACGGGTCTGCTGGTGCGGAGCAGAGCGGGGACTGCTAATGCTGCTTGTCTGGAAGATCTGAACGTAACATAAGACAGCTATTCAAAGGCTACTGCTGTCTCGCGAGTGATTTATGGTACGCAGGAAAGATTCTGATGTGTCATGCTGCAGGGGGAAAGGAAAGCGGGACCGGGGTCATGAACAAAAAGGAATTTGCTTATCCAATTTCCGTCTCTTTCTGAATTTGATTGGAACTCACAGTTGTCAGGCCGTGTTTAAGTCTCGTCTTTACCAACGCCTCCTTAACTGCGGAAGGTCAAAACCAATTATTGTTTTGCCTCCAGGGACTTTCCTTCTTCAGAGGGACCTTACAGTGGTTATTCTTTAAACCCTTTTCCTTCCAATTAAGGCAGCAAATTCCTTTTTTAGAGGGTTTTTCAGGGGGTGGGGGGACAGTAATCGGGACACTGATAGATTTATCAATAGCCTTGAAAAACAAAGCCTGTGTGTCTCAGGAAGCTTGAAATCTAATTCCTTTCAATGACTTTTCTCACTCTGAACTTTAAATCTGTCGTTTCATTACACCGGGAATGGAAAGCCCCTAATTTTCCCAGGCTACAGTTTTCCTCTGTTTTTTAACCCTCAAACACCATGTGGATTTATGCCTCTGAGTACCTGGTGATTAAGTTTTTCACGTAGATAAAAATGTTTATGCTCTCTTTTTGGTAGGAGTTTACAGCTTTATGGACTGGAGGCGGTTTTGAGAGGCTGTACCTACGTCAACAGCTGCAGTTTGACAAGTAATTAAGAAGTCTTCCAGATCTTCAGGGTGGAAAGGGGGAACATCCTGAGATAGTTTTAGATTTTTTTTTTTTTCCCTTTCCTTTCTATTACGGACAGACTTATTTTCAGTTTTATAGACAGTATCTCCTTCTGCTCCAATCCATTGATACCCACTAAAGCCTGTGTCAGCAGATGGCTTTTTTTTTTTTAAATTCACATGTCTATCATGGGCTGCTGTCATTATGCTTTTACCCATTAGAGGGGTTAAATATACTGTTTCCCCTATATTTTGAGTGTACCATTTGTTGTGGGATAAGTAGCAGCAGAGCAGAGAGAAAAGAACGTCTCTTGTAAGGTGAGGGGAGGGAGGCTGCGGAGGGGCAGTAGGTAGAGGAAGCGATGCTTTGATATTGCAATTGGTACAATACGTTGCAAAAATAGTTTGTAATTGCTATTTCTATCAGGATGAACTGTAAAAACAGAGTACTTGGTGCGAGGTGTAACTCCTGTACTTTACCAGGTATTTTTGTATGCTGTAGTGTTTAGGTGGCTGAGATTATATTGACTACACTGCTGCTCCTACAAAAACACTAGCCTGTGCGTAATATTAAAGGAAGTCTGTTTTTCTGGAGTTGGCAGATTTAAGACCCTTGATTAAATGCATTCACAGCTTCACTGAAGAACTGCAGAACTATGATTATGTGATTATAGGGCAGCTGTGGGCTTGTGGACTGAGAATAAGGACAGGAATTAGAAGATGTGAGTCGTCTTCTTGATCTGCCACAGACTGTTTTGTAAGATCCTGGGCAGGTCAGTTAAAATGTTTTGGCTTCCACTTGATAGACCTATTTTAGATGTTTACTTTTGGAGGACTCAACTCACTGCCTTGACTGTGTAACCCACAGGGAGAGTGTGGAGTGACTGGCTGCGACGCTCAGGTTTCCATCCTAGATGCCTGCTTTTAATCAGATAATTCCTATCTGCTGTGCCTAATGGGGCTGATGAGTGCCCTGTCGGTGGAGGTACTATTTGTAATTGGTTTACAAAGGGTTAATCTATTATGAATGTCTCGATCAGTCATTACGTACAAGGTTGAACAAGTCTAGGGGATGCTGATAAATGACTTACAATTTGCTGTTCCTGTCTGCAACATGTGTGTACCAAGGGATAGCCAGGTATCAATCCTTTCTAAAACATTTATATATAAAACTCGAATACCGAGTGTGGCTAAAATACTCTTTGGTATGATTCCGAAAGCAGAGGTGCAGAGTACTGTCTGCCTTCGGTACAGTGCTAGCCTTTAGCCCTGAGATCACATCTGGGCAGGCATCACGGCAGCAGCACTAAGAAATATCTCATTGGTTGAAAAGAATGATTCCCTTCTTACCCAGAGTAAAGAAAATCATCCAGATCTAATAATAACTTGCTAATCTTGCCACGTCGGACCAGCGCAGACAGCGCAACGGAAATTTCCTTTCCAGCTACTGGGAGAGCCTGTCCCCAAAGAGGGCTTTTCTTTTGATAAGGTGTCTCTCCTATCCCGCGCTGCTGAACCAGCCTGAATCAGCACGTCACCATGTGAGCGCAGGAAGATCCCGGTCTCAGCCGCTGAGTCACATGAATAACTGGAATAGTTCTGCAAAGCAGAATTAATTCCCAGAACCTCTTCAGGCATATACCAGCAGGCACATGCTTTCACTCCAGCGTTACTTTACAGCTCTGTGATGCGGTAGAAAGGACACTACTGATATTTTGAATTGAGATAAAGCAGTTTACCTGGTGTTAGAGTGTTAAACCTTACAAGTTTATTGTTGACGCTCCCCTGCTTCCAAGAAGATTTAAGAATAAGCCACGACATAACAGAGCTATTAGGGTTAAGCTCAAATCAACTGTGCAATGACTCAGAGTTTGTAGTCCTTTCAAACCAAGTGTTGGGGGAGAACCTTGTTGTTATTAACTGTTGAGTAGCTTGTGGGTCATGCAGACTGTTCAGCCAGCAAAGATATGTAAGGGAACTCTCTGGGTGGTTTTTTTTTTTTTTTTGATCTATTATACTTTGGCAAAAAGGTCCGAGTTACAAGAACACTAAATCAGCAGCCCTGAGGTTCTGGCTTAGCAAAGTACTTAGACTACATGCTTGAAATTTGGGCAGAGATTTGAAATTCTCTATAGAACCTTTCAGTCCTAAAACCTGTAGGACTGAAACTGCCCGTATGTTAAAGAAACGAGCTTGTCTAAAACGGGGAAGCGAGGGAAGAAAAGGCTCTGTAGCAAATGCAGAATCCAGGTATTGCTCCAAAAAGCAGACCAGTGCGTGGGGGCTGTAGTAGGGAAGTAGGATGAAATAGAGTAACAGGGAAGCAAGTAGAGGGTTCGTGGTTAATGAAAACTTTGAGAGTTTTTCCTTTGAAGCTATGTTTAATGTTATCTGAATAATAGTGATAAGCTGACCACGCACACAGGGGAATGAAGAAGAAATACCACTTGTACTTCCACCTGTTGCTCTGGAATATATCATAAATGAATACAGGATAATCTGCTCTACAGCCCAGCATCGCTGATAAGAGGAACCAATTACATGTCTTTTACTTCTGTCCTGTCTTCATTGTTCTTGAATATTAAAGTCAAAGTTTGTGCCATTTCTCTACAAAATGCTGTAATCTTTAATATATGTTAGTCCTTCAGAAAACCTTATGCGGTGCTACTCTTGACCTGCTATTTTCAACTACCATTGCAAAAGAATATCAAATTTAGAAGTTCAGCATAACTGGGAAATATTACTGAAGAGGAGCTCTAGGGACAGCGTTTAGATGTCCATGCTTTGTATTTTGCCCCCAGATGAAAATGTGGCACTTGCTTGGGCTCAGAGGCAGTACCTTTCCCTGTGGTGTACCTGAGACGACTGCTCACCAAACCCAAACATTATTTCTGACATCTGTTGCTTGTTTGGATGGCAAAATCTGTGATAATGGTCAGAAGAAAGTATACAGTCCAGTAGCCATGGAAACCTCATAGAGTTTTTTCCTGTTTCTTTTTCTCCTTTTTTCTAGTGAATGAATTGCTGCGGAATCCAGCTGGACAGCAGCCCGAGAGACTGCAGTCCTCAGCTCAGCCCCAGCGCAGGGCAAACCTAGTCAAAAGCAAGGAGCTTTCTCTTTGCATGTTCTCACCAAAGGGCTATTTTCAGTAAGCAACTTTTTTTTTTTTCAGGAAGAGAAGCTCAGTGCCGCAGGAAGAGTGACCGTTCATGCCCTAGTGTCTCTTGCTATGGCTAGAAAATAAAATAACCCAAACACAAAGTAGCGTATCATGACTCATATCCACATGATTCAACTCTTTTCCACCATTCTAGTGTCCCAAGCAGGTGGCCTCATCCAGACGGCCTACTGGGAACAGTCCTTGGCCTTTGCTGTCTCCCAGGCGTGCCGGGGCATCGTCTGGGAGAGCGCTAGCTGGGACAGGCCGGTGCATGCCACGGAGTGTCCTGGCAGTTACACAACCTCAGAGATCGTGGATCACAGTTGTGCCCTGGTCCTTCTGAGTTTACGGTATAGATGTATCCTCTGTGGAAGCTGTAAGCAGGGAAGGCAGATAGCGCCAGTGGTGGGTTTGGTTGTGTGATAGGGACACGAGAACAAGGCCAATGCTAGCAGTCTTCTGCTCCAAATGCTAGTTCACAGAAGAACACCTCTTAAACCAGGGGACCCATAGGTAGGACAAGGATGGCTGGGATTTTCAGGGACTGTCTGAGCTTATCTGGATGTTTTTGTGTAGTACCTAGAGCTACGGGATCTTGATCTGTTCTTGCTGCACTGCAATTCAGCTGCTAACTTTTGGTATACCACTGTGCAATTAAGGTGGTTGAAGAGTATCTCAAACTGTCTAGGGTATTGTGCAAGTGTTTGCAGTGATGACATATACTTTATCAATGCAATGCAAATGACGGGCTGGATGGGGCTTTGAGCAACCTGGTCTGGCAGGAGGTGTCCCTGCCCACGGCAGGGGGGTTGGAACTAGATGGTCTTCAAGGTCCCTTCCAACCTAAACCATTCTATGACAGACATACTGTCTGCTGCCAATAAAATGTTTCTCAGGTTTGATCTGCGCTATCATATTTTGCAACAGAGAGCACTTGGATGAGGGCTCAGTCCAAGAACTGTTGGTGCTCACAGCAGCTTTCCTGTTGATTGCAGTGGGTTCAGTATTAGGCCCTCAATGTTATCATTGTGACAGCAGCAGCGATGATGCTGAACGTGCTCAGCTGCTCCTACAACCACTGCTTTCAAAAAACTATATCATAATACTATATAAAAAAAACCCTATATGTAATAATACCGGCCCAGTATTATTTTCTGAGAATCTAGTCAGCGGCTTCACCCAAATGAAACCAGTGTGTGGCTTCATTGTTGTCCTCAGAAGGAACTAGAGGTGTCCTAAAACTGTACAGCTGCTTTGTGTGGTATTAACGCAATATTTTATAGCTCCATCAAGGAAGGGTTAAACAAACATGTGACGTGGTTCTGTTCAGCTTTGCCCCTTACTTTCTCCTCAAACAGGAGGTTGATAGCAAAATCATTATTTTAGGGCTACGTGGTTCAGACAACAGATCTGGCGGCGCAGTGAAGCTCAGTTCCAAAATGGAGCAGGACAGGTATTTATTATAGGAAAGCCCCCACGGTAAAATAGTTAGTGGAATGCTCTTTCTATAAAATTTTACAACCAGTTTATAGAATTCCACAGAGAAGATTGTCAAGATGCAATCTTTATTATATTTCAGTCCAAATCTCTGTGTGGCTTCTAAATATCTGTCATAAGTGTGCCTCTAAATGGACTTGTCCCTGGTCACATGGGAAGCACGTCATGCCAGAATTGATATCATCATTGGATTATCCTACTCGTTAGCACTTTGAATCTTCAAAATGCACTTTGAAGTCTTCAGAGGAAGAGCTTCATGGGAATATTTGGAGAGCCTGATTCAGTTCTTAACTGGACTGACTCATGTTGAGTCACCAGGAGATCCATTAGCTGCGTCTTTAAAATCCAACACTCAGGTTTTCAGAGGACTGTGAGGGAATCAGACCCCCCCCCCCAGCTGCTGCTGAGGTTCCACAGGATGGGGATGTCTACTTCCACTGTGCTCTCTGGAAAGTGGTGACCTCTAGTCCACCAACCAAGGCGGCTCTGGCTGCCAAGCCAGCCGCTTTCTGTGTTCTTCTGACACCCAGTTGTCCAACTGCTTGCCAGGCAGCTTTTGAAAATTATCTCCTACTCCCTGGCTTCAGCATCACTGGCATCTATTACGCACGAAGACTTCACCACACCCACACCTTGCCATAGTGGAGGAAATACTTGGCTAACAGAAGCAAAGTTAAAAACGCAAGAAGCATCTTCCTCTTCATTTCTAGGAAAGGCTTTTTACTCCATAAATCAGCTCCTTGAACAAAACAGCAAAAGGCAGTGAGTAAGGCACCTGATGACTAAAATAATTTAGGTTGTGGGAAGCAGCAGAATTTGATGTTGAATAAAAATCTTAGTGGGATTCATTTCACCTAATTTACGCCATCTGAAGTTAAGCATTCAGTCAAAGCAAGCCATCCAACACTTGATCTGTTGTCAACGGGGACAAGTAGGTACTCTCAGATGGTGACTCATCCTGTCTGTCTTCGTCCTCCTGGGTGGAAATGAATTGCCCTTTGAAGCTGCTTCCTCATACCACTTCCCAATACTCTACAAAATACGGAGAGAAGCTGGGGTGGGTAGTTTAGTATTGCTGATTGATGTTAGCTGAAGTTAGGTAAGATAAAGACTAATACATGGCCATCTGCGAAAGACCATATTGAATAAAAGAGAACACTGTTTATAAGGCCAAAGTCTGACTTGTATGAAAACAATCATGGGAATTGCCTAGACTGTATATAATCAACAAGACAGAACTGGTCCTGGAAATAGTCAAACTGGCACTGACAGAGACACGGATGTGGGATAGAGCATCTGCTCCTGCTTTGCAGGCGTACTGTGGATGCTAGCAGTTTTTCACTTAACATTGTTCCAGACGTGCCTATGTACAGAAAGCGTCTTAGTAGCTTTCTTTTCCTTTATAGGTGGCACTTGTAGCAGCTTTTAGTTCACTGCCACTCCTTCTGGGGTGGGAAAAAGGGAGGCATCTAATCTATGGACGACATTGTGAATCTCTGCCCTGTAAGTCCCTTTCCAAGAGGAAGACATTTGCCTCATTCTGTAGCAACAGCACCACAGAATGGGTGGCAGATGAGAGAACGAGTAATTGCAACTATCAGGATAATGAAGGGAAAAGAATCGGGCCACTCAGTCATAAAATTAAACTTTGGCAAACTTGGCCAAACCCGTATGTGTGTTCTGGACCCGCTTTATTTTACTTCTCTTTGAGAATCCGGAGAAGGATCTATGAACCTCAGCAGCACTGTAGGGCTGCTGAAATTTCCATTATGTAGATGCAATTTAGGCCAAGATTTGCAAACTTGTGTTTGACAGACTAAAAAAAAAAAATCCCTAGGAGGTGTTTGCAGAACTGAGGGTAAGCTACTAATGCTACAGCCTCACCTGAGGTATGATTTTGCTTTTTCATTTTGATACCATAATCCTCTGAAACTAAGAAAAATGAGTCCTGACTTAGACTCACTAAAAAGACCCCACGAAACAATATGTGATCTGTGACAGCGCTCTCTGAACAGCAGAAGGTTTGACTTGGGAGTAACTGTGGGCAATTAAATATTGTAGTAAGAAGAATATTTCCTTTGTGTTTCTTATGACATTTCTTTGGTTAATTATATCATGCATCTATTGAATATGTAAAGCATGCTGCTAAAAATGTTTCACTTCTAAAATTAATAAAAATATGCCAGAAAACTAGACGTGTTATGAATAATACTAGAAATGTTACAAATAATGACAACTATGGAGCCAACGGTCTACTCCCACAAGTGAAAATTATCAGGCATGAATAAGGATTGCAGGATGACAACTTATAGTACTTTAAATCTTAGAAACACTTCACACACTTTCACCCTAGGGACACCTTGCAACAAAAGAGGAGAGATGCAGGACCCGATCCTGTACCGTTACGTCAAACGGACCTTTGCCAATGACTTCAGCAGGTCTAGGATCAAGCTGTATAATTTGCCTAAGGTTGAACTGGGTGTCAGTGGCAGGATGAGCTCAGGCCTCTGGACTCCAGCCCTGTGTGCTGCCCGTGAGAGCATACCACCACTTACATAGTGTTATCTTTTAGCACGGTGGCGACCGTATAAATCACTCCTGCCTTTCAGTTTCATATCGTTCTAATATTAATAGGACTAGAAGTGTAGGAAATAGCATTATGTCCCTTCCAACCCAAACTATTCTATGATTATATATATACACACGCACACACATAAGAGCTAGACATGATCTCTTTTACCTAAAACAGCTTGTGGACCGTGAAGTTTGAGGTTGTTTTAAGGCCTTCTTTCTGATGGCAACACTTGTACCTCCTTGGATCCCAGGAGAAAGGGTAGCAGAGGTGAAATATAGCCCTTACTAAGGGCTGAAGCAGACCAAAATGGAAGGGCTTAGGGGACAGTGTAGAATCATAGAATGGTTTGGGTTGGAAGGGACCTTGAGGATCATCTAGTTCCAACCCCCCTGCCATGGGCAGGGACACCTCCCACCAGACCAGGTTGCTCAAAGCCCCATCCAGCCTGG